>CM022475.1:5793775-5895206 GCA_011952105.1 Coreoperca whiteheadi | reverse complement strand
GGGTGGGGGGTGGGGGGGGGGTTGGGGGGGTGGTGATACATTGATGTTACCGGTCCAGATTTAAAGTAACACGTCACACTTTTCGCTGCTCTGATCGGTTGATACAGCACAAGGCACCATGCTCACAAAACTTGATCAAATTGTCAAACTTGGCACTGCTGATCAAATATGAATCAAGATTCTGTTACTGCATTGCCTATTTGTCACCTCAAATGTTTTTAGAAACACATTTTAGTATACTGTTTAGCTGTAATTTGAGAAAGTTTGTGACGAAGTCACCATTTTTTTCTTGCTTGAAAACTGACCAAGCACAGCCCCAACTTGCATGTGTCACTCAGCACATTTTGTTGCTATGATTGGTTGTAGGTCTTTCCAATTGCGTCCAGAGGCAAAATACGCATTTGCGAATTAGTCTGGTGGACTGTATTGTGTATACTTTCTAGTCTTCGGAAATCATTCACACACACCTAAGGCACAGCCCTCGGGAGCAACTTTTGGTTCAGTATCTTGCCCAAGGACACCGACATGTGGGCCGGGGGAACAACCAGACATTCCCATTAGTGGACGACCTGCTCTACCACTAAGCCATAGTCGCCCACGCTGGGGATGCCACGCTAAAACTTTTTGGAAAGACTCTATAATAATATGGAACCAGCTGTTTAAATTCTCATGTGAAATGACAGCGAAGTGGTATCAAGTGAAGTCAGTCCTCTAGAAAAGAATTAAAAAACCCAGTTTGAATGGGGTCTGGTTTCAAAGCTTGTACCATAAATGCAATTTGAGGTGGACAATGTTTAGTGAGCACAAAAAATAATGCTCTCTGTCCTTCATTAATTCATGTTCAGGTGTCTGCCTTGATTCCAAACAGCCATCCTCTCCCCTCTGTCTTTCCCATTGTGACATGAAGTTAAACTTAGAGATGGTGGAAGAGTAGATTCATGTATGAGAATACATCATAGTGTATAAATGGGCACTAGTTTAACAGTGTGAAATCAAGTGCCCACACTTAAAAATGTGTATATATGTGTGTGCGTGCATGTCTCACCCCCTTCGAGGAACCCAGCTCCAGTCCATCTAAGTACCTCTCAGCTACCTCCAGCAGAGCATTATTGGGCCACTCACAGAACCAGTCAATGGAGGTGCAGCTGATGAGTGCTGGGTACTGGAGGATGCGGTTCCTGTTGGCAAAAAGCCATTTGTGAGTTTTATCCAGATATAATTTGTTGATATAATGATCCCCATTATAGCCCTGTGGACACAGGGTCTGTAAACTAGTGCAGGTACATTTGGCAGTTGGTTAGGGAAAAAGAACTGAAGAGAATGATGAAGCCATTATGCACCCTGGATACATTCAAACTAATGCTGTTTTTGCTGCAAAGGCTGTCTTTTCAGATGGGTACCTTGAAATAGATATGTAAATAACACTGGCTAGCTTTAGGCAGTATGACACAAAGGTGCTTAACAGACCCAATTTGAAAGAACCTCCTATAGTAAAGGTAGAGCAGAGTATGCTCAAGAACTACAGTGTGAGTCAGTGAGGTTGGCTTGTTTGTAGCAGGGCTCCCTTAACACTCTGGCAATGTGATATGGATCCTGCTAGCAGATAGCGGTTAGAGGGCCAGGACGCCTCGTCACCCAGAGAATGGTGATTAGCTCTGGGTAATGGTGCCTGCCAGCCCAATTAGCAGCATTATGTGTGACCACTACCCAGTGCCACTAATTACAACCAGGCCATCAATGCTTAAGGGGGAAGAGGTGTTTTTGTGAGAAGAAATGTGTGTGTGAATGTGTGTGAAAAGGGAAAGAGAGAATGGATAACAGAAAATGTGTGTCCATACTACATCTGTGTGTGTGCAGACAGCTGGCCATCTCTGTCACAGCATCCACACTGTTTGTAAAGCCTCAGGTCCCATTTTTTTTCAATTTACGCCTGATGGAATGTTAAATGAACACACTGTCTCATGGTGAGGCACAACTCACTGTCCCGAGTGTAACTTTTAGGACCTGCTGAGAGGTACTGTAGGTAATAGTTACCCTGTAGAAGACCACCAGTGTATTTAAATTGCCTTTATTTACAAACTCTCTATGACAAAAATGTTGGAGCAAAGAGTTGCTCAGATTGTTTCTTTGATTATAATAGGAAGACACAGGTGCCTTGGATGTGGCAGCTTGCTGAGATATAGCAACAAGTATATTATTCAATTAAAATAGGATTATAGCAAAAATCTGTCTAGTGTTAGCAGTACAGACTACTGGACACTATATGGACACTTCTTTGAAGGCCAGTATGTAATTGTGTGTAAAATAAAATAGGAAATAAACAATAAACAACAATAAAAGGAAGAACTGCAAAGTGATTCATTTTATGTTAACTCGATAAAAATGTGTATCGACAACAAGAGCAAACAGGATTCTATGAGGAGATAAAAAAGAAGAGGGAGGAACATATTGTGAACCAGGATATATTATTGGACACAGTGTACCGCAGGAAACAGTATCAGAATCTACCTGAAGGCCGCTCCCGCTGGGCTCATACAGAGAACTATGTGCAGGTTGTTCCGGACTCGCTCTATCAGGTAGCTGAACAAGGAGCCCGGAGTCTCCACCACATTGTCTTTTCTGGCAGACTCTGACAGAGCATTGCACACCTAGAGGTAGAACGACAACAGTTAAGTGTCATGAGAATTGGAATTAGGTTTTAATTGACTTGAATCATGTTTTTAATATAAACTTTAATGGCCATAGTATGTGAGTTAAATACATACAGGAGACTGTATGTCCTGTATGATATGGAAGATTTTCAGAGCAGACAGACTGTAAGTCAGCCAATACAGTCAGATCAGTCTTGCATGACCCAGAGATGGTCTGAAAAGAACCTTCATACTATAGCAAGGATCATTTGTAAAATGCAATAATATTTTAGATTGATGAATTAAGAATTTAAACAACTGCAAACATTCCAAATTGAAATATCTTATTAAGCAAAATAAGTATTGCCATTATCAAATCAATCTTAACTATATACATAATTAATATAAACAAGACAGAAAAAACTGAGAAAATCAAAACGTGCATCTTTGACCATGAAACCTTGCCTTTGCCCAGCAAAGGTTTCACTAATTTGACCAAGGATAACACCTATGTTGGTGTTTTGATGGAACCAATGCATTTCATGTAGTTTCAACCAAACCTCCGTAGTTTGTGGGTAAAACCCACTACCTTCTGGTTGAAATTGAGTTCAGTTAAACCACCTGGGTGTTACCTGTTGACTTCATAAAATAAATATGCAAGTATGCAAATAGTGAAATGAAAGTAAACAGAAAATAGAGATGGATGCTTGAGTTAGATAGATGGACAGACAGGAAAACATATTGCAAACATTGTACAAATATATAATACAAAATATTTAACAAAATACAAACCTCAAGGAACTCATCCTGCTTGTAGAGGTTAGGCACCTCTCCAGAGCTCAGGATGTTATTTATGTCCTCAAGGAAGGATTCGTCTACGATCTGGGTGTCAGTGAACAGGAAGACTGTGGGCTTGTTGTCCACACCAGTCAAACAGTACAGCTTCTTGATGTCTGAAAGCAAGGACAGAAAAATCCCCTATTAACCACTGAGGATGCACGTATTGAGAGGCAATATGTCAGAAATCAAATTCAGGTGAATCAGCCAGGAGCTAAACTATGTCATGCTTTACACTGAAAATTTAAAAAAATATATGTGACCAATGTCCATGGTTGATCTAATCTTGCTTGGTTTGAGCTTTGCTTCTTTTAATTTCCAGACCACAGAGCTACCCCCAGAGTGGGAGGCTTTGGATACAGTCATGCTTTCCCTTTCTCAAACATCTGTGAATGTAATAGTAGTGTGTTTGAGCTCACCTTCTCTAAACTCCTGTTTGCGGTACTGCTTGGTGACTTCCACCTGGAATACCTGGTACTCACAGATGAAGGCGGCCAACTTAGACAGACTCTGTCTACCAGACCCCCCAACACCCACCAGCAGCATGTTGCCCCTGAGCTGACTGATCACACGTACTGCACGGGTTACTGTGGAGGGAACACAAAAATATTACCCAGATAATACATTTAATCTGAAAACCTTTATTAACAGTTTTCTTACAATAGCCCCGTGTGTGGCTCGTACATACAGCTGACAGGGATTTCTTACAAATATTCAGACACTTTGTCCTCAAATCAGCTTACTTTGCTAGAACATTATTATTCTGCATGTGACAAAATCTACAGCCATGCAGTTTTTTGCACTACATTTTAATTGTGTGCACTCTGTTCTAATATTGACATAGAGCTTCATGGAACTTCAGCGTGCCTTGAAATCCCCGCACACATGTACAAACCATACATACAAGCAAGTGTTGATCCATGTTGTTTCTATAGTAATGTAGTGCTATTGATTTGCCATGGCATGTGGTAAAGTGGCACATTGACAGCAGTGTGTAGAGAGCAGAGCCTGGTGCTGAGAGGCCTTCTCTCTTTCAACTACAGGATAGCTTTTAGCTGCCCCTCATGCTGTGTTTTTCAAAGGAATTTCAAACTGGGCCTGAATCATAAAACTGGCAGACAGTGAACACAGTGAAGGCACATCAGAGTACAGCAGATGAGGACCTCTTATATTGATTGTGGTAATGTACTGGATTGACTGGACAGAATGTGACAGGTGGAATTGACGCTGTGGTGTATCAGGGGAATTTGCTGCACTGTGTGTCAATATAAATGTGTATGAGGGTCTGTGTGGATGTGTGTGTTGTGTTCTCAGACGCACTGTGTTTGATGGCGTCTCCGAAGAGCACGAGGTTCATGGGCACTACGCCAGGTGTCATGTTGTACGCTTCCAGCTGGGTTTCCATGAACGTCTTGAGACCCTTCATGTTCAGTAGGTCCTCATAGACACCAGATTCACTCAGGAAATCACCTGACACGCACACAGACAAATAAACACATGTAAACACATTTATATCCTCTGGTGTAGTCAATCGGTTTCATACTGCTTAAAGCACAGTCCATTACCAATCCATTATCTTATCTATGAGGTATTATTACACTCATTGGCGTGCCATTGACATTACTGTGTGCATGCATGTGTGTACAGTAATAATTGTACCAAATATTGGCGGTTGTCTGTTGGGGCAGATGCTGTGGAACGTGAGGTCAAAGAGTGAGCCCAGTTTCTCACTCAGCAAAGCAACAAAGGCCTCCATGTCACTTTGATCTACGAGCCGGTCTGAGAAAACTCTGAAATCAACAACAAACCATAGAAAACAAATATTATCCAGTATATACACAAAAAAAAGCACCTGTATGTTTCGGCTAATGTAAAATAAAGTAGTAAACCATTCACAACTGGATATATCCTGGGCTTCAAAGAAATTGGTTGGTTACCTGAAGCACTCATGAATCCACAGTCTTGTGATGTTGTTCTTGGTATCATGGAAGTCTGGGTGAGCTCTTAGCAGACCCTGAAACACCTAGAAGGGCAGGAACAGGTGGGGAAAAAAATAATAATTTGCAATTTGAAATCTAAATAACCTCATAACCATTGTTACCTAAATCACACAACTAAACAGGTTAAGTTAACTAAGCCTTCAGTTCATTTCAAGACAATTTGTTACCATAGCCAGTGATACTGGTAATGTGGCTTAGTAGAGTGCTTTCCTATGTTGAACTCCCTTTGTGAAACAGGCTTCAGTTGTATTCTCTTGAAAACATGCATGTGTGTGCTGTGGGTTTACTTATATCATCTAACCAATCCATATGTATTCTTGTGTACCTTGGAGATATCCCTGAGGTTGAAGAGGTAGTGTATCTTGGCTGGAGTGGGAAGAAAACGAGCTGAAACATCATAATATAGTTCTAAGGTGGCCTGAGTCAGAATCTCTCCAATGGGCTTCACATCCTCCTTAAAACAATGTAGCTTTTGGTCAATCATGGTGCTGTAGATCCACCTGATCTGGGACTCCTGCATGCAGAGAGGACAGGTCTGTTCACATTTGCTACATTGTGTAAATGACACAGCCATGTCAAGAAGATACACAGTTGTACGTGTCAAGAGAAAGAAAAACAGAATAGGAATTTTCTAAGGGGTGTAACAGTTCCATGTGATGTCGTCCAATTCACACATTCAAGAGTTGAGCCAACACTCAAGTGTCAGGTGTTTACTTCCTGAGTGCAATATGTTCATTTATCTGTTCTTTTGTGGAGGAGTCAAGAGAGGGACTACAAATAAGCGCTGAAAAAATGATGGACCGGGAAAGTTTGAAAGGAGCACAAACAGAGATGAAAAACTGGCAGATAACTGAAAAAGACCAAAAAGAGACAAGAGGCGATCTGGAGAGGGAGTAAACAAGTGAATGAGTGGAGAGAGCAAAGAAATTATAGAAATGCCAAATAAAACAAAACGAGACAAACAAACTAAAAGAGGGAACAAAGAGAGAGGAGGCAGATGAGATAAATTAGCAGGGGGGAGGGGCAGGCACAGGCACTCATCAATAATTATAATCTCCTGGGTGTTGGATATGAGAGAGAGAGTGCAATTTTGCCGTGATTATCATAATCATAATCAGGGTAATTACTGTATGGTGATATGAAAAAGAGATTGACAAATGGTGATGGAAGATGATAAAATGCTAGGTGAAATGGTCAAAGATTTCCAGGATTGCTGAAATGCACAGAAATATTTGGATACTAGAAGAAGAAAAGAGAAAAACAAAAAGAGGATTGCTAAAATGGATGTGAGTCTTTTAAGAAAAAAGTCAAAACTACACACTTTAATTGCTTATTTAATATATTTCAATGGCTGTTTCAGTAAAAATCAATTCATTACTATACTTTTGTCACATTAAGTCCTCAGTGGTTAAGGATAAGCGTCAGACAGGCAGGGGAGGGGAGGAGAGAAGAGGAGAGGAGAGGAGAGATAGGCAGCAGGACTTACATTAGGGAAGGTCATATTGATGAGATTGAATCGACTCTGTAAGCGGCCAGAGATGTGAGTCCTCCCTCCACCAGGGGGCCCCATGGACGCCAACAAGAACATGTCCTAACAAAGCAGACACAGCATAGCTTTATGGCCTCTAAGTAACACATACCTATGAAATGAAACATATTTCACATGTAAAGCTTGTCCCACATCCTGAAAAGGATTGTAATTATGAGGTTATTATGGAGGTGGCACTAAGAAGGCAGACAAATTATTTTTATTATTTCTCACACCTTCCTAAAAACAGATGACACTCCTGCCCTCATCAAAATGCCCTCTCTCACCTTGACAAACTTTAGGGTCTGTTTCTGGCGGTCGTACCAGAAGCCATAGTCGATCCAGAGGCGCAGAAGTTCCAGCGGAGGCTGGGAGCCAAAGAGGTCATGGGCTGGCATGTTGAGGTCATCCAGGAAGCACAGCAGGCGTTTCCCACCTGCTGGCACAAACACGCCTTTGGTTCTCTTCTCTATGCGGCTCTCCAAGATGGCCTGGATGTTATTGGAGGTGGTCTGGACAGTGATGGAGACACAGATACAGAAAAGATGAAATGGTGTGTTTCATCATGTACCTTAGAAATGGTTCATATGTTTTGAAACAACATAAACAATGTGGCAACAAAATTCAGCAATGACAGCAATACTTAGAAAATATATCAAAAAGTTAATTGTATTTAAGTGTTCACATTTAAATGAGGATAAAAGAAATTCACAGGAATTATTTCACTCTCTCTTAGGTCACATCAGTTAAAATAGTATGAAGTAATTGGGGACCATTCAGTCATGAATATGTCTGTTTTTAATTGTAATCATGTAGTTATGTTTTCCAAGTAATAAACAGCTTTAAACTTCTTCCTCCATTGTGTCACTGAAATCTTGTGTTCTGTTTGACCGTTGAATTTTATACCCTTAATATTATGATTTTGTGTAATTAAAGCTGCTAATGGTTCAATATTTATAGCAAAGAGCAATGGACTGTCAGACCCCCCTCTCAAGGTGAATATAATCCAGCATCCGTTCACTCTAACAAGTGACTTTGGATTTGTATATACAGTATAAACCTTACCCAATCCACAAACCTCGGCTGGAACCAAGCGTTTTATACAGAAATTGCCAATTCATTGTGTCAAATGCTTTCTGTAGACCAAAGCTGATTAACAGAGCTCTGCGTGTTTTTCTTGGCACATGTTATTATATTTTGCATTCTGCTTATATTATTAGCTCCTTCTGATCCGGATGAATCAATTTTGATATAATTTTTTGCGTCCTTTTTGCCAGACTATTGCCAGTTTCAGCAACTTTTGGTCGTTACATAAACTAATGGGTCTATACCCTTCGCAGCATGTTGGGTCTTTACCTTGTTTGTACATCACTGATATAATGGCCTCTGACCATGTAATTCATGAGTCGCATTTGCAGCGGGCATAATTCAAAATTTTAACTAATATTGGTACTAATTCATCCACGAAGCATTTGTAAAATTCTTCTGGGAGTCCGTCCCTGGAGATTTGTTGTTTGTTAGTGTTTTTATGGCCTCCTGTATTTCAGTTTCTGTAACACCTGATATCATTTGCAATGCTTCATCTTCTCACAGTGCAAGTAAATGTCATTTGGCAGGAAAGGCCTCCAAATTGTGATGCAAAGGCGTCCGCTATTTCTTGGATGAGATACAATTTATTTTAAATATGTAAGGTACAATCTTAGGAACCACACGATTAGCCTGTGCCTTACGGAGTTGAAAAGCTAACAAGGGACTGGCTCTGTTCCCCATCTCATAATATCTCTGTAAGGCTCCTTCTTCTTTATATGTGAGGAGCTTATCCAAGGCCTTTCCGGTTTCTTTTAGTTCTGGCAGGATGTTATGTTTTCCGGTAGTTTTATGTTCTATTTTTTAATTGTTTTATTTTATTTTCTTGATTAAGACAAATTATGTTTTGAGAACTAATGGCATTATGGAATACTGTTTTATGTCTATTCCTCCCATGAGAATTTGGAAATCCTGTTATGGAGAAGAAAATCCACTTTGCTGGTAATTATTTTAATACAAGTTTGTGAGATATTGACACTAAAAAATACTGAATCAATGCGGCAATGTCCACTGAAAGAAAAAAAAAAGATGGGGAACAGTTAACCACCCGTAGGCTATTGTACATTAGATATGTGCAGATGAACAACTGTAAAGGAAGCAGAGTGTGTGAAGGAAAGAGAGTTGGAAAAGGCAGAGAGAAAAAAGATTAATAAGGAGTACATATTATCCCACAATATATGTGAATCAATTGTTATTGCAGAGAATAGGACAGATGCAGAGGAGAGAGGAGGGAAAAATGGTGGGGAGGGAGCTGCCAGGTTTAGAGCCAGGTTCTGGGGGTGACGGTGATGATGGTGAAAGGTGGGGGGGTGATAGAGTGCCTCCTTCATCTCTGGCTCTCTAATAGCCCTCCATCACTGCTATCCAGCACTGACATCCACCTACTCTAATTGTAGTGAAGCAGAGATGGAGGCTATTCAAAGCCATGATGTGGTGGGACGGGAGGCAGTCGCAGTCACTCACACACACAGAAATATGCACAAGCACATGCCCACCCAACACCTGTACTCAATCATCTCTACATGACTGCATCTCATGTTGCGAGTGAGGGCGGTTCATCCAAAGTTACATTTAGCTGACAGATGAGATGTGGGTGCTAGACTGTGCATATGTGGGTGACGTTTGTGCATGTGTGGCATCTATAGAATGTACCCTTGTGGACATTCCATATATAAAGCCACATCGTTACATTCTATCACTCTTTTAAATGAGAGCAAGCCAAGGGCTAGGAATGTCTGGCACAGGAGGAAAAACCTGGACTACTCCAAATATAAACTTAAGCTTCAAATGGGCATAAACACATGCAAATGAAGAGGGACAAATAAAAGATCAAAGACCTAATTAAATCACTTCTTTTAACAATCCTTATTGAATATGTTACTGTAATTCCCTATTCCTTAAACCTAACCGTAAACCTCATGACAATCTGCCTTTATTCTACCTAAACCTAAGTATGATGTTAGCGATATTGCTAAACCTTGTGTGTAAACCATAAACTGGGACCTTGAAAAATGCTTTAGGATAGAAGAACAAGAACACCTACCTGGCATACACAGACACACACAGACCATGCAAAGGCACCAACCTGTGAAGACATGTTGATGGTGAGGGCAGTCCACTTGTTATCCAAGCTCCGCAGGACGCGCTGGGCCACTGAGGTTTTACCAGTGCCCACTGGCCCGGTGACCAGCACTGGGTACTGACCCAAAACCAGAGCCTTAACCAGGAAGTTGTAACGAACTGTATCCACGGTAGGAACCATAATCTTATAGAAAGGAGCACTGCAGGAGAGAGCAGGGGGAGAAATACAGATGTAAGTGGCAGGTTATACGATCTAGTATTTATTCAGTTTCAAAAGTAAAAGTGAGAGTGAAGTGGTTAAAACATCCACACACTCACACATAAACGAGTACAACCGTTGATGTCGGGTTACTTACTTGGCATTGTAGTGCCAGCCCTTGGTCAACTTATCTTCAAAAGGAGCCCAGGTTTTGTTCTTGGTGTCCACATAGTACTCATAAACCGTGTCCTGAAAGAGTTTACAGAAAAGGTTCAGAGCATGTTGGTGCCTTCTAAGACAGATTCATTCAGCTTGTTGATTGAAAGTGGGGGTGTACACAGTAGGTGATTTGAGGGGGGATTAAAAATGTTGTTAATTAAAACTTAACAAATCGCCCAATGCGTCTACTATATTACCCATTATTAGTATTATGACTGTGAGTATGTAAAACGCTTACATCAATCCAACCAAGGCTTGCAACTGCAGAACCATCTACCTCTCTATCATATTGATATAATGTAATGGGTATTGTAATGATCATAGAAAAACTGGTTATTATGCTTCTCTTAGGGTACCATTTGGCACAAGTAACGTTTGTGATATTAATTGTTGTGGATAGAATAATAACATCTTTCACCTGTCTTTCAGTATCATAAATGCCCCTAGCTTGCCAAAAGCTACTCAAACAAATAGCTCTGGTAGCCCTACTTGTATACTTCTTATTTTGTTTGCAAAACATAGTTTAGCCACAGCTGTTGCAACCTACAGTACACTTGGTCAAGCACTGGTCAAGCAAGCAACCTAGTGAACAGAGGCAGTGCCATTTGACTGACTTTGTAGGTCATAAATGTGTAAACAAATATTATGCTCTACAGTGGACCTTGATGGGGAAGGTACCCTCCATCTCTCGTAGGAAGTTGTCCATCTTCTTGCGTCCGTCCTCGTCAACAGAGGCACAGATGGACCAGATAAGGCTGAAGATGAACCAGAGCTTCACCATCCTACCCAAGTTTTCTGTGTCTGAAGTATTCACCTGGAGAAAGGGATGTATATTGGTTTTCACACTGGGGATGCTTAAGAGATAATGTAAGCCTTTGTTCTGGGATATATTTGGTAAGTTAATGGGGTGGAGTGGGTTCATTTATGGCCTAATTTCAGTCACAAGTCAGTTATACCAAATGCCACTAAGGATCAACATTTAGGGTATGCGGGAAAATGGTTGTCCATGGGAGGGATTATAATGTGCAGTGAGGGTTACAGATTGCACTCTACTTGTCATACCCCATTGCTGGATGTGGCCAGAGAGTCGTAGAGGCAGCAGAGAGAGGTTACTCCATTAAGCTCAGTGATGGGAATCAGCTCCTTACAGTTGCTCTTCTTAAAGTTCAGAGTGCTCTCTATGTATTTCTCAAACAAACGCTTTAAATGGTCCATTTCAGCCTGTGGAGAAATGGAGCAATAGATGGAGATGGAAGAGAAAGGTTCCAGAAAATGAGAGCATAAAATAAGGTTTTCTTATGTTCCTCTTATGTATTCTTAAAAGAAGACTATGACTAAGAGTTATTATGAGTGAGTGCATTGTACCTTGGGTCGCTTGTCCATCCAGGACTGAACAAAAGGCTTCCAGCCCAGATCAGTATAATCATTGTAGACCATCCCACAGCGAGACACTGTAGCTGGAGAGGCCATTGCCAGGTTCTCGACTTCAAACAGCAGAGACACCTATGACAAAAGAATTTACGTACAGATTTTCAGTTGTGATTATTTTACAGTACAAGGCTGACTACGTTTTAGTAATATATGTTAATTAAGTAGATTTAATGAAACCAGATTACTTCCATTGTAAAAAATTGATTTCAATGTTACTATATTCTCTACTCAAGTTTCAAAGAAACAGAAAAGTTAAATAAAAACAATGACTTTTTAAATCATGCAATGTGCAGGATTTGCTTATTGCAAAACAATGACATTCTAGACCTATTGCTTATTGTCAGTATGTCTAGAGAGGACAATTGTGCTTTTCAGCTCATTAGCTTGTACGGTCAAACATAGTTGTGATTTGTTGGCTGTCACTTTGTTCCGTTTCTCACGTGAGCCAGACTGTCAGCTAAATGGATCAAGCCACTTGAATGCTCTGGCTCCTTCTCAGTTTTAAGCTATTAATCTTATCCTGTCTTTGTGCGTTTGCCTTGCCTGATTAACTAAGCATACATAATAAAAAACAGCGCAGTTTAGTTCTTTGAAAAACTTTTAGTTGCTGCACAGAACAAATAATAAATAACAAATAACAAAATTATTGATGGCTACTTCAGTTTCAGACTTCTGGTATTGTGCATGTTGACTCACTGTCACAGCTTATTGGGACACTTGAATAGAATGGAGCCAATGTCAATGTTATTAGTAACACCTGCATTTTTCTACTATGAAAAGTCAAAATGTCTGCTGTGTAAAATGCCCAGTCTGGTTTACAGCTCTGTTCTCACCTGTTCAGGCATGATGATTCTCTCTCCATTGATAAGTGTGAGCACCTTGTTGTCATCCATAACAGAGTTTATACTCTCTATCCACAGAGTGTCAACAGGCCCGTCAAACACAATCCACTTCTCACATGGTTTCTCATCTGACGAATGCAGAGGAGTTGCAGTGTGTGACAGAAAAAGTGAAGGGACATATAAATAAAGTGGAAACGTTCATACGAGAACAGTCATTCAGTTTAGTTCATGTTCAATTTATTTCATCCGTTTAGGAAATTTTGTTTGCACAGGTGCCATACACGTAACACACACATTCATTTCAAATTTAAAATTGACAGCTTATTATCCCATGATTACAATTGATTTAACATAGAAATAGCAGTCGGTATGAATGAATGTTTAAACCTCATTGTGCTAACAATTGTAAGAGAGTAGGATTAACTTGTCTATGTAATGCTTACCAGTTTACCTTTTGATTGAAAATATTATAATTAAAAAATTAGTTTCAACCTTTGGATTATTGGTTTAGAAATGCTTTCACTGCTTAAAAGGCTGTAGCCTGAGCATAGTAAGTAGCTCTTTTTCACACTATGTGTCCCTGTTTATTATTACTACATTAAAAGCAATGTGGCTTGTACGCGAATGAATGCTCTATGAGATAAAATAAGATGTGATTCTATTAAGATGGAGTTTAGAAATGAGAATGGGGTACAGCCAGAGGAAGAATCATCAGTCCCTACTGTGTGTTCACTTATACTACATGTAGTATGAACAGCAATGTGTGTTTTCTGTGTCAGCACCTGCGCAGGCTGATCTCATGAGGGAGGACAGCACTCCGTCAGTCCAGTCATTGGTGGAGAAGTCTGTTTCTCCATATAGCTCTCCCAGACTCATTGCTTTGGGGTTCAGAGGATACTCCTGTAGATAATAAAGAGATGAGAAAAAGTCTATTATAATGGAAGATAATAATTACTGAAGACTGTTTTTTTCAGCTACAAAGCTTAAAAAGATAAGAACACATGAGAACAGTAGCTTTTATCTAAAGCGCCACACTCTTGACCTTATACTCTCACTTGGCTTGCCTATAAATAATCCTGAGACAAAGGATATGTGTGTGTCTGACCATATTTGATGCTCCGCTGCTTCCTTCTATTTCAAAGGTATCCTCTCCATGCAATCACCCATTTTAACAAAACCTGTTTGGAAGTACTTGATTCAACTGCCCCTCTCAAAGATCAAAATCTTGAGCTCTTCCGTGGCTCAATGATACAGCCCGAGCCTTGCTAAAAGAATGTAGAAAAGCTGAGCATAAATGGAAGGCCAATAAATTACATATCTTTCATTATATCTTGAGACATCAAATGCTTATATATCAGAAATTGGTTAAGGATGCAAGAGCTGCTCTTTTCTCAGACCTTACATCTTAAAACTGTCGCAACTCTAAGGTCCTGTTCCAAACCATTGCTTCTGTCAGTAGCCCCTCACCCAGTCACAGCCTTGAAGCCTCCAAAGAGAAGTGTGAGGAATTATTAGTCTATTTTACTCAAAATGGTCAACAATACAAGAGACCAGAATACTTACAGTATACAGATGATATTAAAATAAATAGACAAAGAGCAGAAGCAAGTTAGATTTTCTTAATCATCTAATATGTAAGTTTCACAAATGTATTGGCGTTCAGGTCTATAATTTCATTGGCCTACTTTGGCTCCAGTGGAATCGGGGTAAGAGAGGAAGGAAGCCAATCTTTGACAGGGCTTATCTTGATATTGCAGTTACCTTTCCTTCTCACAAGTAGTTTAAACATTTTTATCTTGTCCGTTTGTGTGTGTGTGTGTGTGTGTGTGTGTGTGAGTACATGTGTTGTACGTGCATGAACATGTGGGTGGGACAAAAATCAGGAATAGGAGGTACAGTATCTCAGTGGAGACAGGGAATGGAGAGGAACAGTGAGACTGATAATGAGAACCAGGCTGAGGTGAGGCTGCCACGAGGAGAGACACTAGAAATAGATATGCAAAGAGCACTGAGGGAATAGAGAGAGCAAGTGGTAAAAATAGAGAAAAGTGAGTAGGAAGAAAGCAAGATGACAAGTAATAAGGACTTGGAGAGCAGTAAGAAGAAAACATGACTGTGATTCTGACTGGCTTTTTAAAAAAACTAAGTAGTGCTGGATAAAAAACCGGTAATCGTGTCCACCAAACCAACCACTTGATGTAAGTTTGGCACATGGTGCAAATCTGAGAAGCAAATGGAGTAAAACGGGGGGAAGGTGAACAGTAGGGTGGTTGTAAAGCTTTTTATTTTGATGGCAAGTGTACCTAGATATTTGAGCCCTCTACAGCAAGAAACAATGTTACATTTTTTTGTCCCAACAAAATAATTGCTCTTAATTTATCCCTTAGTTACATGATTTGCTCGTGATTTTCCATAATACTGTTGAAGCGTTTTGTGACCTAAACATTTGTTCAAAACAATACATTTTAATAAATGCCTCACTTAGAATTTGACTTTCTAGAATACATCACTCAAAGTGAAACCCCAGAATTTTCCTTTTAAAAGTAGCAGTACTAGCCAATAAATTACAGTGTATTCTAATTCAGCCACACCAACCTGGACCAGTTGGAAGCCTGGCACTCCCTTGCTGTGCAGGGCAGTGAGGGCATTCTGCAGGGTCCTCCAGGTAACACTCTTGGCGCTGCCTGTCTTGCCAACCAGCATGGACGAGTGTCGAGTGTTTTTGGTCTCATAAAGTTGGATGACTTTGTTCATTGTAAAAGGAATCACCTGCAAACCGCTCTGACGAAGCTCCACCTCTATAGCCTCCTTCAACTGAAACAAAATGACAGCAGGAGATGTGTGACGGTGATACCCTGAGTGATATTCACCACGATGTACAAAGTGAATTTAAGTTTGTCCATTTTGGAAATACACACACATATATATTTATCTCAATATAAACGAAGACATTTTGCAGATGATCTGTTCTCTAATCAGAAACACTCTCACACTAATCTCTATAAACAGATTAATGCAGAATCCATAGGCAAGAGGCAAGATTTTAGTATCGGAAGCGTTCTGGTTTCCATTTGTAGTCTGAGTAGTATTGAACAATAACGTTTGAGCGGAACAGTTGCACAGTCCGTGTGAAGAGCAAAAGAGGCAGAACGCACTGGTCAAAATGTAATCTTCGAATTGATTAGCTTTTTAAAAACGTTATTGTAAACAATGACCAGCAGACGGAAGTCATTGTCCGGATATCAGTCATCTGGATATCCGCTGGCTACACCGGAAGCCCCGAAACATTGGTTGTTGCCCCCAGAGGCTAAATCGTCATCAGACGATAGCCTGATAGTTCCGAGATTACTCTCACACTACAAGATTAGAAAATAATGAGGCATCAAACACTTCAAACTACTGAGATTATCTTGCTACAGGGAGCTGTGCATTACCTTTGGTTTTCTCTTGCACACACAAAGACAAAGACAAATATACAGCCTAAGACATTCTTGCCATATTTCCACTTGCTTCAGCTACCTCTCTAACGCATAGCCTAGACCAACTTTTGCCCGCCATTTTAAAACCTTGGATTCTGGATATTCTCAGAAAGCAATAACATTTCTGTCCAGAGGTTCACAAATGAGCACACAGAAAATCCCCTCTATGCTCTCCTACATACTCCAGTGCTGTGCCGAGAGCATACAAACACATACACAGAGGCACAGAGGAAGGGACAAGAAAGCATTTGAGACAAATGTTTTAAGACTGAAAAACATATAAAATGTACGGCCCAAGACACAATCCCATCCAGCTATGAAGCTCTCTTTCTCTTTATTCCAAAGGAATATTTTCAGAAATTACAATCTGCTTTTTCAGTTTGCAAAGACAAGAAAGCAAGCAGTGAATGCAAATGCAACATCAAAGCTGCAATAATTATTCAGCCTGCATTTGTGTGCTGTGTGTGTGCTTTGCATGTGATGATGCCTATCTGTATATATATATATTCAGCTATTTATCAGCAATCTATATAAACACAACCCTCTGTACCAGCTTTAAAGAGACAGCTATATAGAAAGACACAGAAACAATGGTAAGTTAGATCGCAGAGTTGTTGTCTTACTCTGCTGAGCATTCCAGTTTCAGTATTGATAAGAGCTGTTTATGTATATACTGGTGCTACAATAAATAGCTCTCAGAACAACCTCTGGGGTAAAGATCTACAGTTGAACTGTACTTCCTTCTGCATCTACTTGCACGGATCAGAAATAAATGTTTTGATATTTGAGGAACAAAGAATAAGGAACACTGTCATACAGTCAGGGAAAACATAACAAAACACCAGTTCACTGCAGGAATGCTGATCTCGACTACTGACCTACCTTGCCATAGTCTATAATGGGTGTTTCCACAGCAGGGAACAAGTCCTGCATGATACCATTGAACAGTGGCACGTCAGTAGAGGTCAGCTTAGCCATGTTCATGTCCTTCATAGCCATTAGCAGGATCTGAAGACAGATACAAAGGCATACTCACCAATACACTTCCTATTGAAGAGTTCATTTGAAAGGAAAACACAGTAGTTTGTTCAGTTTATAGTTCTGTTTCTATTTATCAATTTATAGGTGTTGGTTCTCCTATGATTTGACATTGCAGTTAATCAGGGCGCAAAAAGAGAGATGACAACACAGCTTTGGTTCACGTTCCAGTTCATGCAGTCATAGGAACTGCCTACTATTCCCATGCAAGCTACAGTCTTTTTAGCAAGAAATTCCTTCTTTGTGTTTCCACAGACAGTGTTACTTTTTTTGCAAAGAATGAGGACTGTATATTTTGTCCCCTATCACTTACACTGGAAGTGCATCAGGTAGGGATCTCTTAATGGCCAGTGTGAACAGAAAGACGGATGATACCGAGCAAAACCTGTATTAATGTTCATATGAACACCTGAGTGAAATTGTGAAAAAAAAGTTGGGTATTAAATACCAGTAGATTGGTTTGTTTGGTTTCTAATGAGCCCTAAGCAAGTCCTCAAACCTGTTTTGTGTGAGTGTGAGTGAGAGAGAGAGACCTACTTCTTTATCAGGAACATTGCTGCAAGAGCAGCGCTTCAGTCCGGCATAGCGAAGCAAGGAGGTGAGCGCACGTAGGCCAAAATCATAGTGGTCCTGTTTAGACAGCTGCTGCGCTGCCAGGGAGTACAGGGTGAACACTTTCTTGGCCAGGAGCTATGACGACAAAGACGGAGACAAAGATTGAGTGACATAGAGTAACTTAAAGACGGAGACAGAAAAGGAAGAAAGAGACCAACAGTGCCAGTAAAACATGTCACTGAACATAAATCTATCACTTCCCATTCCCTGCCTCAGTGGACATCACAGACAGGTCTCAAATCATACATCTGTTCACCCATACAGCAAGCTTGCACTGCTGCAAAAGAGAATAATGTAAACGGAGCATATGAAGTGTCTGTTACATTTGTCTGTGTAGTCTTCATGGTGCAGGGAACATAGTGTTTGAACATCCACTCAAGTAGTCTCAACCTGCTATAGTGTTTTTTTGGCAAGTTTAGTTTCTACATGTGTGTATCTGCTGTCTACGTAAAGCATCTAAACATTCATAAAATAATTTTAGAAATACATTTTAATACTTTAATTGACTTTGTTTTGAACTTTACTTATTTTTGCAATTTTAACAATTTAAACTTCATCTACCCTTCATTAACATTATGACGCTATGAACCATCTGCAACCTCAGAAAGCATGACTTTGTCCATCCAGTTGCTTTAATTTTCAGGGTCCTGGTCTGCAGCTTATTTTACTACAACTGATAAAATCTGCCGACACTGGCTGTTACTGCAAGGGGCAAAATCTACAGTCACACCGTAAAAAAAAGGTCCTCTGCACGCTTTATACATTGCTCTTTCAAAAACCCCAAAAAACAAAAGACAAAAAACATTCATATCTTAACAAGAGCTTGACATTTTATCAACTTTCAACCAGATAAAAACAATGACGGGGTTAGTTGCGGTTCGTCATGTTTTGCTATCCTTATAATTCTTAATTTTGTTATATTTGTGAAATTCTATAATTAATAAAAAAAGGGTTTGGGAATAAATACTGTTTATCAATAAAAGGTCCTCATAAAAATAAAAAAACAAACATAAATCCATGTGACAAATAATGTTTATGTGTCTATATAATGTATGCTGGTGTCTTTTTGTACATATATATATCTGTCCATCCTCAAAAGCATTGCAAATACACAGCAACATCGAGTGGTTGTGTTGTTTCTTTCTTAATCTGTTTGCACTGCTGCTTGCTTAACACTCCTGATTCTCTTTCTGGCACATAATTACGGCTCCCGGCAGAATCCAGCTCCAGCTCCCGACAGAAGCAGCGAAATCCAACTCCTTTTTTTTTTCTTTTTTTTTGCCGAAGAGCAAAATCGGTGTTCATCACCTATTCTCATCACTCTGTAGCAAACAAATACAGCCTGCACACTAATGACCACCAACTCTACCATCCCCCTCACAAGAAACACACACATATATAGTGGATTGAAGCTGCAAGAGCTCCCTGGTGAGTCAGCAGTAACTCAGCTCCAGCTCTGGTCCCAGGCAATCATGTGTCTGTGGTAATATCACACTTACACACTGACTTTGATCCCAGCGAGCACATCCTGCATAAAGGAGCTAGAAGTCAGTGGGAAAACAGATGGATCAACACCCACCACTGATCTATGTTCAGGCTCCAGATGCTCACATTTTCCAACAAGATTACTTTAAATGGTACATACAGTACCAACAAGGATTGTCTGTTTAAAACCTTGATAAATCAAGAAAATTAAACCTTTAGGTTTGTAACTTGGACATGAAAAGGCAAGCAGGGTATTTTTTTTATTGAATTCATCAGATTGATTTGATGATACTGCATCTCTATCAGTGCGGAATAACTCAATCTCATCTGCTGATTACCTGAGCTCTTCACATAAAAGAAGCAGGGATGTTTCATTAAGGCTGTGATTTCAACAAGATGTACTTTAGAAATCAGTGTGTGTATTCAGAACTGTCTACAGGGTAGAAATAGTACCAATATAGAATTTATTAAACTCATACATCCACCATACAGACAAGACCCTTGTTATTGAGAAGTGAGAGAGTTGAAGTGAGGTTTCCCTATAGTTACATAGAGTAATAAAATATATCCATGTTTCTAAATATACATTTCAACACTGTGTTACTGGCCTGATTTCTGATACCAGGATATGATGTTTGCATGCACCAAAAACCCAATCGCAACCAGGACACTTGTGACCGTACTCAATATCGCTGCTGTTCACCATAGTGGCACACTCAAAAGCACTTACAGATGAATAGAATGTAATAATCATGACATTTAAAGTGCAGATATCAGTTTTCTATAGAGCAGCAAGCAACAAACATCCCTGTACCTAAATCAACAATTCAGTTCATTTATAGGATGATAATACTCTACTACCTGTAGCAGAAAATGTCTACTGTCTTCAACAAAGAACACACTTAAGTCTTTAACCCCAGCACTAAGACTAAGGCTGTGTCCGAAAATTATCACTCCTTCACTACCCCCTACTCCATATCTAGGGAGTTCTGTGTAGAAGAATATATAGTGAGCTCATCGGCAAAAGGAAAACAACCCTTTCGGACACTAGGAGGATCATTTTCTTTGCGCCGTTAATGACATCATTGCTGTCGCACACTTAAAACATGCCAGATCAACGTCTGCTGGTGGACCCGCCGCAATGCATTTTTGTGATAAATACAAATACAAAGTAATCAACAAATTATGAGCTGGTCTGGTGCCGCTCACCAGAAGTAAAAAAAAACTACTCATCTGTTTTCCCCACTGCTCCTCTTTTTTCTCCAGCACACTACTAGTATCAAATTTCCTTTAGTGGTAGTACCTTGCAGTTGTTGAAGCCCTCTCTAAACAATATTATCTCAGCGATTAGAGTAGAGTCTGGGACCACCATGGAGATAGGTCTGAACATGGACTTGAGGTTTTCTGGAAGCTCAGTATGACCAGCATATCCTTGGAAAAAATACAAATGAAGAGAAAAGATTATAATTATAAACACAGGCTGTCATGACAATGAAATCAACTGAAAATGTCTCAAACTATTTCTGCAACATAATCCACTTTTCTTCTGTCTAATTATATGCTCAGTATGATTCAAATGTTAACATTTCCACCAACATAAGGCGACATAAAATGCAGTGAATGCATTTGCACATTAGTGTTGACCTACCAGGATTCATGGTGATAAAGATGCCACATGACCGGACCAGACGTACTCGCTGTCCGTCAAAATGGAACTTGGATTTCCCGGCTGAGAGGGCGGACAGGATGGAGAGGATCTTCTGGGCCACTACCGACAACACCTCTATGTTGATACGGTTGAACTCATCAAAGCACCCCCATGCTCCTGTCTGTCAGAGTGGACCCAATGAAATACATAGACATTTGAAAGTTAAATTACACAGAAAAACACAGAAAAAAACCACTCAACAGAAAAAAAATGTAGACCAAAAGTTTTGTATAGCTTTCGCCCCCACTACAAGCTGAATAACAAATCATTTTGCCATGTCTTTAACACACAGACTTGTTGACCATCATTAAAAAGTGCACATGGTCAACACACAAAAATAGAGAGTGGAGGCAGCCTACTATTTTCTATCCCAAAAAAGGTTTTGGTTTAAATGAGGTGTTTTTGACCTTGGCTGTTATGAGAGTAGCGTTTTGGTAACTATTTAGTAATCCCTTTTCTTTCCTACCTGTGCCAGGCCAGAGTACATGCGACCCATGGATTTGTAGTCTAGTCCTTCAGAGCAGTTGACTACAATGACGTACATGCCTAGAGCTTTGCCTAAGTCCTTTACTGTCTCTGTCTTCCCAGTACTAGCTGGGCCTTTAGGAGAGCCCCCCCGGTGGAGATGGAGTGCCATGGTCAGGGTCATGTAACACCTGGACAGAGTCAAACACTGACATTTACTCTACAGAGAATAAGTATAGAAAAAGATATTCATTTTATGCATCAGAATATTTTTGGCATACATTAAATAAATATGTATTATAAATATAACTATAGAATATATTGTTATATATACATATATTATATATCTATATAATATATAGCATAGATTTAAATATAAACAAGAACGCTTTAACTTTGAAAAAAACAAAACAATGACTGCCTGACTTGGATGTAATTTCTTTGTGATCAGGTCCAAAATGGAAATACAGTACGTTTGCTGGCTTTTTATGCTGTACCTTCAAAATAGGTGGTGACATGGTCTGCAATCTGAACTAATATAATAATATATATTGCAATTACTAATCTACCCACTGTAATATGTAACTGTATAACATGTGTAAATGCACAAAGAGCCAAGAGTGTAATTCAGCAATTATACTACAGAACCAATACTAAGGGTAGCTTCTGTCTGCTCTAATGTATTTGACTTACATTTAATTACATGAGATACTAATCACAGTGCTCAGTCTCCAGAATGGGTGAGTCATTCACTTGTCTAATACTCAGTATCAATATTAGACATAAAAATTTAAATTTAAATTCAAATAAAAAAAACACAAAATACTGATCAATTCCTAATTCATTAGTAATTAGTGTCAGATTGATGGATGTGTTGATGCATTTGTTGGTTGGAGCAGTAATTGACTGAATGATTGATTGCGACCTGTCAGTAAGCGGAGTGATGACGAGCCGTCCAGAGTTGCCCAGGTATTCGTAGCCATACGTGAAATGTGTGTTGGTCTGTCGGATTATGCAATCACCCACATCCTATAGGGAGAACAAACAAAACAGGAAATAAACAAGTTTAGTGGATGTTTTTTTGGTCTCGTTAAAACTCACCTCAGCAAAATTGATCCCTCGCTGCCATTACACAAGTCAGCAAACTAAGTGGTGGAGAGTGAGAAATGCTGATATGGAAAAAATGTGGAACAGAGAGAGGGTATATGTACTGCAGAAGTCTTTTAAAGTGTTTCTTTACTGCCACAAACTATTGAATCACTAAAACCTAGTTATCTATACCTACTTGTTCTTTCACAGTTTTGCTTTCAGCTTTTTAACTTTCATCAAATATCAGAGAGGATACAATGTATTATGGTGAACTTCCTCTGTAGGGATTCCTGCCCTCATCATGCAAACCACATTGAAAGTCTACAAAGAAAAGTGACTACAGAAATGTTGCTGAAATTGTGGCTTGATAAAAGTTATCTTATTTGTCCTTTTTTCTAGGTTGTCTTCTGTCTGTTGTTACTTGCCTCTCTCAGAACATACCTTTTCCCAGTATAGTCGCAGCTGGCAGAGCCACTCAAAAGCATTGATGTCATTGCAGCCTGCCTTGGCGAGCTTATCAATGACATCCCGAGCATGAACCTCCACTGTGACCAGCGCTACAATCTTCATACGCAGGACTTTAGGCAGGTTGCCACGGATGGTCTCTGCATAGCATTGAAGCACGGAGACCTGAGAAACAAAGACAGTTATAGCAAAAGAGTTTATTGGAAACCTGTTCATTCTTAACGTTCTTATGTTGGCTATCCATGGTGCTGAAAAGGCTGATACATTGATTTTAACATAACATGGGGGTGCAAAATATTGAAAATACATAAAATTCTAAACGTATCAATGACACAATAACAAATCCTTAAAATGAGTTCACTCCAAATTATTTTAAGAAATTTCCAGGAAAGATTAGTTAAGCAACAAAAAGTCAAACCAACCAGTTTCTTCTTTATGGACTTAAGGGAGGACTTATTAGCTCTTTCGTTGCTGGTAATGAGAGATTTAGTGACATCAGTGGTCCACTGGATCTGACTGGCTGTGATCAGTATCTAAAACAAGGAGATAAGACATTCAAGATAAACTGAATCCTCCAGTTTAAAGAACCAAGTAACTTTGTTTTAATTTTATTTTAACATTAAAATACTACTGCTTCCAAGATTATTATCCATTAACTCCACAAGCCGGAGAAGATTCCATAAATTCGATTTTAGGGAATACATTCTACAGCTTGTGTATCATAAAGCAAGATATTACCACAACAACCCAATGACAAGGGATCATTTAGAGTCATTGGTCATTGGAGTTTGTAAGTTGAGCAAAAATAATTTCTATAATTGTTATTGCTAATCCATTTGCATTGCTTTAAAATGCAGCTTATATTTGTCAGTCAGTCAATCACAATGTCAGATGGGTGAAGGCAAATGTACCTGTCCTGGCCAATCTCTGACCCATTTGTCTCTCTGTCCTGCTATCCACTTCAGAGCTACAAGGCAGTCTTTCAGACACTTCTTTAGTGTAACACGCATGGTCTTCTCAGCATCACACAGCCATATCTACATGCACACAAAACAAAATGGTGCTAACATTCTCCACCATACCTTTCTTTATTTATTATTTATTATTCATTAGCACCAATCCTATCATGACTACATTCAGATTTATCCAAATAACACCCTTATCACCATAACTGTCATTGCTGTACCTCCACAGGTCTGTCCAGTTGCACTGGCTGGGTGAATGCAATATACTCCCCATCAGCAGAGAACATCCCGACTGCATCTTGCTTACTGCCATCCTGTAGAAGACATACATACAAAGTGGCAGTTCTCTGTATGTACTGGTTCATTCCAGTCTGATTCTATTTAATCTGAAAACAGTGTTTTTGAGGCCCGGCTTTTGAGCACCAGTTCATCCTGAAAATTTGACTTATAATTAAGTAGATTTCTTAAAAGGGGGCAATACAAGTAGCAAAATGGAACCCAATGAATGTAGCCTTAAGGTGCTTTTGCAGATAAATGCTACCATCTGAGATTTTCAAAAACTACAAAGTACCGGTCACTTAGCACAAGGTTCAGTTTGAAAAGGTGTTTCAGCAGCACATAATGTGGTTTCATAATAGTAAATCAGGTCTAGTGTACCAGTGGATTGTGCACCTTATTATGTCTTGTTTGAGGGCACTGACAAGTTTAAAAAATGTGATGTAACAAATGAACCTGCATTGAAAAAAGGGGAAACATCTTAGTATCTGATCTAATATCTACTTTGAAAACAGAGATGAGATGAGGATTGAACCAGCTGGCTGCCAGCCGATTAAAGCAGGGATGTATGACTTCCATGTTCTGCATGTACTAACGCACTAAACAAAAAAATATAGTCTGCATTAAAGCTTTCCTATATTTTGTGTCTCATTATACCCATAAAGTAGAGTGTTAGAGTGAATCTGTTGCAGCAAAGAACTTTAGGTAAAGAAACACTAGTCATGTAAATGTATAATGTTTAGGATACTAATCTTGACTAAATGACCTTATATTACTCTCAGTAGTAGTGTAGCACTGGCCACTGGAGTGTATGTGTGCCTCTGCTGATTTTTATTGAAGTTCCTTGCCTTTTCAATGCGCAGGCTCTTGATGTTGTCGAAACACTTCTTTAGGTGGGGTTGCATGGCTTGTGGGTTCTGTGACTGCCCTAGGATCTCCAACACATCATCATTGGACAGGAAGTAGAATCTTGGGAAGATCTGCCTCTTGGTCTCCAGGTACATGTCCAGGGCCTTTTGGATTACCTCCAGCTTGGCACTCACCTCTGACAACTTCTCCTGCAAGCCTGAAAGAGAGAGAAGAGAGGCTAATTGACCGTAATGAATTTTGAATATTGTTTTTTTTCATATATAAATAATATATATTTAAATCATGAATAAGAAGTCTCTTGGGGCCGACGACGTCATCATCACAGGTTTGTTTCTTAACACACTAAAATCCTAGTCTATAAAGAGTGATATATTGTGTATAGATTTGATGACAGCATGTTTTTTTTAAAGAAACATACCGGGGTGGTGTGTTCCCTGCAAGGCGTTGTTGTTCTTGTGGACTTCGCCCATGATGGTCTTCCAACTAGAACTAATGTCTTCAAACTCTTTCCACTCATAAGGCAGCTGCTCCCTGATGTCTTTTCCTTGGAAAATGTTCTAGAGGAATAAAAATAAAATCAAATGGAGAGTGACAGAGAAAGTTTACAGCACGGTAGCAGAAAGATGTTAAATGAAAAAAAACGAAGAGAGATGTTGATGTATAAGAGGCTAACAAAAAAAGGGGGCGATGGTATCACAAATTTGAGAAACCAAAACCAGAGAGCTGTGACGGAGATCATTCAGTAGGATGGCACTCAAACTGCATGTGCTTTTCAGCCAGATGCTCTTCCTTAGAATACAGACTGGCAACAATGTTGCAACCAAGTTTGTAATGGTGTGTCTACACAGGAGGCGTTTCAGACGCATTTCAGATGCGCTTCTATTTTAAATCAGTCCAGCTTTCTACACATGCCGCATAACGCTTCGAGTCTAGTTTCCTACGTTTTATGTGTGTAACTACAGTAACTGTGTATAGGGCTCTGAGTGCTGCCAAAATGCGGGTGACCTACACTCAATACTGTGCCTGAACCGTATATAAAGATGGACGACACGTCAGCTCCCCAAAAGTGAAGCCAAAACATCTCAATCACCCCCTGGTGGCTGGCTGCAGTATAGGTCATAAACCCTGCCCCCTCTATGTTAGCAGATGGGACATGGACCGAACTAAAAACTCAAAGTGCACATCAAATACATTTTACCCAAAGATAGTTTGTGTCATTTTAGGTAGTCCTTCTCACGCTGATGCAGGTTCAAGTGTTAGTTTTTCTGATAAGTTTGGTTTTAATTAGTTATTTGATGCTATGAAAATGGGGTTCCATGATTGACAGCTGAGCCCTTCTCGGGATTGCGTTGGACTGGCGTGTGGGCGGGACCTCGATACTGCGGCTCCAACTGCGCAGATTCTAGCTCCAAATGACGTCAAAAACACAAGATGACGGTGCACGTATTCGGGATATAATGGCTTCATTTCATTCTATGGCGAAGAAATGGAGACGTGTCGTCCATCTTATATACAGTCAATGAACTGAACGCATCCTGTGGACACAGACAGAGCACTAAAGCTGCTGCTGCTCTGCTAATGTGCTGCTCATGCTACGCCTCCTGAGTAGTTACGGTGGAACAGTGAAAAGCAGCAATGTAGCTAACAGGGGGTAACATACATAATAGAATTTAACTAATCATCTCATCTACTGAAATAAACTCAAACTGTCCAACAGAAAAAGACCACAACAGATAATAAATGTGCACTCCATCAAATGATGAATATTCAAAGACAATAGTAAAAAGCCATCCATAAAGAAATGAATATCCATTTATAATAATGAATCATATGACTTAGCATATGAGTGCGTTTCCTGTACCTCCAGGTAAATCCACTGACGTTGCACAGTGAGGATCATCTCAATGACTTCCAGCACCTGGGACAGCCGGCGTTCCCAGCAATCCACCTCCTGCTCAAAGGCTTTGACAAAACGAGAAGCCTTCATTGTGGATAGAATAACCTGGTTGTCCTCCAGGGCCTGGAAAACCTCCTCTGTGCCCCTGGGAGAGACAAAAGAGGGAGAATTAAACATGACTGCTGATGATTGCTTATAAGGGATTCCACTAGTGACACTTCTTCACACCAAGTCAGAAAAGTCCTGTACAGGTAAACCTGTACATTTTAGTGTAATCCAATGCAGTTGCATAATTTCGGCAATAAAGCCCATATATGCGAGGATTATTTTAATAAGTTTTTGTTAGAATTGTACCAAAAAATGTTTTAAATCACCTTGGGGGCAGATTTTGAGGCTGTAGTAATTGTTATACATTTTGACTGCATAATGTTGAGGTGTCTCTAATATTCACTCCCTTTGTGAACATCATGGGGTAAATCCCATGTGCAAACTTGAGGAAGCCCCTGTTAATATGCATAGTCTTTATTTGATTGTATATGCTGAAGTCAAAGAATTAATCAAAGAACAAAGTGGCACGATAATTTGAGCTAGCATTACAAAATGACAATTTCTTTTCTATTTGTCTTAGCAAAAATACTCTGAAGATGCATAAGATGCTTCTTTGTTGGGACTTTTTCTTAATCAGCTTTGTCTGTTTCATCACACTGGTTTAGCAGACATGTTTTAGTGCTGTTGTTGCATGACTGTTGTGGCCTATTTTGTATAAGCTGTAGACTGAGTAGGTCCAATTCATAGAAAACCTCTGGTGTGCTCAACCACAACCTCATTTGACCAACCATCATGTGGGCCAGTGGGTGACCGTAGCCTTCCCCCCTCTGTTGAAGCACTTATGTTAATTGTATGTGCAGCAGACGGCATGGGCACCTGCTTTCACCAGCCAGGCTGTCACTCTAACTCTGTTCTGCTCACTTATCTGACCACAAACAAACACACTCGCCTTTTCTGAATTCTCCAACAAGGCTGTTAAAAGACAGATCATTCACGTATCAGCGTCATATATATGCTTTAGTATATATGCATTTATGCTTATAAAGCCACGCTACCGAGGCATTATATTTATCTATAATTAAACAAAGCTAGATTGAAACATCACCGAATGGCAGTATTGAGCTGTACTGAGCCGTGGGATCTAATGATGCAGATAAATAAGAATGAAGTAATGAAGACACAAACCTATGACTAAAGGTGGGAGTGAGTTTCCCAACCCTGCCTTCAAGGCTCTCTCACCTGAGCCGGTAGTGGCCTTTATCTTTGTAAGGTGCTATGTTGAGGAACGTTTCCTCCCATGTCTTGGTAATGTTCTCCAGACCCTTAAATATCAAGCACAAAGAGTAATGTTAACAGACAGAACACACCACTGATGGGAGACAGAATGAGGGCACAACATTTCTATTCTTTTTCTTTTCCACAAGCTTAATAATACACTGTCATGAATAGATTAATGATGGGAAACCATTAACATACTTGGCATCTACTGCTTGGATACATGAATGATGGAGAACATGAGGACCTTTTAGAAATTAGAGCAATTACAACGTCTTTTTTCACTCTACACAGTATGACTTGTCTTGTATTCTTTTGTATGCTTACACCACATGCGAATGAAGCGATAAGTGCGAGTGATTTACATGTTAAGTCAATGCAAAGACGCGAATAGACATTCTGCGGCGCATATAACATGAATTGAGCGTTTCGCGATTCGCGCGAGTTGAAAAATCTGAACTTTGTCTGATATTGGTGCCGCGTTAACCAATCAGGAGCTTACTCGAGTAGTGACGTCACTACGCGAATGAAGCGAATAAACTCAAAATGATCAAGCGTCCAGCCTCACGCGCATAGTGCGATTTATTCGCTTCATTTGCGTCTGGTGTGTACGCCCCATAACGGAGGACTAATTTGGCAATATATTGTATTTACAAACGTATCCGTAAAGTAAAAGGATACTTCTATCAGCAATATCAAAAGTCATTTTCTACTAGGCACGGCCAGACACCACTATGGAGGAAACATCATTCACTCACAGAATGTGCTTAGAATGCAGTCTCAGTTTCTAATTGCACAATTACTGTTTTAGTAAATCGACTGCTAATTACATGCAGATTCTGAGTGCAAATTGAATAAAAGGCACTGAATAAATTTGCACTGTGCATAAATCTGACCCTAAAACTGCACTCGTGTAACCTCAGTAAGTGCTGAGGTGTAAGGTAAGGAAGCATAGAGGGAAAGGGGCGGGATTGATGTTGACAAAGGTTGAGAGGCAAACACTTCAACACGCCTGAAGCCTGGGTGGAAGGGAGCCGGAATGTTACACTTCCGGCTGTGCTTACCAATTACCTGGGCGAGACCCTGGTTAGAATCAATGGAGGCAGGAGAAGCTACAAAAATGCCCAGTGAGCATCAGTCTAGACTACAGGAAGAGACTGGACCTGTTCTATGGAGAGTTCCTTGCTTGCAGCTCCAGAGATCTCACAGATCTTGTCCGCATACTTGTCAAAGTCCAGAGATACGATCTTCTCCAGGGTGAATTCAGAGCTGGTTTGGTCAAAAGAACACTGCAGCTCTTTGCAGATCTGCTTCCAATGCCTGAAAGAGAGATGGCAGGTTTGTTGAGGGCTGTTTCACAATTTTCTTTCTACCGATAGTTCCTATATGAAACTGCTCACAACAAATCTGTGGATTATCTTGAGTAACCGGGTAATGATTTCTGGAATGAGGCGTTGCTGTTGAGTTTTAAAATGTATTCTTTTGGCGCTTTGAGCACCACAGGCCGAGTGCCATATAGTCCCATTATATAAAAAAAAAAATGCAGGCATCTGTATGGCCGATATTCCCAAAACTCTGCAACTCTCACCAAAACAGCCTCCTGTCTGATCTGCTGACTGCGCTCTGTGTGTGGAGGAGACGAGCTCCGCAGGATAGGCTGTGAGCGTGATAATACTACGGTCTTTAATGATTTAGCCTTAGGGTCCGTTTAATTCACTGTTTAATTCTTTTTTACGACTTGAGTTGCTAGATTTCACTTGCCCCGGGCAATCCTCATTGTTGAGCCCTGCGTTCTGTATAAAACTTACAAACACGGAATCTGGGGGGGGTTTGTTGTTCCACATTTGAGCCGGAGTGACGTCTGTGAAAAAAGGGTGAGCCGGCAGGATGGTACGCACATGTGTGCATAGTGAGTGTGCGGTTGTGCGAGCGGTAGCAGCAGAGAGGGACGTGAATGCGAGCGGTGCATAGGAAAAGATGAGCAGCGAAGTTGTCAATCTGGCAGTAAATGTACAGTTTAGGTTAGTTTGCCAGTGAGGCAGCAGACTCTCCAAACCAAAGTAAAGCTCCCATGTGTAGTTTCTGTCGGGTAGTGAAGGCAAACAGGCAACAGGGAAAGGACCCAAAACACAGAGAGAGGTGGCAGGATGATGACTTGAATGGTGATTCACTGTTTTGATGGTAGACAAAACAGTCAAAACAGGTTACAGGCAGGCAGGCAGGTAGGTAACAAACAGTTAGCAGGTGGGCATAAATCAAAACCCAAACAGGCAATCAGAACCAACACAGCAACTAAAGGAGAATGAACTGACAAAGAGACGAGGAAAATACACAGACTAAATACACTCAGGAAGGGGAGCCAGCGAGACACAAGTGAAAACACTCAAAGTAATCAAGGAAGAGATGCAAAACTACCAGACACATGAGGGAGGGAGGGAGGGAGAGAATATCAAAATAAAACAGGAAATCATAGAATACAAAAGCACAATAAGGCGTTAAATGTTTTGCTAGTCGCTTTTTAGAAATAAAGGCGCTAAATCTAGTGACAAAGTCGCCAAGCTGGCAACACTGGACAGCTGGCACTGAACCTTCTGGCTCTTTTTTTGCTCCTTTTTAACTACAGCAACGGCACTCTCATTCAAGACCTAGGTAACTTAGCTGTAGTTGATCAAAGTGAATAGACAATTTTTTTAGTCCTTGCCATCTATCTCAACAGGTTTCTTTTTCATTTCCCTCCACCAACTACCATCAACACCATAAGTGTGAGGAGCGCAGGATGTGTTTTGCTTCTTTCTCTTTTTGCTTTCTCTAGTTGTTATTTTAAGCTAGCTATTTTCAAGCTTATTCTGTGAGACTTAGCGACATGCTAAATGTCCATCCTTTTGGTCAAACTGAGTAAACACTCCCCTGTACAACAAACTAAGTAGGCAAATCATTCATCCCATCTGGTATACAGTAAATATTCTCAATAAGGACATTAAAGCATTAACTACTGTTCAAAGACTGTCTTTCTCATTGTAACTAAGACAACAGACAGTACCTGTCTCTCATGGCTGGGTTCCTCAGATCAGCAATGAGAGGGATGATCCGTATGAACTGGTCAATCTTGTTCTTGGAGAAATCTACTATGTCCCACTCCTTATCCTGCAATCAGACAAAGATCAGGTCCTCACTGCTGTGTAATATAAAAGTGAGAGCTGCTGAGGGGTTTATTTTAGGGGAGCTGTGCATTTTGTGATATTAACAACACATTTTGAGCATCCTGAGGGAAAGTCATAAATGTAGCTGTCACTCTAAAATGCATTTTAGGGAGAGTTTGTGGGTCTGAAGCTAAAAATACCTAATGATGTCTGCTGACTTTGTAATCATTATGAACACAAAGTGTTATTCTGTGTTTTCTCTACAGAGACCATCACCAAAGGACAGCTTCCAGATCGTACAGTACTGATTAAATGTATTGCTGTGGTATTTATGTACAATGTATTTGTATGAAACAAAACCTACTCTGACACAGGTAATATATTACAGCTAAATCGTGACTGTCACACTGTAGCAGCATGCCAAAATCCGCAGCTATCTAATAAACTTTGTGGCAGAACTGACCTTAAGTTCTCTCTGGAGTTTGTGGAGTCTTTTGAAAATGTCCTGTGCTACGCTCTCCATGCTCTCCGTCCGCAGCGTAGCAAACTGACCAACCTTCCAGATGTTCCAATGGACATTCCATTCCTGTGTGATCTCCCAGACCTGCTGCAGGTGGTCTATGTCCTGTACAAAACATACAGACACAAACAAACATGTGCACAAACAAAAGCTCAATCATTAAATGTGCCTCGCACTACTGTTACAAGGCTAGCATTTGCAACAAAAACTATTCCTTTAAAATCCATTGCAACATCCCCTCTCTCTGATGTCCTGTCAATTTCCTAGTACTATATACTACCAAATACTTGTAAAACCTCCTCTTGATTAACTGCTCATTATGTTGAGTCTGTATAAGCATATGGAAAGACAACAGTATGTTAGGCCTTTGAGCCTAGCGCTGCGTCAGACCTTCTCCAGTGTCCGGATGCTTTTGGAGGGGGTCTGCTCTATTTTGAAGAATCCCAGTCCATGAAGGATGGTGCTCTCTTCCTGTTTTAGAGCCTCCAGTTGGCTGCGATGTCCTGCTATTTGCTTTGAGGCCATCTCAGTGCTCAGCGCACTGTCAAATGGACCTGGATATTCACATGCAAAAATGTAGAGAGATACGCAAATGCATGAAAAAGCATACAAACATACACATTCATATGTTCACGCACAAAAACAAAGGGCAAACATATTATACACTGCCTACTGTATCTTAGTGGTGAGCAAGAATACACATATTGTGAAATCCTCATCCAAACCATGAATGGCGATCTGGAAGCTCTGTTATACAGAGAGTAAAAAGAAAATTCTAGATCATTTCTCCCAACCAACTCAGGGTGGTATCAGTCTTTAGAAACTACAGATTTGTTAACCATTAAATATTTAATTATACTGTTTCTACTAAGGTAATAACAGTTATATCTGTCGTGTAATATCTCTGTTTATAATTAGACAATTGCTAGGCTGTTTTATGGAAGTTTTTTAATATACAGGAGTATAGAATTTTGCATTAATGTTACCAAGCACCTTTGTTTGTCAGGTATTTAATTCATTGTATTAGCAAGAAAAAAGAATCTTGTTTTCTTATGTATAAACTATTACTGTAAACTGAATATTCAATAAATGTTATAATATAGAGACATTTGCTATTGTTACGTAAAATTACATATAATGTGATAGAAGGTTTAATCATATCAGCCATCCCTATAACACACTAACGTGAAGGAAGGGACTCAAGGGAAAGAGGGGATGGAAAGATGGTAGTACCCAAAAACAGAAGGGAAATGACAGGAGTAAAAAGGCAGAGAGGAGACGGAGAGGAGTGAGTGATGACGATGGGGCAGGAAATCAGTCATGATGTGTCTTCCAGGGACATCACTTTCCATTGTTGAAGGGAGTAGCCGTGTAGTCAGAAATCATCAGGGGCAGTAACAGATTAGAGGATCAGTAATGGCTCAACAGGGACAGAAGGAAACAGAGAGAGCAACAGTAAGGAGCACACACCATGGTGATGAAACACTTGGTGATAATGGATATGAGTGTGTAAAAGAGAGAATGTGTGTGACCTGTCCTGTTGAACTCCAGCAAAGTGGTCTGGATCTTCTTCTTGAACTCCTCAGAGGAAAGGACGAGGTTGTTCTTAAACATATTCTTCTGCTTCTGCAGCATGTTGTCACTGTCTGTCAACACCTGCTGGAACCACACCCACTCCCCGTTCAGTACTTCACGCAAATCCTGCACCTGCGGGTAAACCAAGTGTCGGGATTGGAATAATGATGAGAAGGAATGTTCTGAGTATTGTTATGTGTAGATATAGAGTACCCATGACTACCAGAGATTTGACGATGTATTCTGCTGAAACCCAAAAGGTATCAAAGATCCTACAGATTACATTGTTTTACTTCAGGGAGCATGAACAATCAACATGTTGTTCTTCGTTACATGATTAGCATTTATGTTTATAAACTCATGCTACTATATCCTGTCCCTCTATATCAAGTGAGCAATTGGCCAATTTCTCTCTCTACATACCTGCAAAAATATCATTACCTGTAGCACAAGAAATTACATTAATATTACTTGGTGCTCCATGAATAAATTACAACAGAAACAGTAGGCATCTTCTTTTACTAACTGAATGTTTGGGAGAAAAAAAACACAAGGTTAAAGTCACAGTTTGTTATATACCGTTTATACACAGTCCTTTATTGTGTTCACTGTATAAATGTATGTGTTTATTAATGAACAAAGTGCTTACAGCCTGTTCCACTGGGACCTCATATTTGTCCAGTATAGAAAACTGATCATGGATGAGAGGAATCTGAGCCTGTGTCTTGGCCAAATTGTCCTTGAGAGTCTCCAAGAATTTCAGGCTCTCACCAAGCTGTTCCAGCGTCTGGGGGGTTTGTCTCAGCCTAAACACACACACATACAAACAACAAAGAGTCACTTTAGCACACTACATATCTCAAATGTTTACAGGATCAAAAGCTTCTCCGGTTCCTTTCCCGAGTCATCTTACAAATCATGAACTAAATACAGTAGGTTTATGTAATAAATAGTCCTTTCATTTGACTCCCCACCTGTTGGCATTGTATTGCAGTGAGGCATGAAGTTCTTTTAGGCGGGTGCTGGCCATGTGGCTGAGCAGCTGAGTGAACTTGGTTTGCCACTCAATGCAGTGCTGCACCAAGGAGGACTTGAGTGGTGAACAGTCCAGCATGACAAACAGGATGTTCACTACAGTCTCTTCCTGTTGAACACTGCTGGCCTTTTCTGTGTACCTGGAGGGGAACAAGAGAATGGACATGACACAAAAATGCAGAAAAGGGAGATGAATGCGCCTGCACGCTTCATTGTGGTAAACAACAACTTTTAAAGAAGAAGTCTTATGACAAAATGAGACAAGAGTTCACTTGGGGAATGAAAACAAATTAAATCAAAATAATTTAGACTTTGTCAGTGGACATTTTTCACAGAATCAGCCATCGGGAACTATAGTTGTCAGGGTGACAATTTGTTGGAAATTCTTTATTAGGAGTAATCTAGGTTGTTTTGGTGCGAGTTGCAAAGTTTTGGAGGTATCGGCCGTAGAGGTGTCGCCTTCTGGAGCTAGATGGCACTCAGTTTGTGGTGCTCAAAGCGCCAAAAAAAACACATTTGAAAAACTCAACAGCAATGCCTCTTTCAAGAAATCCTGACCTGTTTGTAAGCAGTTTCATGTAAGAACTATTTTCTTTCTACTGAACTACACCCACCAACCGTATCACCGCATGGATTATCTTGCGTAACCGGGTCATGATTTCTGGAAAGAGACATTGCTGTTTGGTTTTTTTGGGGCTTTGAGCACCAAAAGTCGGCTTGACAACTCACACCAAAATAATCTATCTAATGGATAAATAGCACTATTTTTGCTTTTGGGGTGAACTGTCCCTTTAATTAGTGCAATGCACTCTAATGCTTTTGCAGCAAAAAAAGTATCAAAAGGCTCCTAGAAACAGGTCAAGTGAAGAATTATGTTTAGAAATTTGTTTTAATAGCACAGTGCCTGTGTATATCTGCATCAAAATAAGTGACTGGTTGGTTTAGTCTCTGGTAGCGGTGTATAAAGGAGTCCTTGTTGATCTCCCAGATATCCCTGTATTTGTCCCATGTCTTAAGATATTCCTGCAGGTGTCTGACATTGGCTGTCATCCCTGTGGCAACTGCAGCCTGAATCTTCCTTATCTCCTCATCTTGCTCTGAAAGATCAAAGAGGACAGGTCGACAAGAGTAGAAGCTCAGTCCGATAGCCATGGTCACATACTGCATAGACACATGTATAACTGCTCAGTAATCACTGTCTAACCTATGTTGATGTGTATGGGATTCTCCTGTGACCGTTTGCAGGAGAGAAGTTCAGGCAGTCGTTTAAATTCTGAGATGGTGTTGATGAGCTGAGGCATAATGTTCACAATCTGAGCAAGCTTTCCGAGTGTCGGGGAGAACTCGACCTGTCAAAACAGAAACACACAACTGCTGAACTGAACTGCTGCAAGGGTAAATTTACACACCTGTCTGTTAAACCAAGTGTACACCAAAATAAAGGTCATACCATAACCGTGCAGCGGAGCCTCACAGCAAGTGCACGTTGAACACCATGCTTCAGAATATGAGCATGGCATGTGTACCTGTGTCTGTGTCACAGGTTGTAATTGCTAAGAAGGCAGGTCTTATCTGATATGAGCCTGTTAAAGAAGAAATGCCAGCGGGAAGAAGAGAGAGGAGGAAGGACACACAATTGCAAGAAAATTGGCATGCTGCAGAGGAACCCTTTTGTTAAGACCGTGATGGATAATGAACATCAACCCACATTCCTTTTCATTTAATTTCTGTCTCTGTTTGTATGTTAACCAAAATAAACTAAACCCTAAGCTGTGAGCCTTAATTGTATAGCTTGGCGACAGACCAGAGGAGGATGAGGCCGGCCCCACACCATGCCGTTCAAGTGAGGCTACATCGGGGGAGACAAGTCAGACTCACTGGTATTCAGGTAAGACCTGCATCCTTTCTCTGGCATTGGTTGCCGATGCCCTAGTGGCTTGCCTGGTGGAGCGCGCGCCCCATGTGCTGTGGCATGGGATCCCCTCTCTCACTCCCAAGTTTCTTGTCTATATCTTCAGCTGTTACTGTCAAATAAGGGCAAAATAATGCCCCAAAAAAGTAAGTTACGTGACGTACTTTTGGTTTCATTCGGGACATGAACCTCTGGTTTCCTGGGTGAAAGTCTTGTGTTTGTTCATTCCCCCCCAACGGTCGGAGTACTTGGCCTGTTTTATTCATAATAAGCTGTTTGCAGAGACGACCTATACGGACGTTTTTGTGGTGAGGACGGGCTGGCCTTGATAGCATGCAAGTGACAGAGAAAGAGAGCAAGAGAGAACCAAACATTTATGTTGGTTGAAAACCTCCGAAGCACGTGTGCATAATGTTTGTGTGTGCGTTTTCTATGCTGTTTGATGTCTGCATGGGAATCTCAGTTTGATTCAGACGGGGGAGCAGCACTTTAACTAGCAGCATAGTGAGAGAATGGATGACAGTGTGTGTGTGTGTGTGTGTGTGTGAGAGAGTAAGAATAAGACTAGTTTCCTACATCAGTGAGCACATGCCAGTTCATGTGATACAATTTTGCCATCCGTGCACGTCAACATATGTGGACACAGTGTAAACAAATCATTGTCACATGACGTAATTGGATTAAGAAGAGTTGCTGGTACCTTTGGTTTGGTTTGGGGAGTTGCCTGGAGTGCTACCAGGACTTTGAACAAGGGATTGGGCAATGTCTTGCTGTCTCCATTGATGGCCCTGGAAAGTTTCTTCATGGAGTGCTTGATGTTGCTCCTAAGAGCTTCCTCTACCATGTGGTCCACCTTCTCTGTGTAGGTCACCCAGTGCTCCTGGACCTTAAACACCATGGTACATATTAACAATTTTCTTTACTAGTTTAACTGCTAGGTAAGTGGGTCAATACTATGCTATTTTTTTCCAGCAATTTTTGTACTGCTTTAAACTTTACACTTCAGAAAATGAACTTGACTACTGACCACTTTTGCGAGTGAGAAATCTCGTTTCTCTATCCTCTAAGCTTCTGCCTCAACCTTGCATACTTACAGTATATCAAGTCTAAAATAAAAATTTTCTAAAAGCGCACGAACATTTATGCTGGAATGCTACAATGAATGACAGAAAAACAGAGCACAGACCTCAGATCCATCATAAGAAAAGGTGTTATGGATGCGAGACATGATATCAACAATATCCTGGTGTGCTGAGCGCAGTATTAGGAGATGTCTCTGCTGGTGAGCCTTCTGCTCATCCTCAAACTCCAGGTTCCTAAAGTTACAACGGGAGAAACACCAAAGATGCAACCAACAAAGGAAATCGATGTACATCACATGGAACCAAGGTACAATTAAGACGCAACCCATGTGCATTGATTCAGACAAGGTCAAGAAGTGGAGAAGCTTGCTGTTGGCTTCCTCAGTGAGCTGTCAGCAATGTGTTAACACTGGCCTTTTGATTATCTCGTGACACTTAGCAATGAAGGAACCCACATTTCCACTGAGTACAAGAATAAATGAATGAACAAATTGATGAGAAGAATACAGTGAAGTGGTGGGATGTTTAATCATCATCAATCGAAAAAACAACTTTACCTGCTGTTTTACTGTACTTTTAAATGCATACATTCAATATTAAATGTATGACCCATGTCATAACTTAACATGACTTAAAATATAATAAATAATATCTGCACACTTTGTATTATTCATTTGGTGCATTTACTGTATTAGCCATCCCATGCAATAAGGAAGAAATCACATATATGTCATTACCTGTACACAGTCTTTCCATCCAGTCTAAGCAGCAATGTTTCACTCATCTGGCGACAGAGGTTGGAGATGGATAGATTGGATACTTTGAATCCATCAACCATTAACTGGACCTGCAGTGTAATGAAGAGGAGAAAATAATGGAGTTCCTCTGTGACTACAATGCAATGTCGTTTTTTTTTTTTGCAAGACAAAAAATAGGTTCCAGATCTGTTGAGGGGTAGTTACTTTGGTATGTTCTCTTGGAACATATTGCCTAAGATCTGTCAAGCTGTGCCCATGGTCTAAATTAAACTGAAAACAACTACTGTCAAACACATTTTTCCAGCCAGTCAGGGCATTTAATTTGGGCAATTCACCCCATTTTCACCTATAGGCCACCACGGCCGCCAGTCTGAATCTCAAAAGACAGGCAGAAAAAGATGTTAATACAGTAACAATAATACTGTACACGTGCCCATCTCAGTAAGTGGTGAACCGTGTGTAACAACCTTTTCAACGCGCAGAAGACAGTCACGGATGAAGACATTAGAAGCTCCTTTGGACGACCACAAGATCTTGGTCAACCCCGGCTGAATCTTCTTATCCATGAAACAAATTTGTTCCCGAAACAGACCCAACTCGTCAGGAGACAGGCTTCCAATGATCCTGACACACACACACACACACACACACACACAGATGAAAAGGGCATTAGGCAAATATTAGTGTGTTTTGTTTGCTGGGTGAGTACTACTGGAGCAGGAAAATGATCTAACAGCTATAACACTGTTGAGTGTGTATGTGAGCTTGTCAATGTGACTGCTGATGTGTGTTTTCGTTTTAAATCAACTGTAAGTCTTATATTGCCAGCTAAGAGAAGAAAAAATGCTAATGCTTGATGGAAAAATGTCTGACAGACTTGGCTTCATGATAAAGCATGAATCAGTATTTGTGGTAGGATTTTCATTATTTATTTATTTACAGTGCTTTAAAAAAGGGCTTATGAAGGGTGGTCCACATGGTAGTTCTAAACGAAAGGGCAGGACTCTTTGTATATGGGTTATGTATTGCAGAACAGTCAAAAAAGATCACTTTCGAAGATTCTCAGTATGAAAAACCACAATGACAAAATAACAATAGCAGTCACTGGAAAATAATGGCTTCCTACTTACCCTTTACCACAAAATGACATCAGGCAAGTGTGGAAGTGATATCAATTACCCACTACCTCTAAAATCCTGTCCCACACCTGATACAGATACCCACAGACCAGATTACCGGGTCTGTTGCCTAGATCCTACAATCATGTCATTTTAATTTGATTAGTAATATATTAGGAAGTTAATCTCCCAAAAATAAATTCAGATACCAATATAACAATAAATCAGGCCCATGACATCAGAAATCATTGTTTAGTGTGTGTGTCACACCTGTTATAGTCCCTGATCAGCAGCAGGGATCTCTCCCTCAGGGCCCTGAGGTCCTCCCTCTCCTGATAAACATCAGACACACACTGGGGGATCTCAAACTTTAGTCGCTCCCAGTAGTGGATCTCCGAGAACAGGTTCAACAGGTTGCTGGAAAAGAAAACACATAAAAAACAAAAAATAAATAATTAGCACATGTATGTGTGCACATGTATTTGTGTTTGTGTCACATTGTATAGTTTATACATGAATATATTGTGTAAGAGCATATCTCTTTATCCAACTAACGGTGAGAGTGTATACCTCTGGATGCCGTGTTAACACACAAGGTATGGGTATAGGTTTGTTTGTGTGTGTGTGTCACAAGTACACAGACACCAGTATACAGGGTACGACACTGTGTGAATGTATAATTTAATGTGAATGCCTTGTGCCCCGTTGTGTGTAACCCACTTGTCAAAGTTGATGTCCAGCTTGGCGGGGTTGTCCTTGCAGCGCACCATGAGTGGCTGCTCCAGTCTCTTGAGGTACTGTCCTTCCAGGTTCTGGCTCCACTTGCTGAAGGTCTTCCTCACCATCTCATCCAAAACCTGGATCATCTGGCCACTGGTGAAAAGTAGCTGATTGCGGCTGTATGACTCGGGCATAAAGTGGGCATTCTGAAGCAGCTGGAGGGGAAGGAAAGGGGACAAAGGAGGAAGACGTCAAGGAAGGACTGTTCACTTAAGACCATGAATACTTTTTGCTTACAGTCAAAATATGGTTAAAATTCAACCAAAGCAGAACCAGTATGGACAGAGTTCCTACTATAGTTTACTATACTATAGTTTTTTATTTTGCACATTGGTATGTACCAAGGCTTAAAGGAATAGATTAGTCTAATGGACTCACCTCCATGGGTCTCTCTAAGCGATGTCTGAGGGCCCTCATCCAGTGAGCCCGGCCTGCCATCCGTGGCATATGGTTAGGAGAAGACCATGTACGCTGGTTCAGCTGCTTGCTGATCATTTTGATCTCCTTGTTAAAGATGTTGTACACCTCCTCCGCCTTCTCTTCTGTGATGTGCTTAATGTCCTGCTATTGAGAATATTGAGTAGATGAATTGTGTGAGGGTAAGAGAAGAAAAGAAGACATGTGAAGACAAAGTTGAGCGGCAAATAAATAGAGAATGAGAGTTTGAGAATGAGCCTGAATGCAACTTACACTAAGAACTGAGACAAATTTGGGGGCTCTCAAAGAGATCTAAATAAAACGTAACAAGAATAACCTATACACAAAGCCTAATATGGGAAGTATTTTTGATCTCAGTGGATTAAAGTGATAGCAGAGCAATTTCTCTATGAAATTTGGTGTGGGTTAGCCATAGCGAACTGCAGAGACCCCAGGCATCCAACAATGAACCTATATAGCTATATGAACTGTAAAGGTTTAGTAAAAAGAAGGCGAGAGAATGTGTTAAATTGAGTAACGCATGTTTAGTAACTGCTGTAAAAGCAAATTGAGGACTTGAATGTATGCATGCGTGTGTGTGTGTTTGTTTGTGAGAGCGACACCTCTCGAGCAGACACGGGCCTAAAAATGTCCAGAAGCCGAACTCCTTCCTCCACTGTGTTCACCGTTTTAAACAATGAAATGATCAGGTTCTGCATCGTCATTTCTAGATCCTTTACCAATGCATTAAACCTGTGTACACACACACCAGAAAAAAAACACACATGAAAACACATAATATGCATGATGATCAGCTGATAAATAGGCCAAAAGTACACTAAAACAGGAGTGCAAACATACACAAACACACACATAAGGCTTAATTTTTCTGAAAGGGAAAGCCAGCGGAAGGGCAAATGCAGTTTTTATGCAATTTCTCTCAGGCACAAGTCTATTTTTTGTGTGTCGGTACCTGTTTGATAATTTCCTGGCTCCAAACCAACATGTTTGCGCCAAGGTGGGATCAGAATTTTCCACATTAATGGCACAGCAGCAGGAACTTCATTAATTATTTAAATCTCCCGAGACGGCAACAGGATCGGTCAGGATCCAAAGTTAAAAAATGTTCTGTGTCTTTCTAAACATCAGACTGGAACACTATTACTCACAGATTCCAAGTTGAAATCATTTAGAGCAACGCGGCGGAGTTCCATCAAATCTCTTGAGGCATTTTTATTAAAAGCAAAAGTCCAAACTCTGAGTCAAAATATTTTTTCTGTCATGTGAAGAGGATTATTACAGCGAGTTTTCCATTTTGCCACTTCAAAACACGTTTATAAATATTTGAACTTATTCCTTATGAACTCGGAAGCGGATCAATATAATCAGTATCAGCACTAAATGATCCTTCCTACATGCTGCGAACAAATAAAACCATTAGTGAAAACATTTCAAAACAAGTTTTTTTTCCTTGGGGTGGAGTCCTGTACAGGTTTGCAAACCTGTACCATCATTGCACTGGCAAAGCTAAACGCGTTTGCGCCCTATTTCAGAAAATGGAGCCCATACACTAATATCTAGAGAAGCAGAGAGAGATCAGCTAAAGCCAAAAGGTATCTAAAAATCTTGCTTGGGATGTACTAAGATAGCAAGCATGCACAGCTGATACATTTTCAGGTATTGGTGAAATCTTTCGTGAAGACGTTATCTTTTTTGTTTGTATTTGTGTAAATTTGTGTAGTGCAGTAGAAACTATTGGTCAACTTGGGATGCAACTTGGGATGTTCATGGGCAATAGACCTACCTGATGAATTCACTGCACCATGTGGTGTTCTTGACATCAAGAATGCCCTTGTCAACAGAGCGCAGGTTCTGTAGGCCATAGTGGAAGTTGCCTTCTATCTCTAGGAGCGAGCGGGTGAACTCTGGTCCCTGGCTACCGCTAAAGCATGGCAGGGCTGTCTGCTGACCATCCTCCCAACGGGCAAATTGATGCTGGCAGTCACATACCTGAGAGAAGGCAACAGAGAATAATATCCCAAGTAGCAAAAATACATACTGAGTCAACACGTGAGAAAACGATTTTGTGAAATGACTGTAGGGTTTGAAGATGTAATATATTGGAGGTCATAGCTCATTATTTTACAGAGGACAATATCCACAAAGAGGCTTGGTCAACAATAGTAAGGATATGAATACAAAGTGGAAACAAAATGGGAAAGGAGATTATTTGACTCAGATTTGTTTAAATCACAGTGAGAACACATACTGTGAAATGCCAACACAAAGTTAGCAGCCTTAAAAACTTTAAAGAAGCTGGAAACTCAGATAAAGGAAGTCGCTGTGACTGGAAAAGATCCATTTAAGAAGCCACCAGAAGCGCTGGAAAGCACCATGTGGCCTCCATTCCATTTGTAAACTTCTGCATGACAATCCTGTGTTTCATCTCTTTACTATTGTTCATTTGCACAGGAATGTTGACATAATATCATTTATTGGCAACAATAAAAAACATTATTTACAGGCAGCATGTAGTGGTACTTCAACATAAGGGAAGCTTGTATTGGCTTCAGCATTTCTTTACAGGGGTGGTTGCTTGGTCTGACGTGGATTTCAAACGCATGAATTTAAAGCGTTGTAGTGTGTAGATGTATGGCTGTACACTTGTTAATGTCTCTATATGTATGAGTGAGGGAAGAAATCACCTCCAGCAGTTCTCTTAACCTATGAATAAAAGCATCAACTTCCACAAATAAGCTGGTTTGGTCCAGGACCCACCCTTTTGGAGAATACCTGATGTAAAAACAGAGGGGGAATAAGAGAGAGGACAGCAAAACGGGGGAGGGGGTAGAGAGTCAGAAACAGAAATGAAGATTCAGCACCTCTGTATTTTGGAGCTGGGTCTGCAGCGGTCACTAAATTGTAAAGTGTTGAAAAACAAAAAGCAGGTTGTGACAGTAGCAAACAGCCATCCTCTCAGGCTAAGCCCTAATCACACAGGACATCTCGGATCTGCTTCTGAGTTAAAACCCCTCCAGATCCCTCGGGCTGTCTGGTATTGTTTTTCTTAGCGTTCCAAGGTTGAAGCATGGTGAAACAGCGTTCAGTTATATGCACCACATATCTGGAACACACTTCCAGAAGATCTGAGCTCAGCCCCATTCTAAACTCTTCAAATCAAGGCTTTTCTTCTTGACAATGCTCTTTGGTCTATTCTTTTCTGCATTGAAACCACAACAAAATGTTGCCAAACCTATTAACAACTTTTCCTCAACTAAATATCAATTTAATTTTGCACCAAACCCATTTAAAGCAGTGAATTGTGATATTTGCAATCATAAACATTGACATTTGATCAGTTTAGACTTAAGACTTTGAAGGTCCCCAGGGGTACCCAGATGACAATGTGCTGAGTCCCTACACAGGTGAGATTTCTCCTACTTGTGGTGAATCTGTGAGACATGCAGGTACATTTCCTTCCAGGAGAGGCAGCACTGGATACATTCGCTGAGGTTTTGCTTGCTGGATAACACATAGCCCTCAAAGATCCTGTCCAGAGAGATACTTTGAAGGCACAGGCGGATTATCTCCTTACTCATCTGCAACACAGAAAACAGTCACAAATAATAAGTATTGGGAGACCAAGTTACTCATATTAGCATTTTTTATATATTCAAATTATGGGGTATACGGTCACTTTTACACAATACCTAACATAACCACATTGTAAATTTTGGTTTCGAGTATGCATATTGTTTGTTGTGATCTTCCTAATGTCCTTTTAGCAACAGCAAATACGTCTTCACCATTCTGGCTAATCACATTCATAAACTTAAAACTCCCAGATTGAAAGAGCCAGTTGCCTGCACAAAAGCAATACAGTACATCTCTACTGAAATCCTTTTACCTAACATCATGTCACTTTTTTTCCAGCACTCTTTCTTGGTAAAACAACCAGATTAGGTTGCATGTATCGTTGACAAATGTGGAGAAGGCAAAGGATATCAGAGTGCTTATAATAATACTGCTGTAAACAAACAAAGACAACATCAGCAGCATCTACAGATATCACAGAGGCAGCTGACCACAGCAGTCACCTACTAAAGTTATTATTTTTTCTCCCCTCTCTTTGGTAATAGCTGGAACAACCCAGTCAAAAGTATGTGCCTGCAGCTTTCAGTGATTGGAAAATGATATTAGACCAGACATTGTGCTCCCCAGTGAACTACATTGCAGTTGTGGTCGGTTAAAGGTGCAGCCTTAGATCCAGTGCTACACAGGATTGAAGAAACCCCAGGAGCTCTGACGGGAGCACCGCTCCACGAGTGCTTGTGCTGTCAAATCACTCACAAAATAATTAGAACCAATGTTTTGCCTGAGCAAGTAATGTTTTACGTAACATGAAAGGCATGAGACAGAATGCGTATGTGTGAGTGTGTGAGAGAGAGAGAGAGGAAAATATCAACGAAACAATAGTGGGCCAGAACATCATTATTTGAGGTTAAACATGTTCTGCAGAGCTGTCAACTAATGTACAAATGGCATGTGTGTGTGAGAGTAATGGAAGTACCAGAGATACACAGCGAAGGAGGTCAATAAAAGAAACCTGGTGTGAGTAAAACTAGCCACCATTACTCTGATATAGTAAAATGCAGGTACCAGGCCAAAGAGACCAGTGATCATCTCATTAGTGTTGTAGTGGCTAGAGTTGAGCCAGATGATGCGAATGAGAATGACCATGTGTCGCAGCTTAGGAGCAACTTCTCTAGGCTTGAGCTGGGCAAGATCTTCACAGGGCTCCTTCAGTATGGACAGAAAGGTCAGGTTTGACTGGGCCTGCAGAGAGCAATCCTGGGCAACACACACAACAAGGGAAAGATGACAATATTATGGTTGTTATTACTATATTTATTATGTTTATAAAGCTTGACAGCAAGCTTGTGACTGAAGACGGTCATCTTGGCCAGCATGAGCAGTGAGCAGCGGTCCAGTCCGTGACTAAGGAAGAAATGATCAAGACTACCGAGTAAAATGGAATTATACCATACTCCATCAGAGTATGCATATTTTTGGTACCTCTGAACTGCCGCATATTGCAACAATACTCAGTATTGTTCTTTACTCTAAATGGTGAAATTAATTGTATTATACCTTTGTAAGATATGATTTTAGATTTCCTGTACCTGTATTTCCTTGGCCAGTTTGCAGAAGTGCTGAACATAACGAGACTTAGAGAGGTTCAAGATGTTCTGGATGTGCATGACCCCTGGCTTTTGCAGCTGCTGGCTGATCTCCAACAATTTTGCAGAGCAACTCTTCCAGAAGGCTATCTCCTGCAGGGGGCCACAGTTGTCCCTCATCTTTCCTTGGGCATTCAGTAGCTTCTTGATCTGATCTGTCCAGTGGATGATAAGAACTAAAAACAGGAAGAGCATGTTAGTGGAAGAAAGAGTGAGTGGAGAGACAGGAAAAACTCGGACGGAGAGATGCCGAGAGCAAAGGTCGGAGAGATGTGACACCCACTAAGTATGACACGGAAATGTTGGAATGAAAGCATGGAATTGTGGAGAAAAGGGATGTGCAGGGAGAAATTGAAAAAGAAATATGATGGATGGACAACGAGTAGAAAAAACAATGAACAAGTTGGACTGATGCAGGTGAGAGGTTATGAGCCCAATGCTTCATTAAATAAAATCTGAAAAATAAAGTCTGAGGCAGAAAGCCAATGCTGCAGTTTCAATGCTGTCTTGAACACAAAACTTGCAGACCAAGTCTGTGAGTGTGACCTTTTACACGCAGACCACACAGAGACAGATGGAAAGAGAAAGGCACCCACACCACCCCATACATACGCACATACAGAGCACCTCAGACTTACTCTCCATTCTCTGTACCAGGTTCTTGTCCTTGCTGGCCTCCTCAGGGCCACACTGTAGGGCTTCCATTGGGATGTATAGAACTGTTTTGCCTACCTTCTTATACACATCATCTGTTCAAAAATAATTAATATAATATAAATATAAAATATTAAACTTCAGCACATGTGATTGTGTTTTTCATGATTTCTACAGCACCTTCCTGGCATTGAGTGCAACCTGCATACCATGTATAATGGTGAACTGTCTCTCACTCTTTTCCTATGAGGTACCCACCTGTGAGGCTGGCAAGGAAGCAGTGCATGTTTTTGGTATAGTTGTCCTTGATGCTCCTCTCCCTGAAGGTGCTGAGGGCAATGGCCGGGGCATGCAAACAGGTCATGTCGTGAAGCAGCCTCTGGGTGGGGTCGCCCCGAACTGTGCCAAACTGTACCACAGCGTCGAACGTCTCTGCTGTGATTATGGCTCCTGGCATGCGGATAAAATAGCAAAGCTGCTCTGCCACCTGTCCCTATAAAAGAATGTTCAGGTGTGGTGGTGAAGAGAAATGTAAAAATAATACAGAGTGACAATTTAATTAACAAAATTAAACATGCTGTAAAGAAGGAGAGGCGAGGCCCCTCCAGCTTTTCAGACAAGGTGGACAATGACACTTTTTCAGAGTGTAAACAAAGGCTTTCGATCACCTCTCTCTGACAGGATCATGGAAGTACCTGTATATTAAAGTAATTAAAATTAGGATTTTAGGAATGAAAGTGGAGAGGAAAGTGTGCTGTACCAGTGGGGGCATGGAGTATTCCACCCGCAGCCTGGCGGAGGTGTCCAAGTAGACCACAATGGTTGTGATAGAGGTGTCAACAATAAATCGATCCACAGCACTCTCATTCTCCTCTGTCCACGACTCTTCAGTTACATTAGAAATAGCCACACAACGGATAAACAACTTTCAGTGGATGGAGAGATGAAAGCAGGGGTCCAAGGACAATAGAAGGGAGGGAAAGGGGAAAAGATCGTTATTTAGTGGGATAATGTAAGGTAAATAGAAGAAAATGTTAAAATTACAATCAATGACCCTGCTTTACCCGACGAATGGTCTTAACGTTGGAGTATTCCTCTTCCATTTCTTTCAAAGCTTCGCCCTCAAAGCTTTCTGCTTTCCCTCTGGTTATTGATGCATGTAGCTAGGTAAAAAACAGATTCAAACATGCAGTTTAATATTGAGATACCGATTTATCAAAGTTAATATAACGTTATGTTAACACTCTGTCCTGTTGTTTGCTGTTCAAAAGACTTAACGTTACGTTAACTAACGTTATTTTCAGCGCAATAACGTTACATCGTTTATTTTTTTCTTGTCTTTTTTATAATTGTAACGTTAACGTAGCGTATTTGCAAACTATCCAAATAAATAACGTTAAATCAACTTTTCTTTGTAACGTTAACGTTAGAGGAAACATATAACGTTAACGTTAGCTTAAAACACTGTTAACGTTACGTTAGCGTCAGTTAGCGAGCAAACTTTCAGCAACTAAGCTAACGTTAACCTTAGGTTACTTACGCTCATGTAACGTCAGCTAACGTTAAAGCGCAGATGTTGACGTTAAGTCCTCACGAGCTGAAACACAAGACAACGTCAAAGGTATTTATTCTTTTTTACGGTCCGCTACAACAAATGTATACGGGTAAAGTATTAAACGAAAAGTCATTCTTTGCTATAGCCAATTACCTTTCTTTTATTGTTTCCTTTTTATCCCTTCAGTCAAACCTGTGCGCGTGTGTGTGACTGTGGTTCTCTGTGTGTGTACGTCTCCATGGAAACTTTTGGTTGCCTGGGTAACCCCGGAGTGGGGTAGGACGTGATACGAGCTCGTTCACGAGCGCCAAAGGCACGTCAGCGACCTGGCTTATGATGCGGGAGTTTTGAAGTATTCAAACACATAAATTGCCTTAAGACCCCACTGAAGTTAAATGCCATCTTCAAACCCCCCTGCCACAGAAGACATTTGAGTCAACTCACCCTCCCATCAAGTGAAATAGCTTATTGTAGTTCTACTGCAAAATGGAGAGAACCTGTGAGTGATCTTTTTAATTTGTTAAAGTAGTCTTCTGTAGTGCATTTGATCGCCTATCTGTTTTCTATCTTAAAATATTGAAAAGTACGTAACTTAAGTATGTTGTTAATATGTGAAAAGTATACCATAGATTTCCTCATGTGCTGCTGACCTTCCGCAGGGCTTGACCCAGGCCGGAGCCACCTCTATTCAGCGGAGCCCAGAGGTTTCCCGGAGAATGATGTCCCAGGGCATGGCGTTCTGGAGTGTGAGGATGCTCTGCGGATTCATGGATCCAGTGTTGCTGTGAGCCAGAAGCTGCACTCTGTGGTCGATCCCATGCTGCAGTGTGTTTGTATGTCACAACAATGATGAAAAGTTCTTGTAATTTGAAAAAAACAAGCACCAATTACCTGCGGAAATTGATTTGAAGGCTTAGTTGGGGCTTAGCAAAAATGAGTGCACATTACTGATTTAATCATTTGATTCTGAATGTCGTCATTGATACAGAGATGCATTTGAAGATATTTGGATCATTCCATACTATATACAGCTCATTCTAAAATCACAAGAAAATACAGTAAACATAATGAAAAGAGAACGTGTTAGCTAGAATGTATATTAAGTTACTCAACATATAGCTAAATGGTTTTTCTTAAAATGTATTATCAAAACAAAATATTTTCAATACATGGGGTGGGTATTGTTAAAATGGGACACTTTCTGAAAAATTGTATTCTGGTACAATTTACTGAATCATCCCAAAATGCGACTATCAAAATTTGCATTTTTCAAAAGGGTGAAAGGAGTATAGAATTCATAGTAATTTTGATACACAATTACATCCCATTGCAAAATATATTGGGATGAAACTGAATATTTGTTTTTACATGTGTATAAGCTTAAAAGTGAAAGTTTGCCCCAAAATCCAAAACACATATTTCCCCTCTCTGTCCCAATTTAACAGTCATCCCGACACATGTACATTATACATTCTTAAAAATAAAAATCTTGAATTAAGTTAAAATCGCCCTGCAGAACTTTGCTCTGACATCTTTCTGCAGTCTTCCAGTCTAAACTTTACCAAACAATAGCTGTCCTGGGTCGCCATCCAGTGGCAGAATTGCTAAAATGTTGCAGGGACACGAGGGGAAAGAAGTGTTAAGGATAAAATGTCAACTTTACCATTAGTGTACATTTTAGAAAGGAAACGCGACACTCTTCGTACACCACCGAACAACCAGGCTATGTATAAGGGATCTTATGAAAACCTTTATTTATTTGTGATATCATGAACTCCAGATTTACCTTACACTAAAAATAAAATAATAAAAAAATCTTCCAGATGAATTGGAGAAAGAAGTAAGGTCCAAAAAATGTTTTCATATTGAGGTCAAGTGTTGCAGCCGTTTATACTATCAGGTAACCTACAGTAAGTGGATTTTATGTGCAGTCCAAAATCTGCTGGGCAGGTGCCTTGCTGACTCTAGCTGTTAAAACAGTGTAATAGTGGAACATCTGCAAAGCTGTTATTATTTTTAGTCTTAGACATCACATTTACATTTAGCAGACGCTTTTATCCAAAGCGACTTACATATGAGGAAGACAATGGAAGCAATTATAACAACACAAGGTAACAAGTGCACTAAAAACAAGTCTGTTAGAGCCTAGCACAGTATACAAAGCTAAGGATAGAAAGTTTTTTTTTTTTTTTTCAGAAAAGAGATAGAAAGGAAAAGTAAAAGTGAACTGCCCCCTCTCCTTCACTGGAAAACACACCGTACATCTTGCCAAAATTCCATTATTAACTACTTTCAATGGAGAACTGGAACCCAGGTTCCCACCATTAGTTTCAAGAGTCAAGATGGTAGTAACTGAGAGCCAAGAGTTGCTTAAGGAATCAAAAGTTGTTTTTTGAAGATGTCTGGTAGTCTTGTCGGGTCCCTGTCATTTTCCTAGAAACTAGATTGGGTCGGTTCAAGAATGAATGGCAATTAATTGAGGAATTGTCTTGCAATGACCTAAAGAACTGAATATGGACTTGGAAAGGGAAAACCAAAATGAGACATTCACAGGATGATGATTTGTATCATTATGGCACATTTTGTAGCATATTAGCCACAAAACATACAGTATTCTTGTACTGGGATATACATGTACATATATACAATTCATGTACATGTATTAAACATCAAAGTTGATTACTACCCCATTATAAATAACACATCTAAAATGTTCATGTACAGTGTACATGCACATTTTCATTAATTTCAGCTGAAGGCTTTTATCCATAAAAACACCTCCCAAGTCTGATATTTTTCTAACAAGCAGAATAAGCCAATTTGAATTGAATTCAGCATGATGCTGTGGGTGCCCCCCTCCATCTCCCACCCAACCAGAGACCACCAGAGTACAGAGACCTGGGTCTGATAAAGAGGCTCTTAAACCCTGAGGAAGTCTGTGTTCGGCCTTTCAGGGGGACAATCGTTACGTCTGAATACAACCTTGAACTCAGGCCCCCTTCTCTCTGGTTCCCCTCTCTCATTACTGGACCATTCTTCCCCCCGGCTCACTTTCTCCAGGGTCCTTCTCTTGTTTTTCTCTCCCTCCCTTTAAAGCAGTTTGGGCAGAGTCCTTTCCAGTGGGGAAGTCTGGGCCTTCTCTCTCACAGCACTGACCGACTCCGAGCGTCTTAGAATTCATTTGTTTGAATAGGTTCATTTCTCCTTCAGCCGCTCCCTCCCTCTCTCCTCTTTTACAGCTTGGGGAAATGTGTATTAGCATAAAAATATCCTTTACCTCACCTTGATTAACTGCATTCTTTGCCTGCATGTTTTCCTGCATGTGTGTGTTTCTTACTGTATACCTGTGTGTCAAATCAAGCAAATGAAAATATTCCTCTGTGGTTCAGATATTTAAAATGACCAGTAACAGAACGGTTCCTGTTCACATCAAATGATGGCAGTGAAACTGTTTCCCTGGTCAATGACGCCTGCCATTTGGTGAAAAAATGACGGCGTGAGAGTGGAATAGAAGTGTGCAGGTATGCCGACATGAGACTGGATAGATGCGCAGCCTGGACTCACTGATGTCCTAAACATCCATCAACATGCAAACACATGCATACATGTGTAGACCAGGAGGAAGGCATGCAATACTGCCATAGTGGTTAACACACAAACACACACATATGTGCCTTATGAAGAAACCAGATAGACAGGGGGGCAGGCATCCCAAAATTAAAGCCATGAGTCTGTGAGCTCAGAACTAATGACAGGCTGCCATGCCAAGGAGGGGCGGAGAAGAGAGGGATGAAGGGATGGAGGGACAAATAAGCAGGACAGAGAGTCTATGAGGGGCTGCTGTTGCTGCTTAGACCAGATGAGGTCGAAGATATACAGAATCACTTAGTAAAATGAGAAAACATGGGGGGATGGATGAGAGTCACAAGTAGAAGGACATTTTAAAAAAGACACAGAGAAACAGAGCAGTCTAGTTTAGAATTGGTCAGTAGAATAGAGAAGCTCAGCTGGAGGCAGCAGTCCTAATAGATGTCCAGTACTCGTTTAACAGGAAATAGATACACACACACACGCACACACAGATTCGCATACAGTACATACAGCAGTAATAAGCCGATGGCTGGAGCACAATGAGCTCAGGGTCTTTTTAGGAAAGTGGAGCAGGCCTCGGAAGGTTTACTTTGCTTATTACACTACGATTAGTCCAAAGCCAGCGAGGGCCAAGGTATGCTCCCCCTGATGAACAAGCTACTCACAAATAAACACATGCACAGACAAACAAACATGCACATGCATCTGCATACATGCTTTCACGCACAGCCCATAATGAGGACAGAATCAGACACTTTAAGGTAAACAAGAACTGCCCTGAAAGCCCCCCCCCACACACATTCCACTGAGTCATACACAACACACACACACTTGTAGCCAGAATCTTTTCTATCCCCTTGACCCAGTCTGACAGCACCCTGTGTTCTCTCCCCACTGTAAAGAGAAGTCCAGTGATAATGAAGCCAGAATGGAGTGTTCGGACAGAATTACAACTGGAATGCAGCCAGAGCCCCCTCACTGTGTGTGTGTGTGTGTGTGTGTGCGGTTGAACAGAGGAGAACAGTATGTGTGTGTCTGTGCGGCCAGGCAGAGTGATGAATAAATACACCTTTAATAACTGATCAGCAGCTGTTTGACTGGCTGAAGGGAGAAGAATAGAGTAGTGTTAATCAGATCACAGTCACAAAGACTCCTGAATATTTAAGAAGTACACACTGTATTGCTTAAATGGTGGTTAAATCTGTTGTACTTAAATGAAGAGAAAGTGGTCAGGTGGGTACTGTGCTGAAAAAAAACTAACAACATAAGAATGTCGAAGGGTTTAGCTGTAAATGAAGCTGTAACTTCGCAGGTTTTGCTACCTCTTTAAAAGCATTGTTTCTTTAAACTTTTAATTCTGCTACAGCATTGGCTATTTTTGTCTCATTTTATTCAATACTACTCATTCTCCAAAGAGCAGCTGTCTCATAATTATTGATCCAAGCACTTCTTCAGTGTAGTCTCTGTCTGCCCACGTTACGAAGTTAGAAAAAAGGAAGGCAGCAAGTAAAGGAGTGCGTCAGTATGATAAGTGAGAAGTTGAGGATTAGGCGTTAATTAAAAAACGAAAGTAGGAGTAGCATTGAAAGAACTTGGTTTGGAAGATGATGTTAGAGGAACGTGCCCATGCTCCGTGTTTGTGCGTGTGTGAGCGTAGTGTGTGTCTGGCACCTTTTCCCACAGTGTTGATGGTCGAGCATCATCGAAGCAGTGGAAGGTCTCCAAACTGGATGACATCACCACTTCTCCAGCTCCACCAGGGATGAACTGACACAAGCACACCACTCTAAGCCACTCTGGTAACTGTTGGCAGTTCTCAGAGACACATTCACATATCCAACACTATTCCACATTTCCTGGATTATTAATACTTGTATTTATGTAAACCGACCTTTAGGTAATCCATCAATCTTCAGATGTCTTCCCTTATTTGACAGCACACACACCTCCAAGGATAACTTTCAAACATGTCAACACTTTACACTTAAGTGAATACACAAATATATGTTTGCAAAGTTCCAATTTGGATACAGCCTCTTCATTACCCATTAATACAACACAAATGTTCAGGCTTTAACATGCAAAGGCAAGAGATAGTAATCCCTACCACAGCCACCCATGCACATGCAAATTCAGTTACATGCAGAAAAAGTAGATAGTATAAACCTGTGCATGTAACGCTCTCCAGGTGAAGAACCCCTGCAGGTGAAAAAAAGCCTCTGGTAACTCGTTGTGTCCAAGAGGAGGCACACACTACGTCTACATCCTCCTCGGGCCAATGGAGCTAGCTAGCAGCAAAGACCTGTAAAACATAAAGAACTTGTGGATGACATTAATATATTTTTCGATAAAAAATAATAAACAAGTAAGTCAGATGAATAACTAGTTGCCATGGTTCCATCTAAATATTATGGCGTGCACTGGCGAGTTTTTTTTTTAGCGTTATTCATATGGCTTCACGTCTTACTCGCGTCATTATAGCCGGATCATGCGACAACAAAAAATCCGGAACACTTCATTCAGCTGGTTTTTCGTAAATAACAAATTGCATTTTATCTGCTCTACCACCAGCACGCCCCAGCCCTAAGTCTTTTGAGGGTGGTTGGTTAGAAATGAAGTGAGTGGACACGGGTGCCCGTGTGCATTTGTGTAAGTGATTAAATGAAAAAAAGCATGGACTAAGTGTTCCTGTCAGTGTTCATCAGGGTGCCACTGTGTCTATATTTCCCAGGCTGTAATAATCTGATGGTCCACTTGGTGGTGCTGGCACTCTGCGACCACGAGGAGCTTCAACAGGGAGCTGAAAGTAGCCGGTTGAGTGCAGCCGCAGTGCGCTTCTTCAGGAAAAAAATGTGTTTCTCCCCCAGTGCACAATATGCATTTGGACACAATACATACTTTCATTTATTTAAAGGGAAGCAGTGTACGCTTTAAATATAGTGCCTCCATACTGTGTATTTATACTGTAGCACAGTTTCAGACTTAAGGCACAGTTCATAATTTCTTCACGTGTGACTGTGTATGTCTAGATGTGTTCTCATATTTGCTGACTTGAACAGGGACTGACTGTATAACCACACAAATATCCAAATAAAATGATGCCCGTATACAATAAGCTGTGGCCGAATAAGTTAGTGTCTCACTTGAATACGGATTTGGTTATGGCAGCGTCACAGAAGTGGTTGGAAGACGTCTGTCCCAGTCATCTGTAAAATTACCTCCTTAATTGACCCCAGCAATGAGGTACTTCAGTGCATCCCAGGGAATCTCCTCATCCAGGTACAGACTCAGCAGACTCTCACTCACCTAGGGGGGCATCAAGATGATGATCTTAACAGACTGACTTTGAAATGAAAGATACAGACCAAGGGCAAGTAGAAAGAAATAGTAAATATGACAAAGGCCATGTGTCGAATTCAGTCCCATACATTTGAACTAGATTGTCACTATTCATTAGTCTAACTGGTCCTCACTCTGACAGGTTATAAATGGCCTCTCTTATTGAGTTAAGTCTACATTTGTGTTTTTAGAGCAGATTATTGAAAAAGAAAGTATCAGCACTGCCTTAACCCCAACCACATTACAGTCATTGCCACTGGATCATTCAGAAGGTGTCACCTCCAACATCTTCACTGCGTTCATGGCAGTCCATCTGATGGCACATATGCCAATAACGGCATAACTTTCCTTCAGTATCAGATGAGGCTCTGACCTCAAAGTCAGAATTATTGAAGACAGTGACAATGTTCCAGACCAGCTGTAAAAACGTCAACCTTTTCAGTAGGATACTGTCAAAAAAAAAAATAGCATGGAGACAGTCATGTTCATTCACATTGGCTTGAAAAAGGGGCAGTGTTAACACCATGGGGGTAGCCTTGTTTGTGAATGATTTTCTGTTTTCCATAAATGTACATATTTTAGTTTATATTTCCATATGGGTTTTTATTTTGGGCTTCAAGACAATAAAAAACACATGTCAGTATAATGGTTTGTGGAAACTGGCGAAGAACAGAATTTTGAGTGGGGCTTTTGCACCTTTAGCCGATCCACCAGCTTGTACAACTCCAGGCATCCAGGAGAGAGAGAGGTGACTGGTCTTAGTATGGAAAGCTCCTGGTGCTTAAATGACGTCTAATATACACACACCAGAAGAATAACAGATGAAAAATACAGAGAGGAAACATGGCGGGCAAGAGAGAGGTACAACATACAAAAAGGGTCCCCAACCATGGACGCTGCTTTGATAAGGTATAAAATATAATATAAAATAAACCTTATTTGTATAGCACCTTGCATACAAGACATGCAGCTCAGAGTGCTTTACAACAAAGAAAATACATACAGAGTGCTTCACATAAAAAAACAACAGAAAGAAACAGGGATAGAGAATGCCATAGTTAATGTAAAACAGAGTAAAAATAAGATGAGAATGGAATACATGGATCTGCACATAAAAATAGACAGAACAATAGAATGCCATACTTATTGTAAAATAAAAATGAGGAATGCATGACATAAGATGGGAAATAAAACCCACAAAATAATAGTAATACAAAGCATAAATAAACAAAAATAAAGTTAAAAAGTAGAATACAACAAATGCATACAATCTAGTAAAATACAGCATTTTAAAAGAAGTGTAGCAGTGCATAAAAGTGATGCTTGGAGCAAAAGAGTTTTGTGCCCGTATCAGGGAGAGAAAGAGATAACTTTTTAGCTTTCTTTTTAATGTATTTAGCGAGCTGGTTTCCCTGATATCTATAGGCAGTGTGTTCCATAGATTTGGGGTGTAATTGACAAAGGCTGCATCCCCGGTGTCTGAAACACGGGCCACCACTGCTGCCTATTTTCATGCATGTTTTTGAGTAACATGAGGTACTTTATGTTATTTAGGTGCTGGCTTTGACTGTATCTAAGCTTAATGAGAGACCTAATGAATCAATCAAGTGTATAATGTAGTGTAGCGGTCTAAGCAGGGCTACTGCACATCCCATGGCTTGTATTATACATCTAGCCTTTTAGGCATGAAAGAAATATTGAGAAAGAGTAAGGAATTTGTGTGCGCTTTAAGTGGGTGACCAAACCACAACCATTTCAAAGTAGAAATGTATTTCATTAAAAACCATTTATTTGGAATAATTGTTCTGTTAGAAAATATATTCAGATAACAGTAAGGGACGATTAGATTCTGATGTGACAGTAGCTGTGAAGTTGACAGTTGGTTGTGCCACTTGTAGCCCGGCCATTACATAATGACTGTTATGCATCTAAGGCAAAGAAGAGGGAGGACATGGAAGGGTGAAAATGAATCAAAGGAAAGACAATAAAAATCGACTTCCCCAAACAAACAAATTGCTTGATGTATAACAGTGACATTTCCCTAGTTACAGAGAGCCGTGCCTGAAAAGCAACAAACCATAGAAACTGACAGCCAGGCCTCCACTGGTATAATAAATAGCTGCAAATCATGCTGATGAGCATGAGAGAGCAGGGAAACAGTGGGTCGATACAGGGAGTGAAAGATTCATCTGAATAAACCAAATCAATCAAATATTCATCAAGTATTTTGTGCACTTTGTCAAGCACAAATGGCACTTGAGAAACAGTTGTGGGAGAAAAAAGAACCCACTGCTAAGCAACAGAACAAATCAGAGATAGAGGAACAGGAAGAAGACAGAGGAATTGGTGTTGTACCGTTCCTGATGCCCTCCTCTATCACGCTCTTGGCGATGGGAGCCTGTCCCTGGCCCAGAGAGAGAGCATGGAAGTGCTTGCTCATGCCAGAGGCCTCAGCCAGTTGCAGCAGGGCTCCTGTGGGGTCCACCCCAGGAGACAGGACAAAGATCAGAGGGGTCCTGCAGGTGGATTCCTCCAAAACCTGTGGAGAGGACAGAGAGAGTGAGAATGGATGAGCCAACACACTGTAACTCACTTGACGCCTAATAGTAACCCTGTGATGGGATTTCTAACGGAATTAGACAATTGATGCATGAAACATTTGTTTAATTTAACGTAGATACAGTTCTCAACTTAAACTCAATAACTGAGAATTACAGCACCATTATGGCATTGCCTCAGTCTCCGGTGGCCATTTTCGCCATCAGAGTCAATCAAAGAGGGGCTTATTAGGGAGTGTGGGCGGATGGGAGGGAGCGCTCCGTCAGGCAGCCAGAAACAGAGAGAGAGAGTGAAAGAGAGACAGCCACATGGATAGAGAAGACGAACAAGACCGAAGAAGCAAAAGGGATTGATGGGACAACAGCTGACATTCAGAGCTTGTAGAGCAGCAAAGAGCGGGCGGCTCCACAAAGCGAGAGCCGACGTTAACAATAAAAGGAGGTGACGCAGAAGGCGATGCGGTTCTGACATCAACATCTTCTGCAGCTCATTATAGCTATTCTCCCAATCACATAGTAGTTGCAGCAACAGAGAGGGAGGGTAAAGGCAGGGAATTCGGGGGTGACAGAGGGCACTTGGGAAATAAGAGGGAAAATGGATGGATAAGGTGATGTAAAGCAAGAGAGGGCAAGTGAGAAATTACTGAGAAGAAACTAAGTGGAAAGGGCAGATAATACATAATATGAGGAGAGTATGGAGAAAGAGAAACAGGTAAGAAAGTAGGGCTTATTGTATTTTTTCATTATATGTTACAGTGAAACTTTTATCAAACTCTGAGTTAATACAAGTCATGAATCACGGCCCTACATCATTAACGTAGCTAGATAAACACTAGACTCCACTCTAAGCTGATGGGAAAAAAAATCTTGGCAGCAGCAAAATCCTCCTGTGATCACATTAATATTGAGCTCAACTTTGTCAAATCTAATTCCCACTGATGGCATAAAGCAACGGAAGTGAGTGACAGACATCCACAAACCCACATACTCTCTCGCTCTCCCCTCTCTTCAGTCAAGCAGCCATGAATAGATCCTCACTTGTCAGAAAAAGCAGAGGTGAAGATATGTATTCATCAGCACCGGGGTACAATACGCACTGCTGGGGACTGTTTTCTTAATCAAATACAGAAAGCATACAGTTGTTCTCGGTTGTCAATGTCACATTTAAGCGAACCCTTGAAACTTGTCAGAACACAGCAGGAAAGGCATGATGAAGACACCGACACACACAAGCTGCCTTTCTCAAACACTCATGCACCTGCCCTCACACCTGACTTCGCTTCAACTTTACTGGCACTAGTGGGAAGAATATTCAGCAGTTAAAAAAATAACAAGACCAGGTCGAAACCGGGTATATGGCTGGACCGTGCAAGGCCATTGTGTTATATCGTGGCCAAACTGTTACACACATTGGCAGTGTCTACAATATGAATTCCCAGATATCATCTGCAATTTTCCGTAGTGGCCCCAGAAACATCACGACATGGTTAAGCTACGTTTGAGTCAAAACATTTTATAAATGCAGTTGCAAGAACAATACTTTCCACTCAAATCTTAAGATGTTTGATTTCAAAGAGAATTTATTCTAATTCTAACTATTCGAATTATCTATTAACTCCCCCTGTTCTTTCATTCATATCTATCTGTGGGATGTCTCTTGTTTTTTCTAATGACTCACTCTGTATTGAGTGTTCTGTCAGAGCGATTGTTATTTGTGGTGCTTTAACTGTGCGCTTTTTCCAGTTTCACTCTCTCACAGTGAATATCAGGTGTTATACTGTTATACCATACCAGTGGGGCATGGACCACGTCCTGCTTCGCCCTTATCCCACAAGCGATAGCCTTAGATGGCTGCACCTATACTCATACTGTGGAATCTGGAGTTACCAACCAATGGTTGAAAACCTCATCACTCAGTCAGCCACAGACTTTGGAAACCTAAAGGAAAGGTTCCTGTCTTAGGGGTACTGTTTGAAGGAAGTGAATGGAAATGTGGAGGTTGGGAGGCTTATCCAGCTCTATGATGTCGTCGCAGCTCGCTGTCCATCTGAACTGCTTCATCAAGCATCAAACATCGAGTGATCCCGACAATTCATCCATCAGTTTATCAATGAAGCAACCAAACAAACACCACATCAACCATACGGCATACTAATGGCTGTGACACAGGCTTACTTTGGGGACAACAGTGTGAATGAAGGTGCTGTCTTTGCAGCATAACTTCTGCACAGTTCTACATTTGAATTCACAGTGAAATGCCTTTTGGGGCATTAAGTGTGTTCCAAGCCTTTGAAAATAAAAGTTTGTCCTGTTGGATTAACTCAAATCAAATAAGACGAAAACAAGATGTTTGTGTGTGTTCTGTGTTTTCTTACGAGTTTTCTTTCTTTCTTGGAGGGAGAAGCTGGACTCATCCATGTTGAGTTGGCACACATCTGGAAGCTGAAGAAATGCTTGTGGACGTCACACAGACCACTGCACGTGTACCTGCAGGGGATAAATACACACACAGTGTTACCTACAGTAACTCCAAAGAATCACTTTATGTCTCCTAGGACATTGTTTTTCCAATCTGAGGGCCAGATCACACATTAGGGATTGCAACACCGGATTGAGAAATCCGGTCGAGAAATGTTGAACACAATAAGAAAGTAGAAAGAAACCCCACATCATTCTGTTAGCGTTCTCCTCTCATCTGGAATAATTGGATCACTTTACATCTTCAAACATTACTGAAATGAAACTGAATTAAACACACCCCTTCGTTGAACTGCTCACAACTCATTGCCACATGCAACCAGTAATGAGGGGTCCCAAGCACACATTTCTTCCTTTTAAGGCGTCACAAGCCAAAACGTTTGGGAAACAGTGCCCTAGAATGATATGCATCTTCCAAAGGCATTTCTTTTTCAGCCTACCATAGCTCCAAACATCCACCGAGTGTTCTGTAACTGTAAAGGCACATTGTACTGTTTCCAAGATCAAAGGATTCAAGTTATCTTAATTTCATATGACTCCTTTTCTCCATACAGAGTCAAGTCATAATTTATGTAAAACTTCTTCATCAAAGACACAAAACCCTTTGCTACGGCATGAAGGGTACATGAGGATGCTGTTTGTCTCAGTTCATATTACATTTTGATCCATCTTAAACAATAAAACTTTTAAGTTTTCAAGTTTGACTGCTTATATTATTGGATAGCCCAACACCAGCTACAGCTAATCAACCAAACCGGACCAAGCTGCACAACCCAGTATAATACAAACCACCCCAAATAAAAAGGTAAGCAAAGTAAAAAAGACTTAACAGAGTCAATAAAACCAAAAAAAAACAGGATAACCCCAATCCAGGGTCTCTGACACAAAACAATATTACTGAGTTTTAAGCCTGATACTGTAATTGCCGCCAGGCATGCTACTTCTAATGGGACATGTAGTTTTTCAACACATGCAGTTCGGTTTATTAGTACTGACCAAGGTTTAATCATGGAGCTCTTTGTGGGTGCAAGTTCATAATGGGTCTGCCAAAGCCTTTTCTGTAATTTTAAGAACAAGCTGATTTAGAACAAAGTCAGAGCTACTCCAAAAGTTTGATCCCAGCAGAGAGCTTAGGAGAGGCTGAGTTAGGGGAAAGAAAGCAAGGTAGAGAGGCAGAGAAAAAGAACAAAGGGGAAGCAGCTAATAGTTTGGAGGATCTAGGAATAAAAAATTTATAGGGTAAAATAAGGTTCCTTTAGTCCATCCGTCAGCATTGCTGCAGTGGAAATTACTCTTGCTCTAGTCTACTCTCCACCTCCACAGTGCACTTCTACCATACCCAGCTGTGTTAAATAGTTATTCTCTTCTCAATCTTTGGTCTGTAGTCTTGGGGTGTAGACTTTGCGTGTCTTATTCATTTTGTGTCAGTATTTCCTACTGGTTTTTTAAGTTTGTACAACAATTCACAAGTGAATTACTGTTACTATTTTATAGTGTGAGTTTGGGAAATGTATCTATGTTGAACAGTCTATTAAAAAAAAGAAGAAAAAAAAAAAAAGAGTACAATGTACCACTCTGTAACAGTGAGTACAGAGTCTTCATTTGTCTCGAGATTTATGTTTATGTTTTACAAATGTACTATCAATTGTTTACTGATCCTCCCTCAGCTCTCCCCTTCCTCTTTGTCTCTGTCCTTAACTTTTTAAACTATTTTTCTACTGACCTCAGCAATCCCTTTCATCTTCAATCAGTCCCCCTTTCCCCACCTTTTTTCTTTTCTCTCATCCCTCTTCCTGCTATGGCTCCTTGCCATCCCTCGCCCTCTGTCCTCCTCCACTTATTTGTCTTCTTTCTCCCTTACCTTATTTCTGTTCTTTTCTCCTACTCCTTACATGCTCACCCCTCTGTCAGCCCAGCCCCTCTTCTGTTAATTCCCCTGTCATCTTTCCCTGTCTTCCATCTATCTCTTATTAAGATTGTCATCTCCCTACACTCCCACACTCGTCCCATCTTCCTCTTTATATCCCAGCATCAATCCAACACAATTCAGACCCATAGACAAAAAAAGATAATATATAGATAGATAATTACAAAAATGACAAACAATCAAAATCAGGATCAACAGAGCTGCCACATATCAAATATCACATATATCACACGTGCAGCTTTTTAAAATGACCAACAATTATGCTGGTGTCTTTATAAATAAGGGGTGTTATCCTTACTCCTGCCTGATATGTGGGTACATTTATGCTGATAAACATATGACTATATTACTATTAAATCTTGGTACGGACAATAAAAACTTCACAGTATAATTGTAAGTAATATAATTTATGGCAGTGTCGATATATCTATCTAATCATTCATAAAATGATGGCCAAGGCATCTGAGCTCACTTCTTAGATGCAACCGAAGTCCCCCGCCGGGATTCCAACCGTGGACATTGCAGTTATGTGGTATGTGCAAACAGTAAAGGTTTGGGCTGTAAAACCAAAACAATGACTTAGAGGATGCTATAAAGCCTTGTAGAGCTGAGGGGAATTGCAGAGCCACCGCTATGAGCGACCCCTATCACATTACAAAAGTTACTTGACCCATTGCGGTTATAAAAAAAATGATTATATCAGCTTTAAGAAATGCAATTTTTCATTCCTCTTGGTATCCAATTACCACTTACAAATTTACATTACTCATTCAATCTGATGTCACATTCAGCATTATGTTGGCTGCATATACTCTTGAGCATACTCAACTGTTGCAGGGAGAAAATATAACTATATATAAAACCCAATCACATGCATATATCAATTAAAATAATTAGGAGATTAACGAAAAACTTTACATTTCACAAGAATGTAACTACCCAGATACGTCGTCCATACAGGTTTTTTAAAGGATTGGATAATCCCAAGTCTTTTTCATTCCATCTAACTTTTTCCTCAGGTCATTCAAAAACTTGACATTTTTTATTAACTCTTCCACCTCTCCTCTCCCACTTCCTTCCCCTGCTTCTATTTCCAATCTTTTTTAATCAATTCTAGCAGCAGCACAGCAGGGTTCGCCTCTGTGCATTTTCATAATCACACGAGTTGTGTCTTGGACGTGTCCCATTTCTAAAAATGCAAATTTTTTTAATATTCTGAGTAAACATGCTCTTTAGATGAACTTCGTTGCATTTTACTACAATGTTGGGAGTTGTTGTAATACTACTACTACTACTCACCGCAATGGATGGAGAGGGTTATTGATTATTGGCAAGCCAGAAGGAACCGACAACTCGACTATTAGACAAATACGTCACTCTGAAACGCAGCAGTCGCAGTCTGTAACTGCCACAACTCAATTGTCCCTAAATGTCACGCTGTGGCTACATTGTGAACTGGCAGCTGAATGAAGTGGGCGCAATGAAGCAGAGCAAAGACCTAGAGAGAGAATGAAAGGTCAGAAAGGCGAAAGAGGAAGAAACTGTCTGAATGGCACACACTAGGAAGAAATTGGTCAGAGAAAAGAAAGAAGAGAGAGGAGTGGTTCTGTGGAGACAAAGGACATTTTGAAAAGAGGGAGGAGGATAAGAACAATGATGACCTAAAGATTGGGATTGAACAATAGTGAGTTGACTTACTCACTCTCCTTTGCCCAACAGTCTAACTCTCTCTTTGATAGTATATAAATCTTTGCAGCCACCTCTCTCTCTCTCATACAACACATTCAAGACAGTGCGTCAAAGGCACCCTTTTGACCAAATGCAACACAGACTATAGGCGTAGTAATGGAGCAAGTGGAGAAAATGCATCCCCATTATTCAATAAGGGGGAGCAAAATGATGGTTTTGTTACCCCACTTTTTCGTCTTTTTAAAAAAGAATTGTACATTCATCATATTGTATGCCTTTATCAGTAATCGTTTTACTATTTTCAGCAACTGACAAATACAAGAAATCCAAAAAATTGGATTTTTGGACCACCCTTTGAGTTGGTTCATTCGGACCCGTTGCTGACGGTTTGCCACAGCATACTTCACTCTGTATGCTGTCATTCACAGTCTGTCAATCCACACAGGAGTCTGGCTGTTAACAAAGGTGAGAAACGTGCCATTTAGCCTAACTGCGATCATGGTCGTAAAAAAAAAACATAGGAATAGAATGAACCTTCTTGGCCCACTGACTCCAGCCAACCTTCATGCTGAACCGATCAGAAAGGACTCGGCTGTGGAGATGGGACGTTCCCAAAGCAGCCGAATCAAAGACTCGGCTCTTTTAAATGTTTTAGCCCTGTTGATTTTATTATTTGGGTTGTAGTGGAGGTTAAACGCACATAAATGCAGCTTACCCACGGTTTTTCAAATGCAAGTTTACCATTAGACCCACCTAACATTGGACAGTTTAGCCAGCGGACATTTACAGTTTACCCACCTTTTATTTTACCACAACATCCCCTCTATGATTTTGCCCAATTACTGGTAATACATCAGGCTAATTTGATGTCCACGAGCATGCACTCCCTGTCCAGCATGTTGTCCATCCAACCCTGCTTCACCACAACTGGCTCAAATGGGATTTTATGAGCCATGCAGTTGCATTCAACAATCTCATAATGTGTCATTATTATTCATCTAACTGTAAAATTGAGTAGGGCCAAAACAAAATGATGATTATTTTAGGTTTTGGAATGATCCTCTATTGTTACCACAAGTCAACTTAGGTGCTGAAGAAATGCAGGAAATTTGTTTAAAATTTAATTTTGTTCCCCCCGCCAATTAGGTTTCTTTCCAAGTTTGCTCCCCCATTTTAAAACATAACCATGGTATGGCTACACAAGCCATTTCTTCTTCCCAAATGAAATGACTTTAAATGGATTTAGATTTCCAAGCATGTTGGAGAAACTTTAGTGATCTGGTATTTGGTTTGTCCTTTCTGGGCTACTGTAGACACATGGCGGTGCAACATGGCGGCCTCCGTGGAAGGGGACCCGCTCCCCATGTAGATAAAAATGGCTGATTTTAAGGTAACGAAAACGCAACGCTTCTGACTGTCAGGTGATTACACCCTAAAGAAAACATACTTGTGAATATTATATTCCATTTCTGCCAATAGCTCCTCCTAAATGTTACACACTGGACCTTAAAGAGCCCAGTCCTTAATTTTTTTTTACTTAATACATTTCAGCTAAATTTACACACATAAGTCAAGTGTTTGACTTACCGATAAAAAATATTGTTTTGTGTTTGTTACCTGATCAGTAACGGCATTAGCAAAAAATAAGTAGGTCAGTAGTGTAGTTTCTAGTGTTAAGAGACTTGTAAATCAATTTGACAGTGACAGAACGGTCCAATCTTTAATTCTGCATCACAGTTTGTGCATTTAAAGTGTCCTGTTTACTTGCTCCACAGTCTGTAATCAGAAATAAAAGATCTGTCATGCATGTCAGCAGTCCACGCCAAGCAAACTAATAAGAAGGACGGTGCTGAGGGCTTGACACGTTGTTTTACTGCTTTGGTAGCCACATGTTTATTAGCTGGGGAGACATCAAATGGACAAAACACCAGGAATTATTTGGAAATCTTCAGAAACGTGACGATAGAAAATAACTAGAAATTACACATTTTCATTTGATACACAAATTGTGAAATCATTTCAAAATGGGAATTCCAAATGAGCTAATTTGTTTGAATATGGTATTTTTATTTTTTATTATTATCATCTCGTTCAGATTATAACTGAAATAAACTGCTCCATGTAAATGCAGCTACAGACTAGAGGACAGGACACAAAAAGTGGCACGCAGACCATACACACACACGAAAAGTGTTTAGTAAGAAAGGGAAAACAGAAGTCACAGTTGTTTTGGAAAACAGGAAGGATATATTAGCTCCTGTAAACTTTCTTTGTAGCTTTCCCTGGCTTTCCACTACTGATGGCCTATCTGATATCCAGCCAGAATGAATCCCTTCAAATAGCAAGAGCCTTCATCAAATATGACCATAATGGACTTCAGCGGAATGCCTCTGTTGATAGCAGTTCAAGACAATCTGTTCTCCATTATGAATATCTGGATATGGGCACATGTTCTCATGTTAGGCAACATGTTTTCAATACACTGATTACTTTCTTCATCCTGTTAATGTTTGAGGCTAAACTGCTTTAAAGAGACAAAGTGGAAAGTGTGGTGAAAGAACATGGGAGGGAACCAGTGGCATAGGCAACATGGGTGATAGCCTAGAGTGGCACCCCCCAGATTATGTCAGCGGATTGAAGCTGCGGCAGTTTCCGCTCCCCACTTGCTCACATTGGGAAAAAAACGGCTCTAGGTTGCTCAACAAATGCCCTTCAGTAGCATCATACAGCGTAAAACTAAGTTTCTCGGTGGCAATAATGCATAGGATATTGATGGAAATATGTAGCCAGAGGCAAACGGACTTAGCATTGCCCTACAGGTGGCACAAATTGAGTTGTACATGTCATGAAAAACAAGGAGGAAAGCGCTACTTGGGTCTGACTGCAACATAACACAAAGCAGGGGCTCATGATGCACCAACACAGTATCACGGCAATTCTTGAAATAGTAACAAAATGTTATCTATAGGATTCGTGTACATGGATACCAATTTTCAATTTATTGCCATGACACTCAGTATGACTGTCAAATTAATGTACTGTATTTAAATAGGAGTAATCCTTCGTGCCTGCACCATGTTTTATTTTGGTGGTGAATTTGCAATCAACCATAAATATGCAACGTCCTGTTAGACTTTTAATAGAAAGCTTTCTGAGAAACACTTCCCTGTCATGGTTGCAGTTTGGTTAGGTTTAGGCACCAAAACTACTTTTCGGAAAAGATGATGGCTTGGGTCAGAATAAATACTTCCTTCAAACAATCCACGTTGACTAAAATCCTGTTTTGCCCCATCCGACCCCCCAAACTCCTCCCTACACGGACGTGACTATTTCAAAAACTGCCGTAATACTGGGTTGGCTGCACAGGTAGGCAAACACTGTCATTAACAAAAGGAATGGCTTCTGCATAAATGTTTCATCATAAAGGCACAATAATAAAGGTTTTTTAACTTTTGTGTGTGCATTCCACACACACACTTCGTGTGTGCTCATCCACACTATCAACCAGGGAACACCAATTGCAACAATGGGAATATAATCACTATAAAACACTGAGGCTCTAACTTTCAAAACGCTGCTTCAGCTCCACACTCCTCACATACACCTGTGTCCCCATTACAAGTGCGGAAGACATTCATAACTAAGTCTATTAAATCATTCATTCAGTCTCAACAAACTTGTGGTTGAAATTTTAAGTTGTCACCCAGTAGCCTCTGTGTACACATTACCTATGCTGTTGTAAAACAGCTGCTAAATGTAAAAAAAAAACCTTGATGAAAATGATCATCAACAGCGAGGAATGTACGGTTAAAAAAAAAAGAGTGTTTGCTATAAATAGACTGACACATTGGTACAATTAGATTGTAGACCATGTCCTGAATGGAAAATTAAAATAGAATTCCCTTCATTTCCTATGAGGACATGGCAATGTCCGTGATTTTGCTCCAAAAATGTAACTTTGCAACAGTAAAGGCAGAATAACGGTAATGTCTTGACTGGCCTAATTAGCCGACTGACTGAGCCAAGACCTACTCTTACTTCATCTCAGTATTCTTGATCCACTTCAGAGTTTGGCCTTGAGGGTCCACCATCAGCTGCTTGAACGAGGAGAAAGCTACATAACTCGACTCAACTTACATCTGTGGATATACCATTGAACACGCAGAGTACACAATAGCAATAAATGAAAAACAAAGGCAAGCGCGGCACAACCCTTCAACAAAAATTCAAACTGCACAGAGAATAGCAACCATACAGTCATTAGTGAATGATCCATACCTGAATATACAGACATGAGATAGGCTTTTACCATAAAGATATTTAAATTAAACTTTCTTCATAATAAAAGCTTAAAATATTTTGTTCGCTTCTCCTACTTGCTGTCACTCAGAAGGACAGAATGTTGGAGCATATTTCGAGGACTCTGAAGCTGCTCCTCTGTTTGCTTTGCCAATAACTGTTTGACATCAATTATTTCATATTGCTAACAACAAATGTAGGAAGGCCAAAGTCGCCCAGTGTGTAACAGTGGACGCTCTCTTTGCTTAATTTCAGCATCTTTGCTTTTGTGTGCTCACTCGTACCCCAGCTAATCTCAGTCTAAAGAGCTTTAACAACAGCTTGTGTGTAAATGTACTGACCGGTGACTCAGCTGTCTCTCACTGCTGTGGCCTTGGACAGGAAACTGAACCCCGGTGAACATGGACTCTTTACCTCCCGCACCTGAGGAGAGTGCAGACAGAGAGCAAGGGGCAGTTACATACAGTAGGCCTGTCTTTGCATGCGTGCGTTATCTACAGTATGATCAGATCGCCTTTAACACAAGGTCCAACATCTTCTCCTTGTCAAAGTTTACCAACGTTACGAAACATTTCAAGGGCACACAGACCGGGGAACAGTGGGAATATTTTTTTCCTCTGTTACTTTCTTTTATATCTATCAGTTTGATTAATTTCCCAAACGGAGTTGCTCTCATAAGGAAAGAAATGTTTCCTTGTTTTGTGACCTTCCTCGTGATCCCTCTGCTTTGTTTTTTATGGGTTTTTTCCGACGGCTCTACCGTTACAGGACTGTGATCATCGAGATGAATATTTAGCTCAGTGAGTCAGAGGGGAGACTTTTCACCTGTACGCAAGCGAACTTCATTATACTCCGCAGCACTTGAGAAAATTATTTTCCACAAATCACATCTCTTCTTTTGTAAGTAGCATCTAATTAAAAAATGAATTTAAGGTGATATTGTGTATGTGTGACTTTGAATCTCGACTTTTTTACAGTGAATTTTCACTTGCTGTAATCCTCTTTGAAAAGCCCCCCAAAAATTAATATGTTTCACCAAATAATAATAAGTTTGCTTCCAATTCACAGACAAGGGGAAGGAGAGGAGCATTTTAAAGACTCAAAACAAATATCTCAGACGTATGCGAGTTGTGTACTGTGGAAAGTATAGCATTATGGGTAATTGGAGGGCTACCCATATGCATTCGCACCCAAATGCTTTTTTAGTGTCTTTTTTTTGTAGTTTTTTTGTCTTTCATAAATCGACGGATCAGTTTTGACACTTTGATTAAATCCAAGAAATGCAGGTACACTATTTATTTTGCAGCCAATACAATAACACCAATATTCCAAACCTCACATTCTGACCCGCAACCCTTTTCATCTCTCGACAAATTGCTTGGGTTGGGAGGAGCTTAATGAATGCTATCCAAAATGTAAGCCAATCATTCAGCTGAAATTTTTGCTTCGAATACTACAGTGATAATGGCCTCAATTCAACAACAAAACAACCTCCCCCCATTTCTCTCCTTGCATGGTGTGACTGTACACACTCTGTCCTTGTCAGGTTTTACTCCGCTCATTTTTAAGGCACTGTAGTTCTCCCATTCTCCCAGTGTTTCTTTGACACACTCCCAATCTCTTCTCTGTCCGTACCAAATGGCTCTGTCTCCCTGCATCACTCCTTTCAATTTCCTTGCCTTATTCATCCCTTCATCCTGCTGCTGTCACTCTCCCAGCTGGCTCTTGGCCTCTGCCCAGGTGGGCTCTTTGCCCTGGAGGATCATGATGGCCGGCATCCACCAGTGCTGGGGGACAACCATGAGACTTGATCTTTGTCATGTTCGTTTTACTCAGAGACTCCATAGCAAATGAGAAAGGATATAAAATAGCTGAATGGACGACAGCAGCCAGGTTATACTTCTTGGTGAGTTGCATTTTCATTTATAAACATATTTTTCTGGCAAAAGGAAGGACAGACACGTAGGGATGAATACATCACGCTCGTTGCTCTTTACATTTTGGCTTCTTTGACCTTTGAAGAGAACAACCACAATTGTCAATTGCAGGGAGTTCCTTCGGGCCATTCGTGATTGTACAGTATCTGTAAGACTTATCCTGTTGAATGCTGAATGGATTCTCCCGAAATATGTGACAAAGACCCACAGATTTGGCGTAGCCCTTGCTAACACTCTGTTAAAGAAAAAACATTTTAATATTTGGCTTTTCATCCAGAGTTGGCTACAGTGAATGACAAATCTTTTCAGAGCTTCTCAGTTTCAGCGACTTTGCTACCATAAAACTGATGAGGCAGCATTGGTGAAGCATGGAAAGCGTTCTTCTACGTTGTGCTTTTAAAATAGTGACAACGCTTTACCAATCTCAGGTTTGAATACAACTACCACCAAGCACTAGGACTTCACATCTTTGGATAACAAGACTGACAGTCTATAGATAAAGCTTTACTAGTCTGTACTTGGGCACAGCAGTGCTCACAATGACAGTGCTAACATGCTGTTGTTTAGCAGGTATAATGTTTACCATGTTCACCATCTTAGTATAGCTTGTAGATGTTGAGATATTTTACTGGATAAGTTCAATCTTTGACCTTCTGGCTGTGCTGGATAAAACTACAGGGGATCACCAAGGTCATTAGGATTCATCCTCTGGGGACCGTGGATATCAAAATGCAAACTATTATGGCAATCCATCCAACAGTTGTTGAGATATTTCAGTGTGGAACAAAGCAGTGATCCAAAAGACAAACAGTGGAAGACATGTACTTGTGCACACAGACAAACATATTAACAAAGTGAGCACTTTTTATGAGCAGCACATGATAAGTTCGTCATAGTGACCAATGCAATGCTATGCAGTGATAGATTTCTGTATAGCCTTGTCATGTTGTGTAAAAAGCATAGTCTTGTTTTGGGGTTATGGGGTAAATTGAATGCCCAACAGTGTGTTTAAATAAAAATGTAGGAGCATCACCTTCTGCTGCTTGTCAGCCTCCATCTTCTGCTGTACGATGACGGACAGGTACTCGTCACACTGTTTCTGGAACTCGGCCACCTGCGTCTTGGCGTTCTCCAGCTCTGCAGACATGGCCTCCACCTTTTCCCGTGTGTCACTGATCTTGAGAAGGCCATTACGCAGCTTGCTCACCTGCTCCCCCAATTCAATGTGTTTCTCTGCCAACAGCCTGAATGGACACACACACACACACACACAAAATCAAATGAGTGACATAGTGATTGTCACAGAGACAGGTGTTTAGTGAATTGAATAGAGTCAGACAGAGCCATTTATCCACAGAGGAAGATAGAAGTCAGACAGGTGGTAACTGTAAAGTGACTGTAGAGAGATCTCAAACTGCAAACGGCCAGAGAAAAGGGACTTTTCTCTCCATTCTTTCTCCTTCAGAGTTTGACAAATGATGAGTAACCACCACACTAGAATTGACCAGGTAAGTTCAGCTAAGCTAAGTTCCAGTCTGCTATATGTAACACCCAAAATACATCACAGAACAAAAGATGGTTGAGGACAGAGGACGGAAAAGACCTAGGGTCATTTTGCCAAAAGCTTGAAAGGCTACTTTGATAATTAAAAACTTTCTATTGATCTTCTTACAATTGCAGGAAGTTTACAAAAAGCGGAGTACATTCTAATGCTCTCAGAAGACAATAGTTTAACAAGTGCCTCGTATCCGGTTTTGAAGGCTGACAGCATCTTAAAGGTTACAATATGTTTGGATTTTTTCAAGTCTGTTTTAATACAATACTAACCCATATGTATGTTGAAAGAGTAGTTGGTAGTTTAGCTGTAATCACTCCTCCTGTCCATATGGCCATGTACTAAAGTATCCCTTGCTAGCACAACATAAATGGAGGAGTAGCAGAGCAGTAGCAATGCGCTCCTCTTTACAATAATGAAAGAGTAATGAAATAATTATCATTGATGCAATTGACACCAACCTACTGAAGTCCAGCTGGTCAATACCTGCACTATACTATAATATGCTGCAAGAAACCCTGTGACAAGTTAACAGTTAAATGAGCCTAGTTACTTTTAAATCATGCCACCATCCTTTCCAGCACCACGGACAGGGCTCTTTAATGCTGGTTTGAAAGACTAGTAAATATAAGTGTGTTTGTGGAAAAGCTTTCAAAGATAAACTGATGATAAACATTACTTCTTGTAAATCAGATAGTCACTTGGGTAACAATAACAAATGGAAAGTCCCAAAACGGATTGTAAAAACGACACAGCCCATCCTTAGCAAATGAACGTTTTTTGTAGAAATGTACTCTTTGCAAAGAGCACATAACATTTTTGATAAACCATTATGAGAACAATAAAAATAGAAGGCTACTGCTCTCTGACATTACAAGACAGCTGAAGCTAAATCAAGCATGGTGGAAAAGGGCTACAAAACCCTAATTTGAAATGAGGTCTGGTCGACAGGCTTGCAAATGCAATTAAAGTCAGGTCATGTTTAATGGGCACAAAAATGAAAGCCTCCTGATGTGGAAAGCTGAAAAAAGCTCTCTGTTCCTATTCAGCCATGTTCATGTTACTGCCTTCATTTGAGACAGCAGTCCTCTACCCTCTCTCGCTCTCTCTCCCATTCAAAGGCTGCTGCACTTACAGGTTGGCCAGCCTCGAGGCTCTGATGTGCCAGATGCATTTCATATGGCTCGTAAAGGCCTCTTCGTGTCAGAGGGACGATGAGGAGACCCTAGCCATACTGACATAGGAAAAACACCAGCCACTAAAACCTTAAAGGAGCACTTCACCCCAAAATTAAAAACACACAGTTTTCCTCTTACCTGTAGTGGTATTTATACATCTCGTTTGTTTTGGCGTGAGTTGCAGAGTTTCGGAGATACAGATGTCCGCATTTTTTTTATATAATGGGACTAAATGGCATTCAGCTTGTGGTGCTCAAAGCATCAAGAAAATACATTTGAGCAATGTCTCTTGCTGAAAACATGCCCTGGTTACTCAAGATAACCCACAGACCTTGTTGTGAGAAGTTGTGAGCAGTTTCATGTAGGAACTATCGGTAGAAAGAAAATAGTTTCCACATGAACTGTCCCTTTAAGACACCCGGTGGACATCTTGTCAAGTAGTACAGGTAGGGATGAGGTGAGTGTCTTACTCAAGGATACTTTCAGAAGTACAACAGTCTGTCCTGCAGTTGGTTAGATGCCACAGATGAGTAAGAACACTGGCTAGCCTTAAGCAGCATGGCCCAATTCAAAAGCACATAACAAAATATGGTAAAGCAGAGTATGATCAAGACCTACAGTGTGAGTCAGCGAGTTTAGCTGGTTAATTGGTGTAGCAGGGCTGCCTGAGCTCTGGCAATGTGATATGGATCCAGCTAGCATCTAGTGGTCATAGGGCCAGGACGCCTCGTCACCCAGAGAATGGTGATTAGCTCTGGGTAATGGTGCCTGCCAGCCCAATTAGCAGCATTATGTGTGACCACTACCCAGTGCCACTAATTACAACCAGGCCATGAGTGTGAGTGAGTGAATCCGAAAAAGACAGCGGGAAAGAGGTGTTCTTTGAGAAAGAACGTGTGTGTGTGTATGCATGTGTGTGAGTGTGACACCAGAAAGAGAGAAGGAAGAATGAAAAATGTGTGTGCATGTGTGCACAGAGTGTGCACAGCTGACCCTCTCTGCCACTGCATCCACCCTGCCATTTCCAATTACAGCGAGCCTCAGGTCTTTACTACAGCATCACCCAGGTTACTAGACCTCATTTGCTCGACACCAAGCGTCAATCAGCCATTAACACACTGATTCGTGGCGAGACACAGCCTACTATCCTCAATGTAATATTGAGGAGCTGCTGAGAGGAACTATAGGGCATAATTACATGTAAGACTACTAGTGTATTTCAATTGAATCTTTTTTTTGTCTTTTACATCATTAAAAGGAAATTATTATTACAGTGGACCCAATGAACAAAATACACAAAAGAACAAAATCATTAACAATAAGGAACAGTGCTCAGAAATACAGCAATTCTGCACATATCCAAACACATACCAAAGAACAAATGGAAGTTGAACTATAGCATGCAGCAGAACGTTCAATTAACCACTGTTTCCACTTAAACTGTTGCTACGTTTTAGGCCGTGCTTTACGTAGCACCAATATTTCACATGTTTATCTGAATAAAATATGGTACAGCTGCTGACAAAACAACTTTGGCTTGGTTTATTCAAATTTAAATAGGAGAAGATCATTTCCATGACATTCTCATTTAATTACCAGCACTGGTGAGTCATAGTCTAATGTAGGAACACAGAGACCAAACTACAGGGACAATAGTGCAACTCTTTCACTTTTATTTTCCTTCTCTTTTCAAATTCCCTACACACAGATTTTAATTTATACAAACAGATTCACTTCTGAACCTGCACTAATTTTAATGTTTGGCTTAATTGGTAAAATTAACTATTTGAAATATATATATATATATATATATAATTACAGTATCTGTTTTCCAGTCTCCACTGAAAGAATCAGAACATCTAGCTCTTCCGAACTAGAACCAACTTCCCCGCAACAATGGTGATGTGACGTGAGGTGGCAGACATCATTCAACCTCCATGCAAGCAACAATTCACATCCAGCTGCTAGGGGGAAGCTGTAGAGTGCCATTAAGTGCTAAGGCTCTTCTGCTTAGAAGCACTGCAACGTGATTCATACTGTGCTCCTTTTCATAAACCTGTGTGTCGACGGCTTGGAAGCTGGTGTATCTGCACAGTGAGTACCTAGCCAAACACATTAGCAGATGAAATTTTCTGCTCTAATTATGGTTGTACAAGCATGGCTATTCATCTGTGTTAATGTACTCATTGAGGACTACAGGTCAGAACAGTGTGAAACAAGAGAGAACAGGATTCTCAAAGAGAGAAGATAAGAGAGCAGAGGAGAAAAAGGGGGAGGCAGCAAAATATTGTGTTCCAGCCAGACCATTCATTAATCATTAAAAATGATTATGGGAAATAATGGAAATGCTGTCTATATTTACATTTTATTTCATATATTTCATTTTATACCACATTGTCGGATGGAATTCAGCGAGGAATTGATGAAGCTAATTTAATTTTGTGAGAGGCTGTTGTATCATGATCGTTATGCCAGATACACAATATTTTTTCAATGCAATGGGATTTTCTTCTTCTATGCACGCAATGCATTTGTAATTTAGCCAATAAAAGCACAGCAATACAGTTAGACTTGATTTAACTTTTTGCAAAAGACTTTCACAATTCGATTGCAACATTGTAAATCACATCATATAACGTTTGGTCAATGAAACAATATGAGAGTATGAAAACAGCATCATTAAGAAATGTAGACTACTTCAGTCATCAGTATGCTACACTGACAGCACAGAGTCGTCAATCATGACAAACTAAATATATCGTGGGCGACAGGTACAGGGAGAGAACCCAATAAGAATAAATAAATCAGTGCCAAGTGTAATACAACATATGTAAAAGACGATATATTGGCTATTGACAGTGACATCATCAGTGAGCTACAACAGGCTAAGACATACGCTGTTATTTTACCTCACAGATGATGTCATCAGTGTAGTCAGGTCTAGGGGACATCATAGCTGAGACAACATTTTTTTTAAAATGATCTGACTTAATGGGACTTAGTGGTTGAAAAGTGAAAACTGATTAGATGTCTACATTACAGATATAATACATATTAACATAGTTTATAGCATAGTTTAATAGCTCTGACCCAGAATCAGGTTTATTAAAGAAATATATTTCAAAAATAAAATATCCTCATTACAATGCTATTGAAAGAATGGCTTTATGTAATCGAGAAGTCTAATAAACTGTCACTTTACAAGCAAAATAAGCTGGGTTTTGATGTCTTCTGACCTCCAAATCACCAAAGGAACGCTTGCGGGCAATTCTTTTACATGAATGTGTTTTACTATTATTGTTGGGGATATATTTTCTGTGTCTATAGCCCATTTCCAAACTACACTAAAAGTTCTTTACAACCAAGTAAAATCCAAGAAGACTTAATGGTATGGGGAGGTATAGCACAACTACTGCTGCCGAATAACTAAATAAGTGAATGAAGAACTGAATAAAAAATGGCTTTATGAATAAATAAATCAATATAAAGCGTAATAAGTCTTCCCCAGCTTTCCCAGGCCCGGTTATTGCACACTGCACGATAATTATCGATCCGATAAATTATCCGTGGAAATTGGGCATATTTTAATTATCAGAATCATATCGGAAAAATACAATTTAGCCGATAATTTAGCTGATAGGCTAAATAAATAAATAAATGAATAAAAAAGGACTTCACGGAGTGCGGTTAGCTCAGTTGGTAGAGCGCCCGTCCCATGTACGAGGCTACAATCCTCACCGCAGCGGACCCCGGGTTGGACATCCTTTGCTGCATGTCATCCCCCTCTCTCGCCGTCTCCCGTTTCCACTCTCTACAAATGTCTCTATCTATTAAAAGGCGTACAAATGTGCTTTAAAAAAATGACTTCATATCACATACCTCATCCACTTGGGGATGAGGGGTTGCTGCAGCACCTTCAGCATCTCTCCCGTCCGTGTCTCTATGTGTGCAATCTCCTCAGGAAGAGGATGCGTACATGCCGCATTAAGCAACAGCGGTCAGCGGTCAATTTCAATACATTGCAGTGAATGCAGCCATTGTTAATTAATTATAGGAAGGTTGAGGCGTGCGTAATGGGGGCAAAAGGGCCTAGTACCAACTGATTTAGGACACTGTGCGCTGCAAGAAATGATGTCAAGAATCTACCTGAAAGGCTCTCCCACTGGACCCATACAGAGAACTGACTCGCTTCTATCACATAGCTGAATAAGGAGTCAGTTGTCTCCACCACATTGTCTTTCCTGGCAGACTCAGGACAGACCTGATAGAGCATTGCATACCTAGAGGTAGAATGGCAACAGAAACACAGTTTACAAATTGGTATTAATACATTTTGGTAAATGATCTCCTCAAAGAGCCCTGCGACGAGTTGGCCACTGTCCAGGGTGTACCCCGCCTAAGGCCCAAAGTCACTGGGATAGGCTCCAGTCACCCGCGACCCCCAACGGGAACAAGCGGTAGAAAATGACTGACTGACCTCCTCAAAGACTCACTATATAGCTTGTTAAAATCTTTAGTCGGCCATTAAGTGAAACTGGTGCTGATGGACCTAACGCTGCACCTAATGCATCATCGGCTGTGTATAAAACTAAGCTGTAAAACATTTTGGCCCATGATATGTAGCCCACCGTGTCAAGATGAGTCAGACCTGTGTCTATTCATTTTTCTTAATTCTGTCCCACATAAAATGGACATGTTTTCTTTTTATTTGTGCATAATGATGCAACTGTGATCTGCATGATCTGTTGAGTGAAGCCTAATTCTGACTGGTTGTCTGTCTCTATAGCATTTTGTTAAATGAAATATTTCTTGCTCAAATTTACCTATACAAAGGCGGAGGTAATCTGTCAAAATGCAAATTAACGTCACGAAGTCAGGAGCCAAGCATCTTTAGCCTGTTTTTCACAGAATAATTTAGGAAGTCATTAACTTCAAATTGTGTCCATTGTCTACTGAGCAGGTCTTTCATGGATCGTTCAGCTTGGAGGAAAACAATTTTATTTGTGGGCTTTGGACTAGACAGTCTACACATTGAATCAGCTGGGAAAAATCGCTCCTTCAGCTTATAGACTACTGTAGTGTCTGTGAGCAAGGTACTCTCTCTCAAGCTCTCATGGAGCTTGTCACCTCCGATAGTAGAAGAGTTTGCTTGTACGCGGTACAGTAGCTCTCTGCTGTGAATATGAACAAGAGTGTAGCCCCGTGCTGCTGTACAGCAGGAGTGTGCTCAGTCAACTTTTCCGGGATAAATACAAGTTGAAGGAAAAGAGAAAGCTTGATTATCTCAAAGAGATTAATAAATACGAATTACCTCTCCCTTCACATTCAAAATGTCACTTTGTTGATATTGGGAGTCTTGAACAAAGACGCAGTTAGAAGGGAGTTACTTTTAGCAGGGGACCAAATATGAGATGACAGCAAATAACTGTGACAAATGGCATCTGTGTAAAGTGTTCCATTTAGTGGAGATCAGCAACATAAGGGCGGCAGTCTGAAACAATTAATATTTAATGTTCAGACCGTCACGGCAATATAATTCACTGCAATTATGAGCAAATTAACTTCTTTTACACAATCTGAGGCACAACAATCTCTATCCTACTGCTATATTGTGATCTTGATGTTTCCACTCTCTTCTGAGAGAACTATTGCAGTTAACTATGTAGTGCAGAAGCAGCAACATGAAGAATGTGCAAGTGGAGCCATGTCTGTAACAAAAGACCAATGGAAGCTATACGAGCCAATGGTTTGATCTAATCTTGTTTCATTTCCGTCTTTGGTTCCAGTTTTCCTTGTATTAATCTCTTCGGGGTTAGGGTGATTTCCTCAGTAGAAGGCATCAGATATAGTCATGTTCTTTCGCAAACATCAGTGAATGTGCACCTCTGATGTAGTACCAGTGTGCGTGTGTTCTCACCTTGTCTGAACTCCTGCTTGCCATGCTGCTTGGTGACTTCCACTTTGAACATCTGGTACTCAGAGAGAGGCAGCGATCTTAGGCAGGCTCTGCCTGCCTGAGTAAGGGGAAAACGCACACAAACACAGGGATAAATACACACTTCGACACAGATGGACATGGAACACAATGCGGAAAGCAAACTAAACACTTGCACACTTACTCATGCTCAGGGAAATTTTCCAAGAGAGGCGTATCATCAAGTGCCTTTCTGCCTTTCATGCTGTGATTGGAGACTGAGTACTTAAAGAGCACAAAATACTACTGGAACTTATTCACAGCCCTTGTGCATGGACAACATAGCAAACAGAATGGTTATTTTTTTGAAAGACAGCTTGCACAGCTGACTGCAATCATACATTTTTGATTAACTACCAAATTCCTTAATTTGTCCTTAATCAGTGGAGCATCTGATGACCATTGTCACCAACCTTTCACTCTTTGTCCCAAAAAAATGGTTCAGATTTTTTTATTTTTCACAAGAGTGCGGCCAATGTTAAGGGAAATGAATGCCTACTAAAACCACAATACCCACACCCGCAGCCACATACAAACTAAATATGTCACAACACAAATGTACTGTACACAAAAGCCATCAGTGGAGTGTTGATCCATGTTGTTTCTATAGTAATGTAGTGCTATTGATTTGCCATGGCATGTGGTAAAGTGGCACATTGACAGCAGTGTGTAGAGAGCAGAGCCTGGTGCTGAGAGGTCTTCTCTCTTTCAACTACAGGATAGCTTTTAGCTGCCCCTCATGCTGTGTTTTTCAAAGGAATTTCAAACTGGGCCTGAATCATAAAACTGGCAGACAGTGAACACAGTGAAGGCACATCAGAGTACAGCAGATGAGGACCTCTTATATTGATTGTGGTAATGTACTGGATTGACTGGACAGAATGTGACAGGTGGAATTGACGCTGTGGTGTATCAGGGGAATTTGCTGCACTGTGTGTCAATATAAATGTGTATGAGGGTCTGTGTGGATGTGTGTGTTGTGTTCTCAGACGCACTGTGTTTGATGGCGTCTCCGAAGAGCACGAGGTTCATGGGCACTACGCCAGGTGTCATGTTGTACGCTTCCAGCTGGGTTTCCATGAACTTCTTGAGACCCTTCATGTTCAGTAGGTCCTCATAGACACCAGATTCACTCAGGAAATCACCTGACACGCACAAACACATATGTCCTGTTGTATTCATCAATCTGTTAGAAAAGATATTATAATCGATTGATTCTTCAAACAATTCTTCAAACACAGTCCATCCTTTAATCCACCATCTTATCTGTGAGGCCATCCTTACACCAAGACATCACTGTGTGTACAGTAATAAATGTACCAAATATTGCCGGTTGTTTGTTGGGGCAGATGCTGTGGAACGTGAGGTCAAAGAGCCCAATGTCTGCCCCACCAAAGCGACAAAGGCCGGTCTAAGAAAACCCTGAAATCAACAAAAACAAAGCTCATCGAGTTTATACACAACAACAGTGCCTGTATGTTTTGGATGATGTTCCCATATTGTTAAATCATGAAAATAGACTGAAATATTTTCATATACACACATGCAAAAAGTGATGCCAAGCCAAAAGGTCCTTTCCAGCAGCACTTGGAAACCAAATGGAAACCTATTGGCATTTTCCTAAAATGATAACTTTATTTTCCAATTGGTATGTGTCCATGTTTTTACATTTGCTGGTTGCAAATGGCAGCATGAAGGTACATGAATTATTTAACTATATAAAACTCCGAAATCATGAAACAAGTGATCAGTAAACTGCACACAGCACACTAATGTTTACCAACTGTGATCACTTATTGCTGTATAGGAATCACTTTTAGATTTGTTTTACTTTGTACAAAAATAAAAAAATCTTTTCCACCTACACAGAGCAACGAACCTGACAGCAGAGTTTCATTTAGGCAATCAGAGCGAATACAGGGCATTTCAATTAGAGAATGGGATGTTCTTCTCCATTGTAGCCCTGTTCCTGATTTAGGCTGATAAAGTGAGTTTATTTTTGCATTAAGCTCTTGCCTAGTGTACACTGAAGTTTATTTGCACAACATTAGCACTTATGTGGAATGACAAAAAATATGACAGTAAAAAAAGAGAGAAAGCAGATGCAATCAATAATATGCCGCCGAGATAAAAATTCCTAAGAGGCTTAGATCAACTTGTCACCTCAAGACAAACAACAAATCAAAATGAAATGTTATATCATTACTATGCCAGACAACTAAAACCAAATGACAATCCCAAAACAACAGAATATCAACAGTATCCATAAAACAACTAAAGAAATGACAATTACTTGTATAAGTTTTAGCCAAGCATGCAAAAACACCTGTACAGCTCTTCACCATTTGTCTGGTTTCAGAACAGCACGGCAAATGCATTAATACATTTTGATGATTTGAGATCTTAACTAACTAGAAAAGCACACTTGGGCTGGGAAAACATTTACATTCCCACTTGAAAAACAATCTGACATTTAAAAAAAAAAAGACAATCATCTTTCTAGTTGATAACAAGAATGTCCTTGTACACATTATTGTCTCTGCAGAAAAATAACATTCCAGTCTGTATTTTAATGCAGCACAATTAATACGGTAGCCTGTGTTCAGCACTTTAAAATGACCACACATCTCTCCAGTCACCCGATCCAAACTGGTCCAACTGGACACTGGAGCAGGAGAAGCATGAGCTAAAGACAGGTTAACATCAATTAAATCTGATAGTTTAATTACCTTCCTTATATTACATGTTTGTTTCTTATACATTCGATTACATTGACAAAAAGCATCCTAAAACCTAACTGGTAGGCCTTGAAGTAAATAAAAAGGCAGAGGAACATTAGTTTATACCATTTTCTGCCTCTTTACTATCATTGATTTGACTATGACAATGTAAGCTTTAATTATGTGAACATTTTCTTTCAATGGATCTTACTTGAGTCATTAGATTCGTCAACAGATTTTTCATAAAAATTTCAACCCAGTTCTGATGCATTCTCTACATACTGATCAATAACACTTATGCGTGGAAACCCTTCATCGACATCAGATTTATCTCTGTGTTATTGTAGTGGTAGGAAATATGTGTAATCAATGCTTATAGAGTAGACAATATCTGAGATATTACACGCACGATGTATGGGACTGCAGTGCTCACAAAGTAGTGATATTCAAATGTCCAGCTGATATAAGTCTGGAGGGAAAAGCAAGTGAAAGGAGCAGTAAGACAAGCTGGTTGCGTGAGTGAGAGAAGAAAAGATACACAAAAGAGGGAGACAAAGGTGCTGGTTATCCGAAGCACTAATGGCTCCAGTCTGGTGGTGTGATGTTTTTTGTATGAGGGAAGTGTGTGTGAGCTGTCAGCAGACCCTGAAACACCCAGAAAGATATAGGGAGGCTGACAAAGAATAAAAACTCCTGTCTTGTCTTCAGCTTCACTATCCAATAAAGGCATTAAAAGTCCCAAAAAAAATGTAAATACTTACACCTCACCGTGTGAAAAATTAAACTAAACAGCATACTGAAATCGATGGTTTCTATTTTATACGCGCACATTTGTCATATAAAACCAAAATAAACTAAGATAGAAATCTCTCTAGGCACTGGTTTTACTGTATATTCTCCATTGTAGCCCTGTTCCTGATTTAGGCTGATAAAGTGGTTTTACTGTATATTCTCTCCAAGGTTCACTACCTGGAATGGAAATAGTAGTTTAATGTATAGTATAGTAGCACTGGAGTACAGTCCACTTTGCGTGTAAATTCAGACCCATACTTCATGTTGATGACCAAATCCATTGCGACCTATCTTGGCCTGATGGGTTCTTCCTGAGCCGAGGACTGTGGGACACTCAGCTTTTAGTCAGACTTACAGCAGCTGGTAAAGATCTTGGTACTGGCTTTGGTATTGAGGCTTATTAGCTGGCTGTCTGGAGACCTGCATACTCCGTGTCATCCACTGTATGCAAAAATGTACATGGGTCGTTTCGCTTTCCACCTGTCATATTTATCGGGCTATTTTCAGCTCAGGTTTGGACCTTACACTGCCACCTCAGAATGAGGATTCAAACACCCCTTCTGCTCATGATATAGTAGAAGAAAAAGTTATGAAAACAAGAAAAGGTCTTGCTGCTTTTAGCCCATCAAAATCCTTAGTTACTGTGTCTGCCGTCATGTGTTAATACTGAAAAATATAGAAAGATAATTATACAAAACAAAAGTACGTGATGAATGAGAACACATAATCATGGATTTTGGAGGGGTAGAAGCAAATCTATTTCTAGTGACAAATGCTTCCTCAGTCTCTGGCAGCAGTGAACAGAAAGAGAAGTTCAAACCTAAAAAAATTAGCAAGCGTTTGACTCATGAATCTGACACTGCAAAGGTTTTGCATAGCACTCATATGACACAGGTGCAACAAGCTGAGCAAGAACCTGTATCTTTGCAGGCTAGGGCATTTCAGGGTTGCAAAAAAACCCTTTGAATAATTTTGTTTAGACAAAATTCCTTTGGGATTGGATTGAGCTCCAATTTTTCAAGATTCCTTTAACCAGCTGTACTTCCAGGTGTATTTTCTTGGACACATTTTTACGGTGTACGGTGCGTCATGTAACACATCATCATGTGTTATTGCGTGAGATCCTCTATCCCTGAGGTTGAAGAGGTAGTGTATGTTGGCTGGAATAGGATGAAAAGGACCTGTAACAGCATAATACTGAGGTGGCTTGAGTCAGAATCTCTCCAATGGGCTTCACCTCCACCTTACACCCCTGTAGCTTCTGGGTGATCATGGTGCTGTCGACCAGCCTGATCTGGGACTCTTGCATGTGCGAAGAAGACAGGTCTGTTCAGGTTTTGTACTGTATCGTAAATGATACAGCCATGTCAAGAAGATACAGGGATTACAGTGTTGTATTGTTAAAGAAAAGGAAAGAAAGAACAGGAAATGCACAAGGAAGGGGATACATCGATGAAAGATGCAGAGTAACAAAGCCATTTCCTGTTCGTCCACTTCGCATATTCAAGGCAAGGCACCTCTATAATTATTTCCTGAATGCAATATGGCTAAAAAGCAAATTTATCTTAACTTCTTTGTGATGATGGATTAATCAGTCATGAGAGGACAAGAGTGGAGAGAGGGAGAGGAGAACAAATAGAGGGATGAAAACGGGCAGTGAGAAAGGAGAGAGCCGGGGACAAGTGGCGGAGGTAAGATGGACCAGGAAAGGTTGAAAGGAGCACAACAACAGAGATGAAAGACTGCCAGAAAATTGAAAAGGACTGAGAGGTGAGCTGGAGAGGCAGTGAGCAATGAGCAGAGAGCGAAAGGAAAGTATGAAAATCCAAAATAAAACTGAAAAAGGAGAGAAACAAAGAGAGACTGCGGAAAGATGAAAAATTGAAACAGGGGAAACATTTGCAGGCAGCCTCTCAGTCAATCATAATCTCCTGGGTGTTGGATATGAGAGAGAGAGTGGAATTTTGCAGTGGTTATCATTATCATCATGGCTATAATCATAATCAGGGTAATTCCAGTGTGGGGAGATGGAAAGGGTGGCAAGGGGTGATGGAGGAGGATAAAATGTCAGATAGGAGGAACAAGGACATTACCAGGTGTAACCATGGTGAAATGCACAGAGAGAGTGATACAGTAGGTGGATGAGAGTGAAAGAAGGGCAGAGGGTGTAGAAAATGGACAGAATGCTAAAATGAGTGTGAGGCGCTTTTAATTAAATCAGACACTCACAATTACCAGGTTTACAAAGCCTGTGTTGATAATAATAATGTTAGCTTTCAGGACACCACAAAGCAATGGCAACGTAATGAAAGAATAATATAATAAGGATTTTTGGTAGGCTACAACAGAGAAAGAGGTCCGAAACCCTTTCATTTCAATGACCCTGTTGAAACAACCCTTTTATTACCCGGATTATAAAACTCTGGCTGTCTGCTGTTTAGATACCTCTACCACGACTACTACTGAAATATAAAGTCAAAAACAGTACGGCAATCAAGAAAAAGTAGAGCAAAGAAAATATTAAAAAAAACAGTACAGGAGAAGTTTCAAGGTCATGACTTTGTCTGTGATGGAATGAATCGTACAGTATAATATTTACAGAGATTCTGAAATGATGGCAATAGTGAAGGAGAGGGCTGAATTACAATAGCACTGAGAGGAGAAGAGAGGACTTACATTATGGAAGGTCATATTGATGTGGGTACTCTCTCCACCAGGGGGCCCCATGGACGATGAACATGTCCTAGCAGTTCAGCAGTTCAGACACACACACACACACGCACAAAACAGCAGGATTCTATCAGGAACAACCATATACGCACAAAAGTTTATGCAAATGTAAAGATACAATACAAACTGTAAAAAGCAAAATGCCCTCTCTTACCTTGACAGACTTAAGGGTCTGTTTATGGTGGTTACACCAGAAGCTGTAGTCCAGCGGTGGCTGGGAGCCAAGGTGGTCAGGTGCCGGTGTGTTAAGGTCATTCAGGAAGCACAGCAGGTGTTTCCCGCCTGCTGGCACAAACACAAACCTTTGGTTCTCTTTTCTATTCGCCTCTCCACTATGGCCCCTATGTTATAATGGTTGTTCTGGACAGTGGTAGAGACACGAAGGGAGAGAAGGGGAGATTCAGAGAGGAACAGATAGGTATAGTGTCTTTCATTCTGTAACCAAGCAGCCGGTTGCACCAGCTGCTTAAACTCGGCCTATGATAAATGCTTACTAACACTGAATTAACTGGAGATTCTAGTTCATCCATAGAGCTTAGTTGCCACTAAATATTAACACCCACCAACTACTAGCTGTAACTGCTGCATAAAAAACTAAAAAATAAACGAGTATTTCCCTCTAAGTCTAAACTGCACAAATATGTATTAACTTTATCAGAGACATCATTTTCTACATTTTTGTATATAAAAAAAACGACACCACTGCATTACTTTTAGCAGTGGAATGGCAGCGAAGATTATTTTGCTGCTTGGCCTGTTGAGACTGTTATTTTTGGAATTGTTTTGATGCTGCGGTGACTTTTGTGTGTATGTTATTTGTTTTATGATTGCAGGCAGCTGAAATGTTTCTTAGTAACTGATTTGCACTTTAAAGGCTTTACTGACTGCTGGTGCACCCTGATTTCATCAATTGCAACTTTTGAAACTAACCAGAAGTAACTTTGCGAGATTTGTACACACTTACTGTACACAGTAATGCATATTTGGCATCAACTCAGCAAGCCAGCTGCTAGTGACAAATAAATTGTGGGTTGAAGTGATAATTTGATGAAACTGCTCCATTTGTGCACCTTCTGGCTGACTCACCTAAAAACACATGTTAATTAATGCTAAAATGGCATTATAGTTTGCATTCACCAAACCCCTCTGCACATGTTGCTAAAACAGATGTGTTCTTTCTTTGCATGTAATTATATTTGTAACAACACACAAAAGTCAAATAACTGAGTGAGTAAAACTCACCTTTAAAACTGATATTTGTAAACTTAATACAAAATCACAACAACAGTGAACTATTTGAGCTAAAACTAACTGAATTCAAATAAATATGAAAAAGTGTAAAACACCATTTAATCTATGAGGTGTTAAATTGTTTAATTACACCAAAATGTCACTAGATGAAAGTGAATTGTTAGATCAAGTCAATCAAGTAAAAACCCAAAAGATTGATTTGTTTTTTAAGAGCCAACACAATTCTGTAGGAAAATGAATCGAGACCACACCTTACAGTACTTTCAAACTCTCTATTTAAAAGAATACTTTTAGCAGACAGAGTTCCTAGAAGCCACACAAAATATTCATTTTCAGAGACAAATAGAGGCTTTGGAGTAAGGTATTAAAATAGGTGTGAGAGTAAAAGTGTGAGGGAGGAGGTGGATTGATATGAGCAAAATGATTCAAGCCAGGTGAAATGCATCAAATTGGAGAAGATAAGGGGAGAATAAGAGAAATTGAGCTATTAAAAGAGGTGCATGACTGAGAAAAAAAAAAAGGAAGGAAGAGGGAGAGTGAGGCACTCATGGAGGCTAGAGTGAAAGATGAATAGATGTGCAGATGAACAGAAGGAAGGAGAGTGGATGAAGGATAGATACTTGGAAAAGGCAGAGAGAGAGAGAGAGAGAGAGAGAGAGAGAGAGAGAGAGAGGGCAGGTGTAAGACTCATGGAGAGCACTTATCCCGAAATATATATGAATCCATGGCAGGAAATGAAACAGATGCAGAAAAGAGAGGAGGGAAAAATGGCAGGGAGAGAGCTGCCAGGTTAGAATGACTCTTGCTCAGAGTAGTTGCCTGGGAAAGTTTGGTGGTAATGGTGATGGATGTGGAGAAAGAGGGTGGGGGACCATGCGGTGTGGTGACGGATGGTGATGATGGTAAAGGGGGGGGGTGGCCTCCATCATCCCTGGCTCCCTAATAGCCCTTCATCAGAGCTGTCCAGCACTGACGTGACTCAGCCTAATTGCGGTGCTTGGAGCAACGCGTCACTTTTACTCTAATTGTGGTGAAGCCGAGATGGGGGCTACTCAGAGTCGCCACGTGGTCGGATGGAGGCAGATGCTCTCTCTCACTCACTCGCTCGCTCCCACACACACACACACACACACACACAAAAAGAGAAGTAGAACATGCACACCCAACTCCTTTGTATGGCTGCATCTCATGCTGTGAGTGAGGTCAGCTTGTCCAGTGTTATATTTAGCTGACAGGTGAGATGTGTGTGCTATAGCTGACCATAAGTGGGTGGATCTATACATTTGTCCATGACTGTGTGTGTGTATTGCCCTTTGGACGTATACATAACTCCAGGAAAGCTAATTTAAGATGTGACACTTTAAAAAAAAAAAAGGTTACTCCAGTGATTTAGTTTTAAACTTCCATAAAGTCGGGGGACTCACAAGATACATATTTAAAACATAATGTTTTAACTCAAAGCAAAAGACACTAAGAAGACCTAAATTTTAGTCCCATGTGTTTGTAAAGCTTCAAAGACACTGGATCCTATATATCCCATGATGCATCAAATACCATAATTTAGTTTGAGCCTCCCTGTCTGGTAAATGCCCACGTCTTTCAAAGCCATTTTCCAAGTTTGTAACACGAGCTTTCAATTACATGTTTAGTTTTCAACTATCTCAGTATTCGGCTATAACCTTGATGACATAATCAGGTTACACCTTACAGGTGCCCTGGAGTTTTGTTTAAATTCAGTCTTTCTCACCAAAACACAGTGTGTGGATCTTTGAGGTCTAACAAACGTGTTGAGTGCTTTTCTTTCCTCATAAAAAACTTTTTTTTTTAAACATTATAGACCATGCGTGGTTTACATCCGTGTTTGCTTCCTAGCAGTCTTCTTTTGCACTCCCTTTGTTGGCGCATTGATATATTTGATGCCACGTTACCACCACCAACAGTTGGTGTGCAATGTCTCAATGTCTCTTTCCAGAAATCATGACCCGGTTTCTCAAGATAATCCACAGATTTGTTGTGGCGCTTTGAGCACCACAAGCCGAGTGCCATATAGTCCCATTATATAAAAAAAAATGCAAACATCTCTATGGCCAATATCTCCAAAACTCTGCAACTCACACCAAAACAATCTAGAGGGATACATTGCACAATGGGTAATATGTATTTTTGGGGTGAATTGTCCCTTTAAATCAAAATGTTCTTCCTCGGGAAAGATGTCCTCGTTCTAAAAAGGCCGGAGGATAGAAGGATAGAATAGGATAGAAGAACAAGAGCACAGACCTAGCATACACACACCCCATTCTGTGACGACACGTTGGCAGTGAGGGCAGTCCAGTTGGAGTTCTCCAATCCCTGCAGGACGCTCTGGTTCACTGAGGTTTTACCAGTGATCACTGGACAAGCGAGCACCACTGGGTACTGACCCAACACCAGAGCCTTAACCAGGAAGTTGTAGTGAACTGTGTCCACCTTAATCTAATAGATTACAGTTCATTCATAATATTATAGAATGGAGCGCTGCAGGAAAGAGCAGAGGATATACATGTTATCACATCATATGTGCACCTGCCATTTCTATTTAGGAACTCAGTGTGGTTTGACAGCAGAAACTGTTGCTTGTTGGTTTTTGAAGGTGGCATTTTGTACACTGTTTAGGCAAACCTGTCTCTGATAAGCAGTCAGTAAAGTAACTAAACTGACAGACAGGGAAATGGATGAAAGGATGAGCGGAAAGTGGGATGAGATGAGACAGAAAGGATAAGAGGGGAGGGATGAAAGCATGACAGGAGAGAGAAAGACAGAGATAAAAGATAAGGGATGAAGGGTAAGAATGAGAGAGACAGATGAAAGCATGAGGGGTAACAGTGATGACACGGCGAAGTGAGAGAAGTAAGGTGGAATGAGAAAAAAGGAAAAGATAACGGGAGAGGAGACAGGGGTGAGGAGAGGAAAAGGAAGGGAGAGGTGTGTGACATGGGGATGAGAGGATGGGTAAACTGGGGTGAAAGGGGTAGGAAGCCAAGAGCAGTGAATTAGAATAAAACAAACAATCTACACAACCTTGACAGACAGAAAATATCGAAACGTAAAAGTAAAGACATTCGTTTATACATTTCAACATCAATTCGAAAGGAAAAATTTCAGTGTTAACAAAAAAAAAACTTAGTGTTTTAAAAACTGAAACACTGTCATTTTCCATGTGTCCTACATTGTAATTTAAGCATAGAAAAAGCTGCCTTTCCCCCCCACTAAAGAAATATAATATAGTAAAGGCTCTTGTAAAGATATCATGAAAAAACATGTATTTTGTACCACTGTCACTAAGGATTGTAGTATTTTCTACATTTAAGTGTTGACACTTTAAGGTTTTCAGACTCTTCATGTGCGTGGTACCAAAAATATTATGTATACTGTCGGAGCCAAAACGCACACTAAAAAGTAGGCATGTACGTGTAACTGCTAATCTTATAGCTTATATATAATAAATTATAATAAAACAACACTTTGAAGAGGTTCCACATACAGCGCACACACAAACACATGCACAATGGAAGCTATTCTGTGTGTGGAGGTGAGGTTGGTGACTGTAGGCGAGCAAACCTTGCAGTAGGTGGCTGCCAGGTTGTGTCAGGTGCATACTGTATATACACACCGACTCACACACATACACACGTACACAAGGCCAGGCGGTTACTGACTTGGCAGCACAGCACCAGCTCTTTGGCAGCTTATCTTCAAAAGAAGACCAGGTTATGTTCCTGATGTCCAGTGTGGGCATAATAGTGTCCTGAAAGAGTTCAGAATGAAAGATTTCAATGCATAAAAGGTTCAGACAATGTTAGTACCTGCCAAGAGAGGGCTTTCTGTTGGTTGGACAAATAGGCAGCAGGGAAGTTATATTTTATTCTCAGCCTGTGTTTACAGGTGCTATCAGTGAGATTTTGCTCTTTAGTAACATTTATTGGCAGCTGTGAGAATCTTCTGAACTTGCGTCTTTCTCCACAACCCCCAATTAAAGGAGGGAAACATTCGTGTAAATGTACTCCAAAAACACACCAAATACCAACACACATGTGCGATGGGGATCATTCTCCATCTCATTTCATGGCTTTCATGCTGTGTGTTTATTGTGTGTTAACGCGTGTGCACCATAGGAGGATTCAACGGTCTGCAGCTCCTGGCAGCCATGCAAGACAGCCCTATACAGAGCATGAAACATAAATGAGCACAGCTGGCCAGTACTACAGGTGGTACGGGCCAACTCTGGTACTCGAAGCACTGCTACAAATTTGTTATGAAGCACCTTTCCTTTCTCATGATTAAGATATATTTGGCAACTTTATCTGCCTATCATGTTGGCTTTTGTGGTCTGTTAGCTTCGGTACATTTTCCATAGGTTAAGTACATTAGTTGAATTCTCCAACATTCCCACCTGGTACTTGACTCTAGTACTGAAGGCCATTTGTAGGCTTTTGTTTGATCCTTTTGATTTTGTAGATCTCTGGTTTGTATTATATGTGTAGCCAACCAACAGCACCTTAACAGCACAGTTCTGGGCGATATCAGTACTAACTATTATGGTGGTACGTTTCTGAAGAGAAATAAGGAATTTGCATTGTTTGATTTTTACCTTTTAAGTTGATATGGCAAACTTGTTGGCAAAACGTTGCTTATTTACACATCCAACTGATATGGAGTAACATTAGCATTCATTTTGAGTGCTTTTGGCGACCTGATGAATGTAAATAAAGTGTACTTTTAGCTCTATTTTGGTCTCCAACTCCTGAAGGATATGTCCAACAATTTATCTACTAAATTCTCCATTAGGTACACCAGCTAGTCGCTAGCTTTGTCTGCCTGCCATTTGTTGCACAGTAGGCAGAGTACAGTGGGTGTATCTGAGCTTTTTCACTGAAATAGCTCCCTCTGTGTGAGTGGTGAGAGCAGTGAGAATGAACAAAAACAGTGAAGTTGCCGGCTCGAAAACCAAAACAGTAAGCTTAGAGATGCTGAAAAGCTCCATAGAACTGAAGAGATCTGCAGAAATCGGCGATATTTCTCTGTGGGTTAATAACTATGAGCGACCCCTTTCATATGTAGTCATTTGACCCATTGTCAATAGAAAAAAATTGATTATCGCAGCTTTAAGTACTGCTTGCAGTACGCTTGCAATGTGAATCACATTGCCAGATCCATGCAAATAGAGCACCTTATGTTGGGAGAAAAGTGAAAACCTAAGAAGTTCAAGACTTCCAACATGCCTTTGTTGAACTGCCAAAGTATGCAGACTTCTACCAACCCACTGATAGGATCAAAGACACGCACACACACACAACACATGCAAAAAAGTATCTCCTTATGTGCTATGCTTAACTTAACAACAAAACAAGTTTAACTTCTCTCCAAGTTTTCACCTAAAGAAAGCAGACATTGATATGAGTGTGACAATAATATCTTTAAAGGTGGACTACAAACATTTGATGTTCATGTTATTTCCACTTCACAGACATAACAAGGGAAAGCTATTCAGCATGACGCAAATGATAAAGTGATGGGGTGGAATGGGATAGAGTCACTCTTTAAACATTTTATGCTCCTGATTCAGTTATATGAAATACCATCTAGGTAGCAGTCAGAGATGACTCCACAGAGCGCAATGATAGGGACCAAATTCACATTCAAATCTCTGAATATTTCGCAAATATTTTACAGGGTCAACTTCAGCCTGTGGAGCGAGCAACAGAGAGAGGAACTGATCGACAGGGAAGAAAGAAAAAGGAACATAAACATAATACGTTAATATAGCAAGATAATGTCTCTAATCTCAAAGTCTTAGTGTTGCTTTACTTGTGTTAGGTATACCCCTGATGTTAAACTTTAGTGTAGTTCATTAGTTTATCAGGGGCATGCTTTGTTACAGGAAATGCACAGAGTATGGTGACAAAGTAAAATGTTTACCTGCCGTCCCTGGTCAGGAGACCATGAGGTGACAATCAACATTAAAACAAATCAAGACTAAACACACACAACTGGGAATAATGTGATTATCCTGGCTATTACTAAACATGTAGAAGTCAATTATTATATAATGGCATTAGTGCAAGGCTAATGGCTGTGCTGCTGATATAAACAAGCCAGCACAGTAGTCTGATAGCTTCCAAAATATAACTTTCAAAGAAACTGCCAACTTGTAAATAAATGTGTGGTCAACAATTAATGGATGGTCATGGTTTTCAACAATGAGCGCTCACTCGTGGAGAAATAGTTGTCGTATTGACAAAGGCGTGTCCGTAGGCCGGTGAGGTTGTGAGGCAGGCTAAGTTTAATTTAATACTCTCTCCAGCATTTAATCATGTAAAACACACAAACGTGGTGGTGATTTGTTGCCTGTCACGTTGTTCCATTTCTAATGTGAGCCAGACTGTCAGCTAAATGGATCAAGCCACTTGGATGTTCCGGCTCCTTTTCCGTTTTAAGCTATTAATCCTGGCCTTTTTTTGTGCTTCTGCCTTGTCGGCTGTGCAAGACAGAAACCAAAACTGCTTCAGTTTGTTTCCGTTGGAGAACCTTTAGTTACTGCCCAGAAGAAAACAACTTCTAGTCAGTGTATACTCACTTTGACAGACTGCGTGGTGAAACCTGGCACTTAACACAGTATATATGATCATGTTTCCATTCTCACCTGTTCAGGCAAGGAGATTTCCCCTTCGTGATGAGTGAGGGAACCTTGTTGTCATGTGTGACAGCGTGTCTACAGTTCCCGTCAAACACTAGCAATGATAAAAGACCGTACGACTATCCCACATTGTTATCCCACTCAAACACACACTTTTGCCAAAATGTCAGGCAAATTCCTAAAATGTCAATATATATTAAAGTCTTCACCATCTTCACATTTTGAAGCGTCTTCGCACTATTCATGCAAACCTTGGACTAAATGCTAACTCTTTGTTCAAACATGGCATGACATTTCCAAATGTAGTGCCCCTTTAAAACAGGACCAAAATGTCGCTGTCCTTTGACCTTAATAATAGGATCCTTTTTCGTCCTTCATTTTGTCCATGTTACTTCACTTGAAGGTAATTTCCACTCACATAGGCATTTCCAGTTTGTTCCATTCCAAACCAAGGAGTAAGACAAGCCACAGTAACTTTAAATGTGAAAGAGACCAAACCAACAACAGGGAAAGACAGACAGACACACAGAGGGGGAAATGCAAACACACGTTTGACAAGTAAAACTGACACAAGCCTTCTGGGATTGAGCCTTTTGGCAAATAAAGGTAGGAGGGAAAGATAAACAAGTCAAGCTGAAAGGAGGCGCAGTGCTCAAGCAGACATTCATCTATATCATATTCATATACTCTCGTGCGTCTCCTGATGCACCTGCACGTATGTATAAGGACAGACGCAACAACAAAGCAGATGGTAAACTAAGGAAACCAAACTACTCCACAAACCCTAACGGAGTTAGAATTCAATAAAGGGTGGGAAAAAAGATGATATTGAGGAAAAATGGAGGCAAATGAAAGGCGTGCCCATGAATGCAAGCGTACACGCACACACACACACACACACAGAAGTGCAAGCAGGTGATAGCATGATTGATTTATAGATAGATTTGTGGTTGTGTCTCAGCTGTTAGCGCCATCTCATCTCAGTGCATGGACTGCAACGCACAAACACAGCTGGGAGCAGACAGAGGGGAACAGGTGATCAGGGCGAGAACAGTGCAGAGATAAATATCGAGTCACTGTGATAAGAAGTGGAAGGCATGAAAGGCAATGAATTTGAAGGAAGGAGAAACCGGTAGAGCAATTAGAGGTGGGGAAATGGAACAGAGGAAAGGAGGGAGGAAATAAGGAGCATTAAGGGGATGAATACGATGAATGAATGCAGTGAAAATGGATGGCTGTGTGCGCGCGCGCGCGCGCGTGTGTGTGTGTGCACAAAAGCTACGCAGTGTGTATTCATACGCTCTAGTGTAATGCTTACGATCAGATTCTGCCCTGGTTGTGTGTTTACACACGTAAACGTCTGGCAGAAGGCCCTCCACGCACAGGGCAACGCACACACGACTGTGTACGTGGACTCATTTATGAAAATAGTGCCCCATGCGTCGCGGAGGTAGCACATCTGTTGGCTCGCTCCCCAGGCCAATGCTGGTTGCAGTGACACAGGCCAGAGAAGGCAGGGACGTGCACAGACCAGTTTTAGGGGCTGTTGCTCTTACCTGAAAAAAAGGCAACCCCCTTTTTTCAAGCTCGTTTTGAGCTTCACACAGCCATCTAGTCATTTGATTGTAAAAGACCTGCGTGGTTTCAACATGGCACAATGGCCCCTCATTTCATTACTTGTTTATGACAGCAGAATCGATGTAAAGAATTCCAACTTTGAGGGAACATTTTTGAAAGCAAAAAAGTGAAAACCAAATTATTCAAACTTCAAAGATAAACTCTCATGACAACCCAGATGATTCTGAGCTGATATTTTATACATCATGTAAAGTAAAAGTTTAAAAGTAGATTTTGCAAATTTGAGCCATTGGAAATTTAATATACTTCACTGTATGATCCAAAACCAGGTTTTGATTCTACTCTTATCTCCGTGAATGACTACCACAGAACGTCTGGATTTACATAAACATTTCTGTCTATGAAATTTCCAAAGACAAAAGTATAGAGACAGTCCCCAGCACAATGCTATCATTCTTTGCAATCCTATTCCATTTAATTTCTTTAGCGCTTTAACAAAGCCTTGGTCACAAAGACACTTTATAGACATACATTCAATTTAGAATTGTAAAGAATACCACAGCATATCTTTCTCTTTACGGCCCATGGCCCTTCATAGTAACTCTCTCACACTCAGCCAGTACCAGCCTCATATGTACCTGTCTGATATGTCTTCTCATGCTCACTCTCTGGTCTGGAACCTTGTGGTTGCACCTCAGCTTAAATTGAATTATTAGAATCAGAATTAAGAATACCACTGTCCGCAGCATTTTCCATTCAAAACTGCATGGTCACGGTAGAACTACTATTTAAAATAGCAAGTATATATACTTTGCTGATTCAACAATTCTAAAAATTTAAATTCCTACACTTAGGGGTGGCTGTGGCTTGGTGGCACAGCGGGTCGTCTACCAATCGGAAGGTCGGTGGTTCGATGGTTCGGATCCCTGAGCAAGATACTGAACCCCAAAATGCTCCTGAAGCTGCGCCTTCGGTGTGTGAATGATTAGTTTAATTTGTACTGATGGGCAGTTAGCTCCTACCATCAGTGTATGAATGTGTGTGTCTGGGTAAATGTGATATGTAGTGTGAAAGCGCTTTGAGTAGTCGGACGACTAGAAAGGCGCTATACAAGGACAGTCCATTTTCTTTAGTGTAGCCAGTTAAAATTTTCATGGACGTGATGCTGACAGTGACTTGACTCAATGTTTCCTGCTGAAGCCCAGGAATTAGACTGGAGTAGGCTGTATCTAGTTTTGTATGTAAACATATGTACTCGAATGCAGAACAATTATAACATTTCATAGAATTCATGAACACATTGTCTAGCCTTACCATCCCATATTTCACTATAGCTATTAGAAGTATTTTACTTGACCACCAGGCCCCCTACAAAAAAGCACTCTCTTTAACAATATGTTAAAGATGAAACTCAATCACAATACGCACTGATATAATATAGTATATAATATTTGGGGTAGTTATTAGCCCTCTTCCAACTTTTAGAAAAATGCTTCTGAGAAAAAATGCCTACTTCACATTAAATTCATTATGAAAGGAAATGGTTGCTTGACATTTCTATTACAATGCTCCGCCTGCTGGCCTGCTGGCAAATGGGCTGTTTGCCTCGGGCAACTTTAGCCCACACTTGTGCAATTCCTTGAGAGAATGCATAGGAAACTAGTGATTCCAATTTGGGATAAACATAAAATTACAAAAAACTATAATTTGCTTGTCTTTTGGCTCAGAAAGCCTGGCAGCATTTCTGGAGGGTTCAGATCTGATCTGTGAGCCCGTTTTTTCAGGGGGTGATTTGAGGCTACACTGGAACAAAGTTCTTTGTAATATGAGTGGTGTAAAAATGAACAAAGGATCAATTAACACATTCAGCATTACTATTTACACTTGCTGGTGCACAGAAAAGCAGCGCGGTGGGTCCCCATGGCTAAAGTATATGGCCCACATCAGTTTAAAGAAAGAACTATGTACTGTCTATTTCCTAACACGCTTTTACAACAATGCATTTGTGGTCTTGAAGGGGAAACACAATAGATGGGCTGTTATGTATCCATGGTGATGACTGCTTCCTGTCATTTACTTGTTATTTAGAAGTAACAGTACAGGAGCAAGTAATCAGTATTACTGTAGTATTACTGATTCTATCATCACTGCAGCATTATGTTGCTGGAAGCAATATGGCAGAAATTACTACAAGGCTAAAGGGTATCATTTAGTAAATGTCCTTTCTTAGGAGTCAAAAGGGTTCAGAGAGCGGGTGGGTTTGAACATTCTGAATTTTTTTTTTTGAAGCTGAAAAAAGCTGAATATTTTGAAAGGAATGACAATGTTGACTCCACCTGATAGTGTAAGAATAATAATTGACAGTAAAGCTAAAAGAACACAGATGTGGTTCAGCAATTACACCAAATAGAGAGAACATGAGGGTTCAACACCAAGCACCTCCATGTGATGACTCAAATTGATCATTTTGATTTTCAACCTTAATCAACTTTAGTGTGAATGACAATAAACATTCATTTACATTCCGACAGGGTAACATCCCTACTATAGACTGTACAGATTTGTCTACCACCAGCATGGTACAATTTCAGCCTTTTTGCAGAAACATTTTAAACGTCTGGTCAAGTTACCAGCATTTCCTGTATGGTCAGCACCCGTGCTGTACTTCCTAATAGTGTGATTTGAGCTGCACACAGGAAAAAATGGCTGACATTACAACCACTGCACATTTTCTTGGTTGACTAACACAGTAACACAGAAAACAACATCAGCAAATATCAGTGGAGGGCACTGCTGATTATTACATGGTACTAGAAAGTAGGAGGATGTCAAAAAATAGGGGAATGAAAAATGTGTAAAGCTAAACAATCTTTTCAACAAGGCAGGATGGCATTGTAATTTGTAGATGGGCGCTAGGATGAATATAGATCGTGTCTGAAGAGATATAGAAGTAGGGCTTGGCACAGATCCATATACAGACAGAACCCAATTGTACAGCATGTGTTTATACATGCACTGTCTGTGTGTGGTTGTGCATCAAGGTGAGTGTGGTGCCACTGGGAACAGAAGACTACAGTGGTAAAAGGGGAGCAAACACAGTGAGAACGCATACATCGGAGTCAGAAAACACCACCAACAGCAGCCAGGTACAAAATGTGGGCTACAACAAACCAACCTGATAGCGGGCTCAAAGAATCTCTACCAAACACACTGAGACAAGAGGGAACAGAGAGATTGGGGCTGCTGTCCCAAAGGTGAACAAGACAGGATGAATGCTTGATAAAATAATAAACAAAACGCACATGAAACAAGAGCAAGGCACATAAACAGGCATCGTCTTTTCCCCGTGGGCTCTCAGTTTGGTGTGCGTTATGTGCATCTGTATATAGTGCTAGGAGTGTGTGAGTGAATATTTGGCCATAGCAACATATGTGTTTGTGAGTGGTGTCCCAGCAGGAGACTGCTGTTTGCCAGCAACTGTGCTGCTTGACAAACCTGGACAAAGCCTGGACTGCAGTGGAAACTCTGGCTGGGAGGGTCGTTAGACGAAATGAAAGAGGAAGGGAATGAAGAGAGAAATGTTCAGGTGCATGAAAAGAAAATGTTTGGGTGATGGGGAATGAGAGTGGAGGAAAAGAGAAGAGGAGAATAAGTGCAAGAATGATGGGAAGCGCAGAAGAGGAGGAAAGATGGGGGGATTTGGCTGCCCAATGTGGGTCTTGGTATCTCCAGTAAGCAGCCACGGAGCTGGATGGGAAGGAAACACAGGAGGTAGTGGATGAGAAATTTCCTGAGCTGGCTGGTGGGCTGGCTGGCTGTCAGTCACCTGCCTCTGACTCACCAACCTCCTGCTACTCTCCCCCTCTCTGTCCTGTAGAGGGGGGGGGGGGGGGAGTTTGGGCAGAAAGGCAGGCTGTTGAGAAAGAAAGGACTTAGGAGAAAGCCATGGGGTTTCTAGCTAATGATGTGTGAGGGCTAAACAGAGACACAGTTTTAGACAGGGCAGACAACTCTGATGGGCAAAAGGGACACATCTGTATGAGCGATGCCTCCCTCCACACACTCTCCACCTGATTGTCCGATGGTGACGGTGTGTATGTGTGTGTTCAAAGTACTGCAGATACTTCACTTCCAATTTCAGTCGACATGCCACTTCTATCTCAATCCATCTCTCTGTCTGCCTCTTTCCACCTTTCTCAAAATCTCTTAATCTTTTCAGAAGAGCTCCTAGTTCTTTTCTTTCTCTCTCTCTCTCTCAAATGTCACTCTATGTTCCCCACAGCATTATTGGTTCACAATAAACCAGTATGAACACATCTCTATTTGAACTCTGCTCTCCTCTCCAACACACTGGAGCTCTGACCTCTTTCTTTTCTTTTTTGCTTTCTTTATGCAGTTGGCCTCAACAGATCGAATGAGCATTGTGTCTACTTTCCATCCCAACACTGCAGTGCGTATCCATTTCTCAAGCGCAGGGGTGTACTAGGCAAGTGTTAGATTTATATGGAGCAGTGTCAGCATGTTTTGTTTATATGTGGAGACTAGTTTTCACCGGAACATTGGACCACCAGACAAAACTTTGCCTGAGTGAGAACTAACTTGGTGCTAGTTTTATGTTTCCCAGCAGTGAGTGTTATGGCAATCATCTCAAAGTATGCGTTATCCTGTGACATGATAAAAACGACATCAGTATTAATTGATTTTGTTTGGCCACTTGGGGGCAGCGCAACAAGCTGTAAATATGTTGACCGTTAAGACATCCAGTAGTAGCAACATTAGCATTCATCGTGTCCAATAGTCACGCTCTTTTAGCTCTGTTTTTGTCTCCACCAACTCCTGAGGGAAATATCCAGCTCTCTAGCTGCTAAATGCTCCACTCGGTTTACCAGCTAACTGCCATCTTTATCGGTCTGCTCAGCAGGACAGAATGGATGGTGGGTTTATCAGAGTCTTTTCTGCTGATAACAGCTGACTGCTACGGTGGCCATGAGGGGTCAGAACACAACATTTCACAAAACAACAACGTTTCAGATTACGGAAATGGTGGGAAAACACTTCTTGTTTGTGATTGGACAGAACCCAAGTCAATTCAGAGTTTATTCAATGGATGGGTTAAGGTGGGTTGTTGCTAGATTGGATCATCCAGAGGGAAGCTCTAAACTCTCCACTGCTGTGATTGGTTGTTTTGCTGTTAGGCAACTGATGACTCACTGGGCATGTGTTAAAGTTAACTGGAATGGTCAGCTGCATGGTGGCCCCTTAGATGGCTAACTGACCCAAGTGTTTAGGCCTTTGAAGGTGAGAAGTTATTATTACTGTGTGCCTTACTTGTAAATGAGGTCGTAATTCCCTACAATTGACATCTGAACCAGTGTATTTATTTTCTTACAACTGGGCTCTCAAGCGGCCTATCTGAACCACAGGCACAATTCAGCATGGTCCTATTGAAAATCCCATCATCTCTAAGCCTGTACAGCAGATGTAGAGGCACCTACAAGCAAGTGTCAAAATAAACACCATTTCTTTTTTTATGTGTAGTATTGTGTGTATTGAATTGTAAACTTACACAGTGTAAAAACCATATTGGAGCTACAATATTGTATGCTGGACCAAATCAATCAATTTTTTCAGCAGCTTTACTTGCACAGCCTACAAGCCTGACAAGGAAATGCTACTGAACCAGTAGCCCACTTTTCTGCTTGGACTTTTTTTTTTTTTTCATGATAGTCCAAAAGCCCTGTGGGTCTAGTGAAAACAACAAACTGTTATTCCGGTGTGCATAGTGAAACAAAGAAAATTTGGTCCTGTAGACAATTATTTTAGATGCACTGATTACACAGTGAAAGGCTGTGGCTAATGTGTGCAATAAAAGCTGGATAAATGTGTGTGACCATAAGGTGCCTGCCACAGATTTCTTTATTTATTTCATGTTCTCTGTTTTCTACTAATAAAGTATGAGAAAGAAGAGCCAGAAGAGAGTTGAGTTCATAAATGTAAATGGGGTACTGCAACTGGAAGAACTGTTTGTTCAGTTAGACTACATGCACTGTAGTGTGAACCGTGCTGTGTGTTTCTAGTATCTGTTACTGCGCAGGCTGATCTCATGAGGAAAGAAAGCACTCAGTCAGTTAACTTGCTGATGGAGAGGTTGTTTTCTCCTTACAGCTTTCCAAGACTCATTGTCATGGAGTTCAGAGGATACTTCCATTGTCCCACTGGGGATCTAGGCAAAGATGAGATGGAAAAAAACAACAGTGCAAGGTGAAAAAGTGTCGACAGGAGGGAGAGCACAGAGATAAAACAGATAAAACTGTTAAGAAACCGATGACGAAGAAATTGTAATTAATAATGATAACAGTGCTTGGAACTGGCAGATCATATCGCAAATGTCTTTGTTTGTCAGCTATCAAGGTTTGCATGTCAAAAAATAAAATGTATTATAATTTCAATTCCACAGTAGCTTTTCAATGAATATCTGCTCCACTTTATGAGAGGGTAGCAAGGGGTGTGCATCCGACACTTCAAGTGACAATGAAATTAGGGCACGGTAACAATGCGCAAAACAAAAGCAGTACAATCCGAGAGAGAATAACAGTCAGAGGTGTAGAAACATTTACACAATGCTTGTTGCAGTCTGATCACTGATGACTGGCTTGTTTGTTCGCGACTAAGGTTTGAATGACAAAAAATATCGTGCTATAATTTATCAGCAGCATCTGAGGAACATCTGCTCTGCTTTGTCTGAAAATTGGTGAGTGGGCATCATTAGTGACAAAAACATGAGTTCATGGGGGGGGGGGGGGGGACAAAAAAGAAAAAAATAGTGGCGAGATTTAAAAAAAAAATT
>CM022475.1:5780710-5793750 GCA_011952105.1 Coreoperca whiteheadi | reverse complement strand
TCACCTCTTTGATAGGTTTAGTTACTTGTCTAATTAAGCTAATGTTAGCTCCATTAAGTGGGGGGGGGGAGGCGGTGACTGAACGCAGCAAGAGATAATAATATTAGACAGATTTATAATAACACATTGTCGTTTTCAGATCATATTGCTGATTACTCGCTTCAAAAAAAAAAAAAAGAAGAAAAAAAGGCATTTCAGGAACAGATGCTTTACTTTATTGGCAAATTGCTGTCTGTTGCTGTAAGATGTTTTTATTTATATCTGCAGTTGATGTGGTAGATAATATTGCAAGCCAGGACATTTTTTAATGTACCTGTATGTACATTATAGTTAAATGTTTATCCATCTTCTTTCAGCTTTGTTGTCCTTGTTTATAGCTGTACGTCTATTTCTATCTTCCTGTAAATTGTTCATAGCACTGTGCGTTAAGTATATTTAGAGCAACAACAAAAAAACAGTGTCAAAATCGTTTTACAAATGCTTGGCAAATAAAGCTGATTCTGATCACATGATACCTAGAGTATACAGATGATGTGACGACAACGGAAATACGACCTGGTGCAAGTTTAATTTCTTTAATCATTTGTGAATTTCAAAAATGTTTCAGATCTCAGTATATCACTTCATAGGCCTACACTGCTTCCAGCTCTATCAAGTGAAATCCTAGATTTGGGTCTAAGGGGGAAAGGAAGCCAGTCTTTGACGAGGCTTGTCCTGATACTGCAGTTACGTTTATTTTTTTTAACAAGTAGTTTTAGCATGTTTCTCATCTTCCCAGAGGCAGTAAGTGAACAAAGAAGAGGTCCGAGGATGCAGTGCCTTTAAAAATGTGCATCTGTGTGTACGTATGTGCGCAGGTGTATGTCTGCGTGGGTGCACGTGTGCACACGTGCACATGTGGGTGGGACAGGTTCGGGAATAGAAGGTATCTAAGCAGAGACAGAGGCAGGAGAGAGGAAGAGAGGGAGACAGATAATGAGAACCAGGGGGAGGTGATGCTGGCATGGGGAGAGGAAGATAGAGACCAGAAATAGACATGCAAAGAGCAAGGTGTTGAGTCAGAAAATGAAAGAAGAGATGACAGGCATGGAGGGAGGAGGGGAGAGAGAGAGTGAAGTAGGGGGAACGAGGAGGAGTGAAAATGCGCAAGAAAGATGGAGGGACAGAGAGCGAAGGAAGAGGAGAAAATGTGAAATGAAATGTGAAAAAAAAGAGATGTTGAGTGGGAAATAAAGCATGAGAGAGAGAGAGAGAAAATACAGGAAAAATTTGTTAGAGAATGAATGCAAGGAAGAGTTACTAAGAGCAAGATGTAGGGAGTAAGAAGACAGAGAGAGAGAGGGAGAAAGAGACACAAATAGACGTGAGGTTGAGTCACACTGGGAACCTAGAACAAGCTGAAAGCATACAGAATTACAGCAGGAACCACAGGGAGCATCTCACACACACACACACACACACACACACACAATCCCTTTGCATATGTGATGTAGCAATGCACTTCTCAAGTGTGGAATGAGAAAGCAAGGGCAAAGAGCACTTATAAAAGGTTCAAAGATAAAAAGAAGGAATAAGAAGAGACAAAGATGGAGTTGGAGGTTAAGCACAACATGAGAGAGATGAGCACTTAGCTTGGAATCCATATACGATGTATACAAACACCCCCCCCCCCCCACCCCCTTTTAAAAGGAGGTTAATCATTCCTTTCTTATCCGTCTTCGTTTATTTCCCCACCTACCCCCGTTCCGAACCCCATTCCCTATTTATAACAGCATCTGGAGTTTCTACAAGCGTAACACAGTGAAAAAGACAGAGATGAATTCAATTCAGTTGTATTTATATAGCGCCAAATCATAACAGAAGTTATCTCAGGGCACTTGTCATATAGAGCAGAGGGGTGCACTACGAAGTTCGATATAGCCAGGCCTTCTTTGTGTGAGCTAGCTCAACAAACTCTGAAGCCCAGTCAGAGATAACGGGTATCACGACTTAGTTTATTAAGCCAGGCTTTCGACTTGAGGCTCTGTGCGTGTTCCCTTAAAACAGGGTGTTTGAACGTCATTTGATGCTCTTCCGCACAATACGGAGCAGCCCTGTCTCCTAGAAATTACATTTATATGCAACTAATACGCAACAGTAAATACGTTTTGAGGGAAATGTAATGTCTGCCTGGATTATACCAATCGCGTGCTGCCTACTTTTATTTAAATTCTATTTGATAGGGACGATGCAATTAAACATAGTTTCCATACAGAGCATGACACTGATATGCTGCACAGAGAGCCTATAGCTATTTCTAATTTTCAACTCTTTTCCCTGTAGAGCTTTTACATGTAGGCTACAGTGTGATTAAATATACAGCTTACAGTAGCCTATCATAAAAACACAATACACTACAAATATGGAAACAATAAGAAACACATATACCACAATACACCAATACACTTGAGACAATGCTTAACCTTTGTTTTAAAGGATTTTATATCTGGGATTAATTTAATATCAGTAGGTAATGTTTTCCAGAGGTGACAGCCCTTTATGGAGAAAGCTAATTATCCAAATTTACATCTAGGATGTATTTTACAGTCGCCATCACCACGCTTCTAGTTACTCTGTCTTCAGTCAAGACCATTTCTCTTCTCGTAATAGATCTGAAGAACTGGCCTATAAAAACTGTTGTTGCAAATAAGGCAAGAAAGGAATTCTGGCAGAATAAGTGAATATTTATTTTAGTGCACTCTCACTGCCTCCCGTTTATTTCTAACATGCCCGCTGCACATTCAAAGCTCGGAAACTTTAAACAGCTGATTTAAACATGATAAGAAGCACTTTCAGCTCTAACTCTGTCGCATAATGAAGGAGACGTATGAGATGAAGGAGGCCTAAATCACTTCAGGTTTTGGCCAAATCAAAGTAATTGGATATTATCTATGATAAATACCAATAGACTAATTTAACCAAATACCAATATACAAGTTTATAACCAATATTCTATTAGCTGCATTAGTGTAAACAGTCCTGGCAGCTCATCAGGACCAAACATAAAAACATAATCCTTCATCACTCTGTTAGTGTTGGATGATCTGCTGTGGAACATTTGTTAGTTTGTTAATATTACAGATTTCCTGCATCACCAACTGAATGCATGTAGGTTCCCTTGACAGCGCGCTGCATACAGTTTGCAATAGGCCGAGTGTAACTACACGCCTTCGTTCGGTGGCATATCAACGTGTCGCTCTACAAGTTTCCTATAGGCCTATAACGTTTTCCCTCAGCTGAGAATCTAAAATCGTTCAGAGAGAATATCGTCAGGAACAGAATCAGTGGAAGGGCGGCGCTTTTTCCAGCCGATTTAAGCCAAAACTCAGCAACAATTCCCACCATGAGCAAGCACTTGGCTACAGTGGCAAGGAAAGTCTCCCTTTGACAGGCAGAAACTTCGAGCAGAACCAGGCTCTGGGTGGGCGGCCATCTGCCTCGACCGGTTGGGTTGAGAGAGAAAGGGGGCGAGAGGACGAAAGAGAACATACAGAAGCCCAATGCAATTTCAAGAGATTTAAAAATTCAATTCAATTTGATTTACGTATATAGTGAAGAAGAGGAGGAGATGGTGATGATGGCCATGGAGGGATGAGGAGAGTTAGACTACAGTGTGAGTGTGCGTGTCCAGCTGAGGTGACACCAAACACCATAGTTCAGTCTGACGTACCGTCACAACATATATCGTCACTAGGAAGCAGCGGCAATAAGCGCTGCCTTCCCTGTCCACAGGTGTGTGTGGGGTTGTTTGCATGAGTGACAACTGCCAGTTAATACAGTAATGGGCGTGTGACCCTGAGAAAGTGAGCAGGAGAAAGGAGAGTCATTTGTAAACCAAAGGAAGCCTGCTAGATACAGTATGTTGCTCAGTACACTTGAGTGTGTTTGTGTTTGGATTCATACAAGTCCGGTGCAAAAGCATTTATGTATATTTACGGTCCTGATTTGTTTATTTGTGTGTGTGTGTGTGTGTGTGTGTGTGTGTGTGTGTGTGTGTGTGTGCATTTGTGTATGCATATGACGATCGGTAAAGTGTGTCTGCCTGTACAATATCACTGGGGTCTATTTAAAACACTGCAAGGCATCAGCATCATCCCGTCAAGTGTATCTGTGTGCGACTTGATTGACTTAGGGCCCAAAGAGACGAAACATCCAGATAAAGCTGGATCAACATTTGTGACTATCATACCAGTGAAAAAAAAAAAAATGAAGAGTGTGGGAAGACAAGGAAGAGAAGCGAAAGAAAGCATAAAAGAGAGACAAAGCAGGTGTACAGTACAATGCAGTCAGAAAGTAAAGTAATTTTTTCCATTGGATTTCAAATGAAACAATGACAATGAGTTTATTTGGGGAACAGCGAAGGACCCATTGGCCTTTTTATACGTAGTTCCTCAACAGGGACAAGGCAGTGGGCCAGTGATCAAGGCAATTGAGTTACGTTTTTGTCCACTAAAATAGGAGAACTAAAGGGCTACAATTCCCACATTGTTCATGCGATGGGAATGTAGACATCCTTAAATTAAAAGGTGAAGGTCAGCACGTTAAGCTCATAGTCAGTGTTTCACTCCAAATCCAAAGTGCCGAGTCAACACAAATAAAAAATGTGTCACTGTCCTAATGCTTTGGAAATATTGTTAAGTGTCTCCCTTTGCCTTTAAAACTGTAACATTTCACAGGTGTACCATACCACTTAAGTGCTGCTATTGATTTGAAACTGCATTTGAACCATCAAATGTACTTATAGGATGAAGAGAGGATGTCCAGCTCCAGTTCCCCAGAAAATATACAAAACACTTCAGGGACCATTCTTCTTTACAGAAACCAGGGAGCACCATACAACAAACATTTCCCTCCCACTGGAAGTGAGAGGATAAAGAGTCGCTGATTTCCTCCTACAAAACAACAAAAATCTTCTTAGAAAGTTTTACATACATGTAGGCGTTAACCAGTCCTTTTACTCATTTTTAGAGGTTTATTCGAAGGAGAAGTGCAAAAACCCTAATTTTAACATTTCACGGTGTATATTATGGCACTTGGAGGCACATTCTCGTCTCAAGTTCAGTCACTGACTATGTGTCAGGGTGTGCCACTTCCTCATCTGTCTCTCACACTTGGACTTTCTTAGACTCCATGTCAACAAGATGATTCGCATTGGTGCTTTAATCCTCCCCACTTAGCCCACCCGATCTGTTTAAAGCACTCACAAATACACACACACACACGTAGTGCTAGACTCCCTTGAAGTGTAAAGGGTGGTAGAAAGCAAAGGAGCTCTTAAAACTCATTAGAGGGGGGTAAGGCCCACTGCAGATGATGAGATACACTCAATTAAGCAGGATAGGGGTTCTACCGTGCCCAAGGGAGCCATGCTAAACCAGTAGGAAGAGAAAACCATGAGAGAGAAGATTTGTAATATCTGTGGTATATGTGTGGATGCCTGTGTGTGTGTGTGTGTGTGTGTGTGTGTGTGTGTGTGACATGAGCATCATAGAGTTGACAGATACATCAGGATATTTGGCAGTCTGTGCATGATGTGTGTTAAGTTGTGTGTGTGTGTGTGTGTGTGTGTGTGCTGGATGAGCTACAGCCCCCCCAGAGACAACGGATGTGATCATATGTTGACGACGCATCCTGATAGGTGTGATAAATGCTCCAACACGTCTGTGTCAAAGCGAAGGGTGTGTAATTTCTTGGAAGGGCCCCTCAGGGACGGATGTTGTGATATTCATAGTAAATGAGAAATGGATGGGCAGCGTAAGAGAGAAAGAAAGAGACGGAGGATCATGGGGGAATTGGGAATGCAGGCAGATAAAAACAAACAGACTATTAGTCAAACAGACAGACAGACACTTACTCTGGGCTAATGACAGAAAATTGTAATCTACAGCCAATCTGCACGGCAGAGGGGATTCAGATCAATACTGAATGTGTATGTATATTGTTTAATGACATGTATTGTCTGATATTGTGTTCCACTGTCTACGTGACATCCTGGTGACCTTGTACCAAGTTTCAGTATGTTTGAAAACCCTGAAATTGCCAACATATGTCACACAAAATGATTACTTAATATTTGTACAAAGAAAAAGTGAATTTGGCTGTGTTTTACTGGAAGAGCTAAACTGAGATCCCTTTTGGAAAATAAGTGGGTCTGGCCGAAAACTGTTACCATGTCCACAAAACATTTTCTAAATATGCTTCCATCAAACCATGAGTTTGTGGGTCTGGATTGTCAAGATAATACGGCTGCCACTGCAGCAGAAATCTTATCTATTTTCGGCTCTGGGCACAAATGCAGACAAGCACATACAGTAGGCTGCAATGGGGAAAACATCATGCGTTAAGGTAATTGAAGCAACAGGTATTACTTAATAAGACTCTCTGTTTGACATTCTGCTCGGGACGATGATTCATGTGGTTCAACCCAGCTGATGGAACTGCACCTGATTGGCTTTTCAAAAACTCGCATTAAAGCCACTTGACAACTGACTGAAGCAGCAGGAATAGTGGTGGTACACAGCCAGTGGTCGAGTAAGTATTAAGAGCCTTCACTTAAGTAAAAGTACTAACTGTAAATATACTCCATTACAAGTAATATTCCTGCATTGAAAATGTTACCTAATTAGAAGTATGGAAGTATGATCCGGGAAAAATATTTTAATTATCAAAAGTGCAGGAAAATGTCCAGTGTTATACTATTATATCATTAGATTATCATTACTGATGCGTTAATGTCTAAGAAGCATTTTACTGTTGTAGTTGGTTGAGGCGGAGTGGATTATTTTGTATCGGACTGCAAGTAATTATTTTATAGATTAATTTCCTGATTATTTTCTCGAGTAATCCGTGCAATTGATTGATTGGTTTGGACAATTTTTGAATTTGGTTTGGAAAATTTAGAACAATATTTGTTATGTTCAACCAGTAGTTCAAACCTCAAAATTCTTGAGGTAAAGCAGTAAATCCTTAAAAATTTGAGAAGCTGGAACCATAAAACGTTTGGCCTTTTTAACTTGAAAAATGACTTAAAGATGTATATATTGTTTAGTATAGTAGTTTATAACAAGACATATGTTTTGTATCGAAAGCTCTGAAAGTATCTAGTTACTAAGGCCATCAAATAAGTGTGGTGCAATAAAAAGTGTAATATTTCGCCCTGAAATTAAGTGTAGAAGAGCATTAAGCATTAAGTAGCATTCAAACAAAATACTCAAGTAAAGTACAAGTACCTCCACCATTGCACACAGCAAGGTTAATAGACCAGGTTTTCATACGCATTTTCCACAAGGATCCCGGAGGGCAAGTTTATCCTCTAGCCCTGGGAACCAGTCTGTTTAAAATCTATTACAGCTTGTGTCCTGTGGAGACCCATCAGCAAAAGGCCTACAACCTATTTCTGGAACCAGCCCTAGTGGAAGAAAGAGGTCAGCTCCCAGTGAAGCTGACAAGATAGGTCACACATTGTCTTTTCCAAGAACTTGTTGTTTCGCCCCAGGCAGAAATCTTGGCTTTTAAAATGCACTTTTTGGTGATGGTGATAATTTTTCGGCCACCGCACTGCAGTTCATACTGACCTGTTGCCTATTTGTGTACTTTAACATCCTCCACTGTAAACTCCAGACAACAGAAAAGAAGCTGAACCAAACAAACAGCTCCTAATTAAGACCAAGAGTGGTTGAAACGTCTTTAACATCAAACACAATTCCCTGTGGTGTAATCTTAGGTTTGGGGTGACCTTTGTGATGCTGTATGGGCTAAAGGCCAACATTACTGGCAGATAAATTCATCAGCTAGATATAGTATATCATTAAATAGAATGAAACACCAAGTATTTCTACTAAAAGTTAAGAAAGGAATCTTCAGCAAATTCAGCAAATCAACGAGTGAGCAGGGGATACCTAAAAAAGGAAGAAAAAAAAGGAGAACAAGTCAAAATGGCTGTGTGAAAAAAGAAATGGTACAGATGATGACTGAGGTACAAAAGCGACCATGGAGACAGACAGGCGGCGGCCTGACAGTGAGCCAGATAAACAGACAGGAGTTGAAACACACAGCAGGCGGAGTTTAGCCACTCCCAGAGCCTTCAGACAGGGAGAGGAAAGACATCTCCAGTAGCACACTCTGATCGAGGCGGAAATGGGTAACCAGTGGAGTCTGTCAGAGCAGATGGCTGAGAATCCATTAGCTAATAGTGGAGGAGCCTCCCAGCCAAACTAATGACGCCCTCATTACTACGCTGCACGCGCTCCCGCCCAGCCAATGGACTCTAGCTGGGCCTTTGTGTGGTCCAGGACGCACAAACACGCACACACACGCACACAGGTACGTAAATGAGCCTGCATCTGCACAAATGTATACAGGCATGATCACACACAGGAAAAACCTGTGTTCCCTCTTACATACTCCAAAGAGTGCATGTAAACGCATACACAGCAGTAATGTGATGTATACAGGGAGGTGCTAAATGCGCCGAGTGACAAAAACGCAAAAATGTGTGGACTGAGAGACTATCCCATCCATCTATCCATCCTTCTGCACACATGACTGCCACCTCAAAATATGCCATCTGCTTTTCACAGCACGGAGAGATGAGAAACGAAGCAGAGATGAAAAACGCAATATAACAGCTGCATAAATAATATAGCCTGTGTGTGCTCTGCATGTGATAATGCACAGCTAATCATTCATCTATCTGTTCTGTATCACCTGTGTTTATAAACACACACATGCTCATGGGCATGTGTGTGTTTCTACACAAGTACAGGCACACACAGCCCTCTGCAAGCTAAAGCTAAACAACCATGTAGGCAGACAGGCAAAGACACAAGGACAAAGGTTAGACAGCAGATGCGGCGACAGCAGTGCTGTCTAAATGTTTTGTTGTAATCTCTATTGGGCATTCCAGTTTCAGCAATGGCAAGAGGTGTGTATATTTTAGATTTTAGTGCTACAATGAATATTAAGAGGAGCTGACAGCTCTCAGGAACCTCGCTGGGGCAAATGAACTACATCTGAACTGCTCATTTTGCATCTCCCTACTCAGAAGAGGATTCACCTTCTTGGTATTTTGCAGTCAAAGAGGAAATAACACTGGCATACAGTCAACACAACAACACACTAGTTCTCTGCAGGGATGCTGATCTCAACTGCTGACCTAGACAGGTTTACCTTGCCATAGTCTATAATGGTGTTTCCACAGCAGGGAACAATACTGGGTGATCCCATTAAACAGTGGCAGGTCAGCTTAGCAATGTTCATGTCCTTCAAAGCCATTTACAGGTTCTGAGGACAGAAAGACAAGGGTAGAGTCAAACACAATTTACTAGCCATTGTTTGACCAGAGTTTGGTTCATTTGTAAGACCAGGAGATAGGTTAGTGCAGCTACTGTAGGTTTAACGGTGATGGTTCACCTATATTTGCCTTTGGCAGTGTAGGCACACAGGGCACTGAAAGAGCGGTGACAGCACAGCTTGGGTTCAGCTAATCCAGTCACAGCAACTGCCTGCCATTTCCATGCAAGTTTGTCCAAGACCACTCAACCATCAGGGCAACCCCACAGAGAGAAAGTTGACAGTGGCTTGCATGACTAATATTACTTTGAAATGCAAGCTAATAGGCTTTTAAACAATGGCGACATTTTGGGGTAAAAACTGAGAAGGTGACAACCAGTGTCTGTCATCAGTGAACGATTGGCTTACAAAAAACCTGAAGAAAAGATCTTGTGATCAGGTACAAAATGATGAGCTCTTTTCAAGTTTGCTGTTTCAAGTTTAATCCCCTTTGATACATTTTTGATCACAGCCAGATCCCCTGTGGGGCGTTAGACACACATTTTCCTGGTTTCAAGCCTTCATCTACAGTCACTGTCTCATCAACTCCCTGTCTGAGTGAGTGTGAACAATCGTGTTCTGGTGCATGTTAGAATGTGTGTGTGGAGGCGGGCCACTTTCCCAACAGAGCCTGGAGGACAAGCAGAAGCAGAACTGTGGGGGACTGCGGTCCTGTCGTAGATAGTCTGACTGGAAACGAACGAGAATATCAGGGAGGTCAGGGAAGACATGAGTAGAATGCACAGTGCATTCTGCAGGTGCCAATTGCCTGTGACATCTTTCCTTGGTCTGTGACATAGAGGCATGCAATCTGAATGATGGGGTTAGCTTAGGCAGTTGGATGGAGTCAAAACAAAAGCTGTCACAGTTGGTGAGCAATCTCAAAGTTTTTGTGTTTTGTTGTGTTTGGGAGAGGTTTCCTTTATATTAGGTTAGCTATGGCACAGAGCACCACTGGCTAGCTTGAATGGTATGGATATATATCCCCAGTGTTTCAACTCGCATGAAAAGTCGAACCTTTCCAGCGACATAGGCTATATTTTGTGGATGAGGAAGTATGAGGTTCTGGGGCTGTGCTCGAAGACATCTGGTCCCTGTGTAACTGGAGGGAAAGCTGTGTCCTCAGCATTAGGTTGAGTGCATTCTCAATGGCTACTGGGCTCTGCCAAGGCTGTGCCGTGCACAGCAGAGGAGTGCTGAGTGTCCAGTTTGTGACCTCAGCACTGCCGATGATTTGGTCCTGCTGGATTTGTCAGGCTGTAACTATCCATCGCACTGGAACAGCATGCAGCTGAATTTGAAGCAGGTGGGTTGACACCTTCAAGACAGAGGATACAATATTTTACCTATAAATGGTGGAATTTCTATTGGTTGTTAGTGAGGGTTTGCGCCAGACGTTTCCATATCTTGGGGATTTTCTCACAACTGGGGCTTAGCTGTAGCTTTACATCACTCTTTTGCATCATCTGCAGTCATGCAGTTGCTGTACTGGACTGTTGTGCTGAAGGAGGAGCTCACCTCTGACTATACAATTTGGGTCGTGACCAAAAGAATAAGATCCTGGTTAAAAGCAGCTGCAATTAGTGTCCATTACAGGACATCTGGGCATACCCTTCAGGCCAAAGCATTACCTAAGTCATTTCTCAAACACAGACAATTTGAACTATGCAAAGTCGTTTCAAACTTGATTGTCCACAATGGCCCACCCAAATTTCTTAGCACAATGCAAATGTCAGCTTCAGTTTCAAGCTTTTCACTGAGCTGTGGTATAGCAGTCAAGAACAAGAGTGTTTTTCAATTTGTTCTCATAGTTGCACTTCCATTCACTCATTCACAATTGTCATGACACCCCAGGTTGACACGTCTCTTGTTGTATTGGCCTCTTGAGGACCAAGACAGTTCATTTCACAGGGACATAACAGAAGTGATGGAGTATATACAGATGTGCCATGCTTTTATGATGCAAAAAGCAAGATGCTGTACTTTGGTTTTACATACTTGTTGTACATGTACAGTATGTTTAAGCCATTAAAGATAGGGTGATGAGACAGAACACTGAGGGTTGAAGGATGTGGAGACACTAAGTATCGAGCTGTTGCTTCTCCATCTGGTAACACGTGTGCTAATTGTAGATCTTAGGAATATTTTACTATTTTCTTGGTGGAAATTACCAACGAGCTTTAGTGTCAGTAGCACAAATATGACAGCCTATGTTTTGCTGAAAGGGGGAGGCATAGCAATGCCTTTTGGGGTTTTGAGAGCCTTTGGAATCAAAGTTGCGGGAAACTGTTTTTGAGTAAATGGATGATGCCGTTATTCCAAACACATTAGCAAATTTGTCAGCTCATTGATTGTAAATAAAATTAACCCAAAAGATCAACAAATAAGGTGAATCTTTTGAGTGTCACCTTTTTTCCTAGCCTCTGGAAAACAGAAATAACAGCTTTTTAATCAAATTGCAGAGAGCCTGGAATGGAACAAAGGTACTGGTGACCAAAACCTGTCCTGCCTATTAAAGGCTGGCCTCCATTAGCGTGTTCCCACATCATAAACAAGAGTGTTGAATAGTCAAAGTCAGATTTATTTTCATTGCATAAGTACATTTCTTTTGAGAACAACCCTTATTACCCTTATGCGTACTGATAAAGGTTGTAATGTGCCTGTAGCAAATGTTTTACATTACATGTAGAACAGAGAGACTGACCTCTTCGTCAGGAGCACCGAGGACAGAGTACAGTTTCTTTCCAGCATAGTGGAGCAAGGAGGCGAGAGCGCACAGGTCACAATCGAAGTGGTCCTGTTTAGACAGCTGCCGCACCGCCAGGAAGTACAGGGTGAACGCCTTCTTAGCCAGGAGTAGAGAGATAGGTGAGGGAGAAAGTTAGAGAAGGATGAACATTTACAAGGTGACATACTGTAGGTAGCAAAGTATATGGAAACATAAACACAGACAGAAAAGGAAGAATCAAGTGAGACAAAGAAGAACTATAGAAGGAGAAGGGTGAATTATATAAGGCTGTCAGCTTTGGATAAACAGGATTAAAATTTGCAGTATAAACCAGAGATGAGCCAGGGTGACTGAGAAGGGCAGCGTGCCAGTAAAGCATGTCATGAAACATAAATCCATCACTTCCCATTCCCTGCCTCGGTGGACTTCAAAGACAGGTCTCAAATCATGCATCCATTCAACCATATAGCCAGCTTGCATTGCAGCACTAAGAGTATAATGCGAGCTGAGCATGTGAAATGTGTGTCTGTCCGTGCAGTACGTGGACATCCACTCAGGGTGTCTCAGCCGGTTGTAGGTGTGTAAAACCTATTTTGGCAGTTTGAGTGTCTATATGCAAGTGTTTATAGCATTCACATGCTCTATTTAAAATATTATATTCCTTACACATAAATGTATGGGTTTACTGGGTTTACATGTATTATTATTTTCCACAAATACTTGAAATGACAGTGCCACAAATATTTAATTCGATATTCAAAGAGTATCAAAAACATGACACATGCAGCAGAGGAATACTAAGGGCTAAGGGCCATGTAAATACATTAACAGATTTTAACACTGTTTTTGTCAAACATTATATTATTATACATATATTTTTTTAATGTAAACTGTTTATTTGTGTGTACACTTGGGGGGGGGGGGGGGGGGGGCGGGAGGCCCA
>CM022475.1:5643146-5780685 GCA_011952105.1 Coreoperca whiteheadi | reverse complement strand
TTGTGTGTACACTTGGGGGGGGGGGGGGAGGGGGGCGAAGACCGATAAGAAGCAGTACTGTATGTGTGAGTGAAAACCTTTGTGAGAAACCTTTCTCTGACACATATTTCAATCAGTATGCAGGACTCCTGGGCCACTATGTCAGTTTGTTCTCATCAAAACCTGCTCCACGCAACTCAAGAGACACAGCAATGTGCGCAGACACACACTACATGCACACCGACACACACACAAACACACAGCACGGCTGTCAAACTAGGCAGTGCAGATGATGGGCTTGTAGGAGGCAAATCCACCTCCGTTCTGTTCCTGCTCAAAGAGTAATCAGAGCGCTCCCAAACAAGGCCAAAGCACGCTGAAGTAGGCCAGTCCTGGGACCAAAGTCTCCTGCAGTGCCAGGTTGTTTTTTTTTCTACTAACAAAGACTAAATCCTGGTCTTGTCAGCACTTGGCAACTAGTTAAAGGTGTGTGTTTGTATTAAAACATGAGTGCATGAGTGTACCTGAGAGTTTGTGCATAAGTGTACATCGATCCCAGTGAACTCGTTATTGAGCTTAAAGCTTCAAAACAAAGGCATCATGGTTTGGAAAAAGAACTCTGGAGGATAAAATTAAGGCAAAAATTATTAGTAGTATAGTCTAGGTTTAAGTAAGAATTTGGTCTTATGGCTGAGGTTAAAATAGGAATAAGGCTTAGCGTCAGGTAATAGTTTGACATGTAGTGGTGAGGATTAACGTTTGGGCAAACAAGAGGTTTGGTAGCCTTGTCGGAGGACCCCATAAAATAATCAAGCTCATACACCACAGTATTCAGCTAACATCGGGTACTGAGTGGCTGTGTTGTTTCAGTCTTAATCTGTTGTTGTTTGCACTGCTGCTTGGTTAACACTCCTAATTCTCTAGCTGGCACATAATTACGGCTCCCAACAGGATCCAGCATGGCAAGACTGGTGCCACGCTAGCATTCAGCCTAGTATATTTGTGTGTCTATGTCTGTGTGTGCACGCATGTGAATGTGTCTGAGTAATAGAGAGGCTGCTGTTTTGCTAAAGTTTTGCAAAAGTTGGTGAAGGAAGTATAGTGAGTATGTGTGTACGTCTATGTGGGAGACAGTGTTGCATTTTGCTGAAGTCTCCAGGGACCAAAATAGGTGTTCATGTTCAGGTGCATGATAGAATTACACTAGGATCTTGTTAAACACACGCTAGTTAGGAAGCGCACACACACACACACACACTACCATCACCTCTTCTCATCACTCTGTAGCAAGCAAATATAGCCTACACACTAATGCTCACTATCTCTCACATTAAAACACACACACACACACACAAAGCAGCAAGGGGTCCCTGGTGAGTCAGCAATAATCCTGCTCCAGCTCTGGTCCCAGAGAATTATGTGTCTGTGGTAATCATCACACGTACACACACACACACACACATTAATCCTCTCACACCTTGGCCCTGCACCAAACCCTACATTGACAGTGATCCCAGACCAGCGCTTACTGCTTAAAGGAGCTTGAAATCATGAGGGGAAACAGATGGATCAACACCCACTGCTGATCTATGCTCAGCTGAGGCTCCAGCCACTCCAAATAATGGAAGGGCACATTTCCTGTTCAGAATCCCTTTAATGGCAGTAAATTCGGTTGGGACAATGACAACGCAGACATTTGTCAGTTAAAAACCTTGTTAGAAATCTATATTAAAAAAAGTATGTACATTTTTGAAAAAAATCTCCAAGTCTGTAACTTTGACATGAAAAGGCAAGCAGGGTATTTTTAATTGAATCCATCAGATTGATTTGATGATACTGCATCTCTATCAGTGCAGAAGAACTCAATCTCATCTGCTGATTGCCTGAGCTCTTCACATAAAAGAAGCGGGAATGTTTCATTAAGGCTGTGATAATTCAATAAGATATACTTTAGAAATCAGTGCGTATTCAGAACTGTGTACAGGGTAAAAATAGCACCCAGACGGATATATCCACTACAAAGACAGGGCCTTGTTACTGAGAAGTGAGACAGACACAGTTAAAATGAAGTATCCCAATAGTTACATAGAGTAATGCCATATTTCTGCGTTTCCAAATAAATGACAATGTTTTGTTGCTGGCCTACAACCAGCAGACCAATCCTGGCTAAACAAGTCTCCCAACATTGTTCCAGCAGAGTGAACAAGGAGCCAAATCAGGGGTTTGTTGCACAGAATCACCATGGCACCACACTTGTGTTTGTCCAACAACTTATAATGGAACAACAATTGTTTCAGAAAGCAAGTGAACACACCATACGTCAGTGGCAGAACTTTCAAATGATTCTGCCCTTTTAAACTGCTAAACATGCAATGATAACTTTGACCAAAATGACAAGTTTGTATATACGGTACACTGTTTTGGAATACAAAGTTGAAACAAGCTTCAAGTCTCTGCTTGCTGATTTTTCTGTACTGAAACGTAAAAAAATGCCAAACAAAAAAACCCAAAAATCACTAGTTTAATATTTTAAGGAAAAGCAAAAGTGATTTTCATTGGACTGCAGCCATATTTTCCTTTAAGCAAGATTAAACTAATTAGAGAATAACAAGTGTAATACAAAGTATTATGTGTTCAATTTCAATTCAGGAACATCCCTACTACACACTGGCCAATATAGTCAGTAAGTATGCCCTCGCTTAAGATATGTTAAGAATGACTATTTTAGCTCTTTTAGGTTTACATCATTAGCAGAGATATTATTTTAACTCATCATTATCTCATCATTAACTTTCATAATCAATAATTTTTCCTGTCATTCTCATCGTCCTTCCTACCTGTGGCAGACCAAAGTAAGTGCATTCTGGTGTGCTCTCCAGTATGAACAGACAGTGTTTATTGCAACTACTACTGTACTGATGCAACAATAGATATATGTGACGGGCTGAGTGATGTGTTTAAGTACGTGCTGGCTGTTGCCCTGATTGACTGACCACTAGTCTCTTTAGTGAAGTGGAAGCTTCGGTGGACGCTCAAGTCACATGCTTCAAGTACGTCATGATTCATTCGCTGTCTGTTTCCATAGCTCTTTGTTGCATTTTGCATTTATCAATACACACACTTTTTTCCCCCCGATATTTAAATTTCCTCTCCCAAATGTTTGATGTTTCCGCTCAAATTGAAAACGCACGTACTCACTTTAGTAAATATTTAGTAAAAAAAAAGCTTCCCGTTTGTAATGTTCTACCGGAAATAATGCTCTCAGAGGAGGAAGGAACTCTTTATATTGCAGAAATCTTTGACTTAGCCTCATCTACAGTATTATTTTCCTATATCAGGGCATCTTGTCATCCGTTGTCGCCTATTTAACCGGAAAATTATCTTTGGCTGTAACATGCATTCTCAAAATTGACTTGTTCGCTTTAAAATTGCTTAAGTTATGCCAATTGCACGCTGGCTAATCAGCCTCAGTTTTGACTGAAAAAGCGTCTGGATGTGTTACAGGCTTTAAGGTGAAGTAAAATCAAATCCTCCTCCCACCACAGAAAACAAAAACTGCTAACGTTAACGAGAAGGCGACTTCAGACTGAATAAATGAAGTGGCAATAAAATTGCTATTCAGTCTAAAATATCTGCCTAGCAACCCCCCACTCCATTCTGATGGAAGAACCAACTAGAATGACTTCCCCGCGGTTGTATGCCTCCACCAACCAGTCAAACTGCAGTTTACACCCACGTCTTTCCAGAGTCTTATATGTAGTGGATACGTGGAAGAAATTTTAATAAAAAAGGTATAAAGTGTATTCCTGGCTAAATGGAAGTTATCAATATATTTATGGTACAGATGTAAGATTCCATCGAATACACATTGTTGAACTGATTACTATGTAAAGATGGATTCGTGTAGAGTATAGCTACACAAAATGGTGTGCTTTTGTTTTCTCCTGGTATTTTTAGATTTGAAACTTCTCTATGAGCTGTGGGTGAAACTCACTCCTTCACAGGATTGCGATTAGTGAGGCGCGCTCCAATACGTTGTTTGCAGTCAATTGATTCCGATGATGCTCTAAATTCAGAATGAGGCAGGAAGTGAAAGGCAGAAAGGACGAGATGGAGGAAAGCCCGTACTTTGCTCGTTACTGTTTATTCATGGTGTCATCCCAGTCGACGTGAGTGTGAAATCTGGAATCGCCCAGTTCAATATTAAGTTCTGGCTAAAAAACTATTTTGAGGTCACAATGACCTTTGAGTCAGAAGTTTCGCCTATCAAGTGAAATATGGTCCCAATCTCCCCTTCTGTTCCTGAGTTATGGGGTTGAATAATGGCCAAACAAGTGGTTTTCCAGGACATTATGATGTCACAGTGGAGTTGACCTTTAGGTTGGGTAAAAAATGTCATCACTTCAGCGTTGTATCCCATTAAACATCTGTGTGAAATCATAATTGCGCTTCGGTTGGTGAGTTATGGCCAAATTTTGTGAGGTCACAGTGACCTTGACCTTTGACAACCAAATCCTAATCAGTTCATCCTGGTGTCCAAGCGGACGTTTGCGCCAAATTTGAAGCAATTCCCTCAAGGCGTTCGCGAGAATGGGACACACGGACAAGCTAAAAACCCAATGCCCCCGGTCACGGCTAGCTCCGACATGGAGGCATAACAAAACTGGAAATGGGCAAGTTATGTGGATGTTTCTTCGGCTTCCTCGCGACTCAAAAGCTCCTCTCTTGCTGCCGTTAGACAAGCCAGCAATGTCATGTTGGTGGAGAGTGAGAAAATATGGGGAACAAACGCCATGCAGAGAAAGGGTGTTAGTGCTCCAGTATTCTTTTAAGTGTTTCTTTCACCGCCACTGCCTGTTCAATACGTGGAAAGCTATTCATCTCCACCCTGTTGTTCCATCGCACCAATGGTTTTGGCTTTTAAATTTCAGATAAATAGCAGTGGTGGTAAGTCACACGGAGATGTTTTGAGATTCATTATCGCTGCATGGCTTTCAGCCGCCATCCCATCGAACAAACTCTAAATGAACATTAACAACCACTTTCAGAGGTATTAATTTTTAGGTGTCAATTCCTGCTTTTTCTTCCTGCTCTCCATCAACATTTGCTATTTCATTTCTTTACTCTTCATAATCTCTTTTAGGCAGCGCCATAGCATGAGGGAGACAGCTAAAGCTAAGGCTCAGCAGTATCTCAGTATATTCCAAACCAAGCCCTCTCTTAATTAGAAGAATTTTAAATTTGTATTTTATTTAGTTACCATAATTTAAGGCTTCATTTTATTCTTTACAGCATCAATTTCTTTATATCTGTCAGTGATGACAAATCAACATTTAGTGGAAGTGGAGAGGGGTAATATTTAGTTCAGCAGGGATGAGGATTTGTGATATAATCATAGTGGATAGTATAATAAGCTATACAGGAAGACAAGAACGAGCATGAAAAATACTGGATGTCAAATTGTTCATTAAAATTGGATTCAAAATGGGTAAATCCATTTGAACTGATTTAAAATGCTGCTTATGAATGACCTTCAGAGACAGTAACACAAGCGTGTCATTGCATCAGTCTCAGTAAGTATTGTCAAAATGTCAAACATGAAAAAGCAGAATGAGAGATTAAAAAAGGGAACGAAAAACCCGGTACCTGCCCACTCTCTGATCCATTTGTCTCTATTTTCTCTCCTTTTCTTTAGACTAAATAGCAGTCGTTCAGACATGGTCTCAACACCACAGAGCCAAACCCACATGCACACCAAACAAAACGGTGCCCGTATTCACCACTATAACCGTCTTTATTGTGTTCATTACCACCAATGTCATCATGATTCACCACCCTCATCAGTGCCATCAGCTCTCCGTACGCATTCAATTGGCGTTTTTGGCTTTTGTCCTATTTAGTTCAGGCATAGAACTGATAAAGGGCAGCTGATCTTAACTTACTGATCTATCCCCGTCTCATTCTTATGGTCCCACACATCGAAAACACGTCATCTAATGATTGACGACTTAAAAATGTATGCAGGGGTTAAGGACTTGCAGGGTATTCTCAGGGTGCTTTGTTGATAAGCAGAAGGTGGGTGGATGTGGGTTAAACAAGGGTCACATTTGGCTCAAAGGTTCTACTTTGGATCCATCTGTGCTAGTGCCTCAACAGTCCTTTTCTGAGAGACTTGATTAAATCTTAATAAATGGCATCCATGAGCTGAATATTATGTACTCATGTACCCTGAGTCCTCCTGCTGATCTAGTATCACAGGCCAGTTCATCCTGAACATCTGATTCATCATGATGTAAAATGCTGAAATGGGGCTAGATCAGCAGTCCTGCTCCTCTGACACACTCAATAAATGTAGCCTTCAGGTGGAAAATCTGATAAATCCTGGCATATAACGTTTTTTAGATCCTGTAAGAAAAAGATAAATTTAGCACGGGGTTCAGTATGAAAAGATGATTTTTCTTAAATTAAGTAATAAATGTCATGCGGTTGGCCTCATTTAATTTGTTTCCAATCCTAATAAATCTCTTTAAAACTGAACTAAAAATTGCCATCTTGATTTCCATAATATTTGCCATTTTGGTAAATGGAATATACTTCCGTCATTATTTTAATTGTGTTCTTCAACCCCTTGTGCTTCGAAAATATGACTTCTGAAGACTTCAGAAGAGTCGGACAAAGGTGGTTATTCCAAGTAAAGGCAATGTTATCAAAGTCTTATCTCGTGAGCAGCTGCTCCCTGACGTCCTTTCCTTGAATAATGTTCTTGAAGGATGAAAAAGAAAGGCAGAAGAAAGACAGACAGAGATTAGGGTAGGGGAAATAAAGACAGAAAAAAAAAGAAACCAAATTATCAAAGGATGACAGGAAGAAAATGGAGGTAAGAGAACTACAATGTGCGCAGGTGTTTCACAAATGCAGCACACGCAAAGTTTCTGAAACACTTCAGATCCTGTCCATAAATTAGAACCTGAGTGAACAAATGTGCTTCAGGACACTGCTGGGCAGATTATAGGGGGCTAACAGCATGTTCAGGGGATTAACAGTCTGCTTGTTGTTGAGAGGTACATTTCCGTCCGCCAGCTTCACTCGCCCATTACTGTGCAAAAATGTGACAGTAGTGAAGAAAATCACTTTCAGGCTATCAGTTCTTTAGTGAGTAGTATTTACATATACTCTGTTTAATGACAACGTTTAAAAGGGTACTGTGTGAAGTTTTTTACAGGTATGAATCACTTTTTTATTGCCAATGTGCGAACATATTGTAACGTGACAGCGTTGGTGTTGTTTACACCGGTAGCACAGGAGCTTTTGACAGCCGGGACGGGAAGGTTTTCAGGCCCGGGGTGGGGCAGAGGCTTGGACCCCACAGGGAATGCTGGCAGGAGCGGCGCTGGAATGGGTCCTGTTTGACGACAGGGAATAACAGGGACCAATACCGTGGTGGTTTCCTTTGCTGGGTTTGGCTCCTGGCACGCCGGGGCCGACCCCACCGTAACCCCCGCTCAGGCCTCCGGAGGTGGGCACAGACTGATGCCCGACCTCCCTTTCGCTCCTCTCGCGCTTCACGCCTCTCTTGTACCCGCTGTTTCTTCATCGTCCGCGGGGTCAGAGTCCTGGTCGGAGCCAATCACCTCGGTACTATATTGCCTCTGGCCAGTAAGTACAGCACAGTATGTGTGTGTAGTATGTGTCGTATGAGACTGTAATCTAATATAGATTAAACTAAATTCTAAACGCGCAATAGCTGTGCATAATGTGTATTGCTGCGACGGACCAGAATTTCATCTATTATTCAATCATTTAAACAACAGTTACTCAGCAAAATAAAACATTTTTAGTTAAATGAGAAGTAAAAGGAAAGAGAGAAATAGGGAGCTAGCAAGAGACAAAGAGAGAGCAAACCAGACAATAACAGACAGACACATTCATCAGGCACCAAGGTAGCGGGCATGCTCGGATAACCTCAAGCCAGCTGCCATAGCTTCAGGCAGGGGCTCTCACCACCCCATGAGCATAAGCGGCTCCTTGCTGGTTTGGAGACAGAGCTCCTTTGTAAATGTCTATTGCTTTTGACATTGACTACCATGACACTTGTGTTTCGATGTCTGGTCGGTTCAAAATTCTCATTTCAATTCTTCGACAGAAAATGAAGTCAAATCAATGATGTTTATATAGCAGGATATCACAAATCACAAACCTGCCTCAGAGGGCTTTACAATTCGTACAGCATACGACACCCTCTGTCCCCCTCGATTGGGATGAGGAAAAACAAAATGGAAGAAACCTCAGGAAGCGCACCAGAGGAGGGATCCCTCTCCCAGCACGGACAGACATGCAATGGATTCACACAGGCAGGAGAAAGGAGCAGACACACACAGAGGGAGACAGACAGAGAGAAGAGGAAAGGCTGAATCTCCTGGAGGACAAAGATCCAGATCCAAAACATCTGGAGAGAGGTCCCAGGACGGCTGATGACCCAGCACAGAGAAGCCTGAGTGAGAAGAGGACAAGGAGAAGAAACTAGAGAGAGAGAGAGAGAGCTAGGCACACAGCTCTGCTTGTGGGGCACAAACAAACAGAGGGTTAAAGACATGCAGTGGTTTTCACAAAGTTTACCATATTCAGGACAAACATGGTCTGTATGTACTAGGCTTGATAGATACATTGAGACCAAGACAAACTAGCCATAAGGATAATGGTAACAGGTACAAGTTAATCATAAATAAACTATTAGATGAAAGTTGAGACAAAAAGATGAGTTTTGGTTTTAGTTTGGATTTAAAGGCTTCAATAGAGTCAGGAAGGGTTATAGCAAAGGAAGGACAGACAATAGGAAAAGGCCCTGCAGCCAGCTGACTTCTTCTTAATAATGGGGACAGACAGGAGCCCAGTATTCTGAGAGTGTGTGTAGAGCAGAAAAGACAAGGGGATATAAATCTATATAAAGTTGTTTTTAATTAAAGGAAATTATGGCCAACTTCCAATAAATGTGGAAGGCATGACTGACCTATGAATCGCAATTACTGCATGTTAATTAAAAAAGCACAAGGGACAACTGGACATCACAATAATAGAGATGTCTTGGGGCTGATCCAGGCATATTTTAATGGATAGGTATCTGCTAAAATAAAGCAGATGAAAATCCAATCCTGTCTTTACTGTAGTCTACTGTGTTCTGTCCACCTCAGCCTGCTAGTTGCACCGCGGCTCTCCTTTACCACAGCATTTCACTGCTCATGCATGCGAAATGTGGAATGTGAAAAAGAATTTGGGTGCACTGTGATGAGGTGATTGGCTCATGGAGTTCTGACAGTGAGGTTGGCAAATTGCACAGATTTGTAAAACTCAGACACTATCATTTGCAAAGAGCAGTGTACAAAATGTTCATGTGGCGTGACGGTCGCTTTCACCGGTTAAAATGACAACCGATGCCGACCGCAGGTCTTTTGACTTATTACTCCTTAAAAAAGTAATAATATTACTTTACTTGGTATCAAAAGCAATTAGTTACGTTAATTTGTTTTTGCGTTCTGGCAATGCAGTAACACAGCATTAGCCTGCTTGGATTAATAACGGTAATATAATTACTTTTTTGGAAATTTGTATTCCCTTACACTACTCATTACTGGGGAAAGTATTAATATTCCAATAACGCGTCAGTGCTCAGCACTGGTTGTCGGGTTTAAGAGCTCTCTGCAGATGCTGTCGATCGGAGATTGTTTATGTGGGAAGAACCTCCACTCTGTAACACCACTGCACAACGGCAAATGGACTGGGTGTTTCTGTTGTTTCGACAACTCCAACAGAGTGAGGCGGCTTCTCTCTACCAGATCGCGTCATGTCCAAATTAGGGGTCCAATTCACTTAACTTTCATTTATATCATAACAATAATTTAAGCAGATAACCTTGACATTTTTTAACCAGAACCTCCAGTATTTGGATCAAGTAGCTTGTGAAAAATAAGGTGTGACAGATTAAGTACGCTACAGCTGTTACTTTAAAGTGTAGGCTAAGTACAAAAAAATATCTGACAGTAGATACCCAATATTTAAGGACTTGGATAGGGATCGGGACAGAAAAACCTGATCAGGACTTCCCTAAACAATAATGTAAACAACAGAGAAATGATTGTGGGAGAGAGGGCAGCTATAGTATGACAGCAGACAGGCTAATCAGTTGAGTGGCATGTAAAGCAGCATTTCTCCTTGATTCTCTTAAAACAATTAAAAGGGACAGTTCCAAATCAAAAATACATGTTTTTTTCCTCTTGCCTGTGCTATTTATCCATCTAGATTGGTTTGGTGTGAACCGTAGAGATGTCTCAGACCTTGTTGTGAGCAGAACCATTGAAACTGGTCTCAACAAATCTGTGGATTATCTTAAGTAACCGGGTCATGATTTCTGGGAAGAGACATTGCTGTTGACCTTTTCCAAAAGTATTCTTTTGGTGCTTTGAGCACCACAAGCCGAGTGCCATTTAGTTCCATTATATTCAAAAAATGCAGACATATATATATCTACGGCCTATATCGCTAAAACTCGGCGACTCACACCAAAACAATCAAGGTGGATAAATAGCACTTCAGGTAAGAGGAAAACATTTTTGATTTTGCGTCCTTTAAACCCGTTACTGACCCCTGAGTAACAGAGTGCTGTATTACTCTGTTAACAGTTGTGTATGTGTATGCATATGCATACAGATGGTTACATACAGACTCACACGTTCTCACACTCTACACTACAGACGTCTGTCTATATAGAGGTTTCAGAGGAATATCCATTATGTAAACATTACAGTGGTCCAGAGTAGAACTCATAGGCACAGTATGGCTTGCTGATCCATTTGTAAGTGAACAAATAACACACACAACCAATGTATTGCCTTGCAACCGAGGCGTGACAAAATAAATACATATGTGCACCTCCTAACACATACACACATACAGTACACCAGAGAAATAACACCTCTCTCATCCTAACAAAGAGGTCTGTGAGATGTGTGGGGAAGGAATATGGGCTATAAGGAGGAGAGGGGAGGTCCCTCCCGCTCTCTCTCTCTCTCTCCCACACACACACAGACATGCATACACAAAAGGAGGAAGGGAACATAGTGATGAAGCACTGGTCCTCTCCCCCCTGCTTGGCGTGCCTGGAAACCATGGCAGCAGTGTCTCACGATACTGCAGCCGTCGCCATGCCAACAGTGGTGGCAGCTTTCAGTGGGGATCAAACTCGCTGGGTGACACCTGACAAATGCGCACACATACACACACACACATACACACACGCACGCACAAGCAGGGAGCCACTGAAAGGAAGAAGGAACAAAGAAAAGTGTGCAGGTGAGCTTTACACAGGTGGGTAAAAATACATGCCGAGATGCAGACAAGGGCATGTACATGTGAGCACAAACATGGAGCGGGACATACACATACAAATACAAGCACACACACACACAATGTAATGCACCCCCCCCCACCCACACACACACACACACACACACACACAGTGTAATACTTTCAGCAGGTATATAGAAAGGCAACCTTTCTTTTATCCCTCTCCTGAGTCTGTGTGCTCCACTCTGTCTATCTAATTAGAGAGCATGCCCAAGTCTGGCTCTCTGCACGGGGGCACACACACACACAAACACATCTTCATCTTTCTCTCAACACAAAACACACAACATCTAGTGCACACAAATGACAAGAGCACTCTATCACTCTCCATTGCATGCACACACACAAAGACTCACAAAAAAAGAACACACATCCACTACCCACATATTAATAACCAGGTCTCCAATGTCAATTTGAGCTCTCAAGGACTGTGGGTGCTGAGCGAGGCAGAGGCCACACAGAGAGAAAGAGCAAGAGAGATAGAGAAAGAGAGAGAGAGGGAAGAGTAATGGGGTAATGCATTCAGGTTCTTATTCATGCTGATTCCCCCGCTGGGTGCATAGACTCATTTACCTAAACAATACATTTCAGACAGGGCAAAAAGGACACAGAGGTAGGGCTGTGTGAGTGTGTGTGTGTGTGTTCCAGGGTGAATGATAGCCTGCTATTGCCCTTTGTGTGCTCTAAAAAGTGATTTTTGTGTGAGAGCGAAAAGGTATGTGTGTTAGGCTGTAGAAAAAGATAGCGGTCACAGATTCAGAGCAGTGTACACAGCCACGCTTAACCATGGCTTTGAATGTCTGCTGTCTGCATCAGATTGAGAAGAAAAAAGGCATATAAAGGCAGACCACGAACGGCATAGAGCGAAAAAAGAGAGCAATGAAAGAAAAAAAGAAAAAAAGGGAGAGGTCCTTGAGAGAGACGGAGGTTGAGAAATGTGGTACTTGACCTCCAGTGTGTGCTTAGCATGAAGGGAGGAGGAGAAATCTTCCTTTCTTTAGCCGTCTCTACATTCCTGGAAGCTGCCTATGTTTATTCAGTCAGCAAGCATAAACAAATACAGCACACATATACCATACCTATATTACAGGTATTCCTATTGTCAGGGTTTTGGGTTTAGGTTCTGTTAGTTCCTGCTATATTTTATAAATTGTCCATTCCCTCTTGCGTCTGTTAGTTTTGCGCCCTGTCTGTGAGTGCCTCGATATCAGTATGGCAAATGATTAACAAATTTAGAGTGTGTCACAGTATATATCGTCGGATTGCCCAAACTAATTGGAAGAGAAACAAAGTCGAACTGTACAATTATTACAAACTGCTCCAAAATCCATCACAGTTGACAGACTTCCTGACTGCTACCATGCTTGCCGTAGTTGCGCATTGGAGCGCTCGCTTGTGTTAGTTTTTTACCTCCATAAACAGAAAATCTAGCTCAACCGTTCACTTGTTTACAACCTGCTTGAGGTTCTTGCCGTGTTGGACTTCATTTTCGCTATTTCACCGTGTTCCAAGACCTCAGCAACTACTTTGGTGAGTACAAAACAATCATAACCAATAGAAATGATGGCTGAAACTACAAAAATAGGAAATCACATTGTATTTAAGAAGAAAACACTTGAGCTCAAATGTGCACATGGAGCAACATTGTGCTTGCACACTCTGACACACATTCTGAACATATGCTCTGGCCTCAGGTGAAGGCCTGAAACCATTAACCCAGCCTGACACTCTCTCTCACGCACACACACACACACACACACAGAGCTGTGGTAATGAGATGCTGACTCAGTGCAGTGACTCACTACATCTACTGTACATGTAGCGATGAGCTATGACCCAAATTATGAGCACACAATTGATCTACCCACAATGACACCAACGAACAGAACAATTCATAATGATGTACAATATAGTTGTTACACAGGTTGACAGATATAAATCCCCCTAATGAGTATGTGTACAATGAAAATACACATGGACACAAGAACACAGAGGCTGCCATAATTACTGCTACAGCAACAACTCTGAGACGCCAAAACCACAAACTTATTGAGCCAGAACTCTCTTCGCACACGCGGAGAGCTTGATCTGTCCTGATTTAAACTCACATACGCATTCATAGACCACATGTAGTGTAATACACTTATTGATCTGGATACTTAAGCACAACAGGCCGAGGTTTAGCCTGTTGGCCCACAATACTGGCTTCATGGTTGCATTTGGACAAGAGGCAAAGCAATAGGGAGATGGAGATTATAGGCGCACGCGCACACACACACACACACACACAATCACACACACACACACAGGTGTCCAACGAGAAATTATGAGTCATTACTGAAAGGCTCGAAGTGTTTCACGAGCACGGCAGCATTATTTTCTGAGTGTCTTCTGTTGATGAGTATGTCTGTAATGCACCGAGGCAAACATTTCTGTGTCTGCAGCTTTTCTTTGGCTTCATGTTCATCTTGTTGTTGTTTTGGGGGTTTTTTTGTTTCTGTTTTTTTTTTTGGGGGGGGGGGGCTTTTAGAGCTTAATGATATTTTTTTCGAGTTTTCCTGCCCAATGTGAATTTGTTACTTTTGAAAATGTGTTGTGTGTGTGAGTTTGTGTGTGTGGCGCACCTGCCTGAGGGCATGTTTGCACAGCATGGCGTGCTGATCTACTGCAGGGGTTTTTGTGGTGTGAGGAACAGGTGAGAGACGAGAAAAGGAAGTCGACAAGATGCCCTCCCTACACTCACACCTCAACAGACTCGCATCCTGATGCACACACATACTCACACCACTGTGTGAGGGGAAAAAACAAGCTATAGCAAATACTGTTCAACATATTTTGCTATTCTAGCAAGGGGGGGGGTAGATGCTGCTGTGCAGAACATTCGCTCGGGCAAAATACACAATCCCGCAATTGTTTTAAAGTCTCCATTTTCCAAAGATGCCAGTCTGGCATGAGTTAAAAATCAGAGAAAAATGCAGCAGATAATTAGGAACATATCCGCACAGCACACTGTTTACATGAGCCAATGTTTTTGTGCATTATGTCTCCAAGGGCTCAGAGCATGTTTGACAGCATCTAGAACATGTGAGAAAGCATGTTCCACTGGATGTACGCGTCCTGCTGCCACCAAGTCAGTATCTGTATGTTCTGGAGATTAGGCAGATTAGCCAGGTAGGTTTGTGTACAACTATGTGTGTGTTTTTTATGGGTTTGTGTTTTGGGGTGAGAAAGCCACTGTCTCACGGTGCTCTAAAAACGTTTTCCCTTCAGACCAAGGTTTGTGCCAGTAGATTATTTACCAAACAGATACACACACACACACACACACACACACACACACACACACACTCTTCTTTCCAATCACTCTAATTCGTAGGTAGGATACCCTTGCAATCATTTGTTGTTATAGAATAAGGTCAAACAAATGACAGAAAAAACTGCATGGATGATTTTTGAAGCTTCTAATAAGCTGTTTTTGATTAAACCGTCGCTGCCCTATGAAACACTGATTACCACTTTGAGTCATTAGAAAGTAGTTTGGCTCATTTTAGAAAACATGAATGGTTTGGATGCATGTACGTATTTACACTGACATATTCTGACACATGTATCCTAAGTTTTAGTATATTTCAGATGTTTCATTTTCATCAAAGTCAGGAAAGTAGTTGTGACACTCAAGTTTTGCTTTGTACGATGACAGGTTTGTTTCCATCTGTCTTAGTCCAAAGAATATGAAGGCGAACAAGATGCCTATCTGTAGGGCCTTTTTTCCCTTTATTCAATCAGCTTTGTCTATTGTTTTGCTTAAAAGTTGGCATAAGTCTTGTTATGGGAGGCTTTTTGTTTCTTCTTTCACCACTGTTGTTGTTGTTGTTGTATCCGCGTTGGCATGATTTGCGAGAGAAAAAGACAATGTACTTCGAACTCCCTGACAATGTTGAGACGTTTCTTTTATCATGATCCCTGGTGGGCTTAACCATGGGGTGATGAATTGCTGATAAAAACATGTGACATGACCTATGATGTGGCACGTCCACCAGCAGTCATTCATGTTCCGTTTTCTGGTTGTTTCTGTTTACCTTTCAGATATTTTTCAACCATGGTTAATTTTTCAGAAGAATCCATTTAGAAATGTTTGATTTGTTTCATTTTCTGTTGCTTTTACTCATGCTCCCTTTCATCCACTCTTGGCTCCACAATCCCTCTGCCTCTTTCACCCTCCCTGCCTCCCTCCATCATGTTTATTGTGGGCCAGTGGCTGACTGTAGCCTTCCTCCCTCTGCCCAATCAGTGGCACTGGCTTGGGCTGCTAATTGAATTGGGCTGGAGGTCTAATTCTAATGTGCAGCAGATGGCCGGGGCATTCCTGCATTCAACCAGCCGCGGGCCGCCACTCGGTTCCACATTGCAATGCCCAGGGTAATGTAAACCACCACGGAGAGAGCGAGAGACAGCGAGAGAGAGAGCGAGGCACCCCTAACTCACCTTGAGGTTACACACAAATGCACTAGGTCTCTGATTTTTCCTCAGCTGCATTCACCGAGTTGACTGCAATTGAGCCACACAGCAGTCGACAAGCAAATCATCCTCACACTTCACATATGCTCCCTGCTATATACATTCAGCCTTCTAGAAACAGACATGCACAGAGACAACCACGCAACTCTGTCACTATATGTGAAACATATACAAACAGCCCAAAATCTGCTCTTTTGTTAAGCATCAGTGGATTAAACCACCACTGGATGGCAGTGTTGAGCTGCACTGGCGGTAAGGATCTGGTGAGGCTGGTGAACAAGGTTCCACTGAAGACATAATAAAGACACAAATCAATGGTCATAATTTGGAGAGAGACTCAGCCTGGGTTAGAGTTATAATTTCCCTGGTTTCTCGTGCTACATTGGAGTGTAAACACTGTAAGCCCTAAATCACAACAGACAGAGCGGCAAGGAAGGAGGAACAGAGGGAGGCAGACGGAAGAAGAAACGGCGATATATAAAGCAGAGAGGTGGAGAACTGAAGAAAGAGAGAAGGGGATAAAATCAGAGCTGCTAATGTAATAACAGCACAACACAGAGATGTGGAACATTGCTTCTCACAATGGCTACTATCACCAGCTATCAAGTGCATCAGGGACGAGGCATCAAGAAGCGTGTACATGTGTAATGATGTGTGTGTGTGTTTGTGCGCACAAGCAAACACAGCGCACTTTATGCTTGTGCAGGGCTGCGCTCACTGTTTTGAGATGACTCCCCAGAGTGCAGCCTGAGTGCTGTGAGGAAGATTATGAGTAAAATAGAAAGCACACATGAATTTGGGCTTTGTTGTGCGGCAAGATAATAAAAGATGGAAGTCTTTGTCAGCGCGGCTAAGTGTATGTTTTGGGAGTAAATGACTGACAACACAAAACAGCCATTTGGGCTGTGGGCGTGACAGGAGCTCTTTGTACAAAGATCTTAGATTTGTTAGCAAGTGTGTTTATACATTTTTGCCCAAATGTATGAGCACAAGTAGTTATTTAGATGCATCTCTATGGATGTTCTGCATGTTTGCAGTGAATCGGTCTGGGGGAAGTCAGATAAATGGCTGAGACTGTGGGTGGTAATTGCAGGTGATTTGGTTAGTGTACACTGCATCCTGCTGTTCTCTTATTATAGATAAGGCTAAGACAGACAAGGTCTAAAACCAGCACAGAAATAAGTGGAACATCACCTCACTGCAGTATATTCTCTTGCAATATGTTGTTGATTCACTGACACCAATAATGCTGCATGTTGTGATACTGGGAAACAAGTGTGTCCTTCCTTTAACATTGGACCTTTAACTCTAGAACTGTTGTGCTGTCAGTTTAGCCTTTTGCCACTTTGTTGGACAAGTGAATGAGGGCTTTCCAAGCACATGTTGCCGTGTATTTGTGTCAGAAGGATTTGTAGTTATCTTAACTTGTGCGAAACTGAAAGAATTTCGTAATACAGTGAATAAACATAATAAGGTTGTAAGATTATTTTCTAGGGGATGGTGATGTGAGTTGGTCGGGTTGGTCCACCCACCTTCTCCCAGGCTAAGCCCCAGTTTGCGCCTCTCATGTATTTACATTCGAGTCACAGAGGTAAGCATTTGTTTTGTTGAAAAATAACTGCCCGTCCAAGAGTCCCAACTTGGGAAATACGTTAAAACATCTTTTTTATCGCGCACCAGACAGAATAGATTGTCATCCAGATGGTAGAAGAGTCTGAGGATTTAGGAAATACCCTAAAAACTGCGGCAAGTGCTTTTTAACAGCCTTCTGGGTTTTTCAAACAATGCCAGGTATATATTTTCATGGAAATGGATGCTTCGCTCTGTGACCCGACTGCTCATACATGAGAGGCACAAACTGGGGCTAGCCCAGACAATCGGATGGATCGTCATGAACTTTGGCACAGACGCGAATAGTTTCCAGACGCTGAATTATAATAAGAACTTTTGCGATCCCCTGAATTTTCATCTAGATCATGATCAGATCAAATACCATCACAAGTAATACCATTCCCATCAACCTCAGCTGTACTGTACTGTGTTATTGCTAATTAGCAAAGTTAGCACGCTAAACTACAATGGTGAACATGGTAAACATTACACCTGGTAATAATAATAATAATAATAAAAAGTATTACTATGTATATAGCAACTTTAAAAGCAGCGTTTACAAAGTGCTTTGACAGACAAGGCACAGCAGACACAGGGTGCTCAGAGGGCAATATAACGGCAGAAAGCCAAACTGAAATGCCACACTAAGCAAGGCAAAAAACGAAGACAAGAAGTTAACTTAAAAACAATAAAATAAACATGCCAAAGGAAATCAAAACAAATGGAAACAATAAAAGCAATAAAGTTGAATAAAAAGATGACATCACATAAAAGCAAGTCTATACAGATATACATCAATCAAGCTTTTAGTTTGTACAATGTCAGAAAATAGTGAAAAAAAGCCCAACACAATTTCCGAGAAGCAAGGTGACATTGTAAAATACTTGTTTTGTCTGACCAACGGTTAAAAAAAAAAATTAAAAAGCAGCATTCTTGCTCGCTAAACTACTACAACTAATTTCTAATAAGAATTATTCATTTTGAGTCATGACGAATCATTTTCTCAACCCACTACTCATCAACTAAAACACTTCTTGTATGAACGATGCCTGCGTTACGAAAACCTTTAAGGCTCTTTTAGAGGTATGTTTCGCTCTTCGGTTACACATGACAGTCTGTGATTGATGTATTACAATGCATGGTGTTGTGCAGAATCACTGGTATTGTGATGGCATTGTGATTGCGGGCTACACACAGTATCGTGACAGTTTTGTACTGTGAGCTAACCTCTGATTTCCAGCCTTACTCGCCTGGTTATTCTATTTTATACTCTCACATACGCTGAACTCTACTGCTCAGCACAAAAGGGAGCAGTGATGTCTCTTTCCCCTCAGTAATCACCACCAGTTACTACAGACGCGCACACAGTTATACCTTCAGTGTGTGTGTGTGTGTGTGTCTGTCGGCATGCAGGCGATAATGTCTCAGTGTGTGTCTTACTCATATTGTCCATAGTATCATCATTAATCATTTCTCCTCCGCCCAGACATGGCCATCAGTTATTGAGAGGTGCAATAATTTGGAATTGATTTAGTCCCCCCCACATGGAGCCTAGCTCAGAATATAAAATGCTCCTTTGGCAAGACAGAAGAATGAAAGCTAATGATAAAGGGCTGTCAGCATCTGAAGCTCTATAATTCTGCAAATAGCTGTGAGAGGTGTCACTTTCCCTCTCTCTCATTGTCTATTTCTGTCCTCCTCTTTTTGTCGACAGAGCAACTACGAGGCGAGACTGTGGGGAAATTGTTCCTGTTGTGTGCGTTTACTTGTTGGTGAGTCAGTTTGGAACCTGATGGACGGAATCTCTCCCATCCTACGCAAAAACGACTTGTGTTAACAAGGACAGATTTAGGGGAGCGCGAGCATGAGAGAGACAGTCACAGGAACCTTGAGCGAGAGTTCGAGAGAGACAATGAGAGACCGAGAGAGCTCCAAGCTGAAGAGCAGACAAGTAAACCTCTATAAATAGGAAAAAGATCGATGCACAAGTGTTGAGAGACCCTCTTAAAGCTCTGTTCACTCTCTTTTATCCTTCCCCTTTCTCATCGAAACTTCTCCCATTGATTTGACTCCATGTCAGTTGGCATCAGGAGCATTTTTAGGAAAAATGACATTTAAAACTAACTGCAATTATAAATGTATTATGTTATAGCGCGCATACTGCTGACTACGTGGATTACAATAATGGCGCTATTATATTTACATATTGTATGTGATTTGTTTCCAGCAAAGCTTTGTGGAGGAAGCGATGATGTCTCCTTGCCAAATTGTAGCTAAATGAGCAGTATGATAGCAGCAGTGGAGCATTTCAGAACCTATTGATGCCTGTCAACTCTGGCATACTGTTATCAACTCCACTTATTTTGTTATCGCTTCCAAATGTAAATTGGCTCTTGATATCGAACCCTTCCTTTTAGACTTCTCTCTGTTGTTCTCATCCACTACTGCCTAATCTGCCTCTCTGTTCAGCTAAGACATACACAAAACACAAGTGTGGTAAACCCTTGTCTCCCTCTTCAGTATTTCCATGCAAACAAAGTATGTTTAGATTGGAACCAAAACTTCAACATCTGTTTGGATTTTAGCTGGCTGATGCAGGTTTTGTAAACTCAACTTCTCCTGTCTTAACTGTGAACAGGCATTTAGATAGGATAGAAATACTGCCAGCCTATTGTCAATAGAGGCTGAGAGCTTAATTTACCTCGACAGAAAAGACAAACAGGCTATTATTACAGACAGGGCTTTATTCCTAATTCCTGTAAATCTGATCATGTTTATGTAACAAGCCTCCCTGATGTTGATTCTGTCCCCATTTGCCATGCTAATTTATTGTTGCTGCTGTTTGCTGTTAATGCAAAATCAACACTTCCTCCATCTGTTTCACATTACAGTCCTTTCAGCACTTCAGCGAACATTATCCTTTCCCTTCGCCGGAAGTCTTTTATTGTGAAACATCTACAGGATATGTTGAGTTTGATTTACAGCAGCTTTAAAGCAGTTAAGAATATGAGAACGAATAAGTGAATGAAATTCATCTGTAAGAGGGAATAGTATTTCTGTTATAGAGGGAAACTCAGAGCTACACAGTAGTGAATATGGCCTGACTATATTTATTTTCTGATGAACGAATGCCATAGAAGTTTACACAGCATTTAATCAATTTAAACATTGGCTTTTACTGCAGAAAGTATGGTACGGTATCTTTAAGTGATCATTCTCTATTTATCCCTCCCTCTCTTTATACTCATCTCGCTATTGTCTGCAGCTGGGGTGTGTGTGTGTGTGTGTGTGTGTGTGTGTGTGTGGCAACGGTCTGGCGGAGGCTGGAAAGCAGGTGGGCGAGAGGAGTTAAAGTGACACCTGGTAACAGGCTGACAGCCCCAAGGAGAGATGCGGCACTTTCATCCCTGACACGTCTCAACCTCCTCTCCTCACCATCATGAACTTTTAGACACGCGCACACACACTGTATACTGTAATGCTCACGCCAAAAAATAGCATGCATATACGGCACACGCAGAAACAAGTGACAGAATACAGCAGGATCTCCCTGAAGGAAACAGACAACATCACTTGCAGTGAATTTTCTATTCCCCAAGAATATTATCATTGTATTCCCCATGTTTCTGTGCCAGTGGTTGAGCTGGTTGCTACGGTTGTGCATACAATGAAAGTGCACCCAAGGCCTGTATTTTCATTTAGCATAGTTCACTATACCACTTCTGCTACTGCACACTTAACCTCAAAATAAATGATAAAACAGAGATTAAATGAAAAATTACTATTGTAATTAGAGCACAGCTATACCTTTAACTTAACCTCTGCTACGACGTCAACAAAAAAATCGAGTGTGTTTTTTGTTTTGTTTAGTAGGACACAATTAACACAGAGAAGATCGGTAGCTGTACAGACAGCAGCGGCCATGCCTCAGGCTTGTTCGAAGCACTAGAGGAGAGGTTTGTGCAGAGATATCTACATGTACGTACAGTAAAACAAACATTTCAAACCAACCAAGAATCTCTTCTTGGACTTGTTTGTCTCTAATCTTTCTAAAAAAAACACAATCCCACACTTCACTGATATTGTGTAAAATGTTGAAATATGTTCATAAATCAATGCTAAAAACTCTTTACATCCACTTAAACCAATTGCAATCAAAACCCAACAATGTTCCAGATGTGTCAGATGCTGTCACATGTAACATGTTGCTGAAGTGGTGGAGTGAGCCATCGTTAGGCCCACAGATTTTAAAAGTCAGAACTCTTAAAAGCTCAAGCTTTTTTTTACTCTCCCTTGTGTTCTCTTTCACTTCTGCCCTGTAACTCAGAGCCAGTGAGCTACGCTAATACAGTAATAGCACCAACATAAACACTCCAAAAACAAACACGTCTCTAGATGGACTAGCACCCCAAGGCGCAACAATCCATCAGCCTGAGAAATGCACGCTCCCGCTGTTTACTCCTGCTCAGGTATTGCTATTGTTTTTTCCAACCACATTGCACTTATTGGATTCATTTTCTATAGGAAACCTTCAGGTTCCACACAGACATGCACAACTCACAGCACTCAGCACAATTACCCACGACCCAGCCAGCCAGGGAAACACATGAAAGTTATGGTTCAATTAGGAAAGAGGGTAAAAATAATCTAATCCATAAATTAGCGAAAGTCAATTAGGACAACTCACCAATTAAGGACAAATCTGTTACTTGAGGGCACAGCTATAATGAGGTTGCGGGAGGAGCCACGCTGAGACCGTGTCCTTGCTTGTTTGTGTCGTGCTCAACAAACACAGAGCTTTGACCATGTTTTTGATATGGAATTAGACTGAAAATTGAATTTTGTGGGGACCAAGCCCATGTCTGGCCACGCGAGGAATCAGGAGACAGAGAGAGAGAGAATGAGAGTGTGTGTGTTGGTGTGACTATTTATAGATGCTGTGTCAGTCTGAATACAGCAGAAGTAGAAGCTTGTGTGTTCTGTTGTGTTAGATTTTCATCTAACTCCGTGCTGGCAAAACCCCATTGTTTTTTGGAAGGGCAGGAGTATTTATAGACGACTGATTTTCATTTTAAAAGAAAAAACTTGAAAGAGATGATTACCCTAAACAGCATTAAAAATCAACACAGTGACAAATATTTTCAATGAATCCCTGGGAGAGGAGCTTAACACAAAACCCATCACCCGATTTTCAACACATTCTTATAACCACAGACCTCCTCTATCATGAAACTTGATCTTTAAAGCTGATTGCCCTTTGACCCCCTGACCCTGCACCCAAACATGCCTTCAAGGCTCTTTTCTCACCTCAGCCAGTAGTGACCCTCATGCTTGTAAGGTGTAATGTCCAGGAACGTTTCCTGCTCTGTCTTGGCGATTCCCGCAAGACCCTTCAACATCAAAGCCAAAGTGTAACGTTAACAGACGGAAAACATCTCAGGTGAAAAAAGCCACAGTCAACAAGAGAAGGCAAAAGGAGAGAGCAATGTTTCTTTTCTTTTTATCTTCCACAAGACCAACAGTAACGTGTTATGATATGAGGCAGCACTCTAGCCAGAAAACCATCTTAGCAACTATTGAGTGCTACAGCTTGCACACATCAGAGAACCTTTTAGAAATAGGCGTGATGATGACAGCATGTAACGGCGTCTCTTTATGTGTTCCCTCTTCTCTCTCCACCGCCGCTCCCTCTACACAACATGACTTGTCAGTGAACTGTGATGAGATCTGGGGGAGTGAGTGGGGGTTACTGGGAGGTCTGAATAAGACACCTTTGACACCTCCCTAGGCCAAGGTTGTTCACACACTAAATCGGCACTCATGTAAGCTCTGTGAGTGCTGGGCTGCATGACGGGGAAGCGGAGAGGGGCAGCACTGATGTTGACAGAGGCTGACAGGCAGACAGGGCTGCTCCACGAGCTGGTTCTGCTGCCCCAGGACAGCAGGCCTGGAGGCAGAGAGGAAGGAAGCCAAGGAGCCAGTTAGCCCGTTCTCCCTCTCCTCCCCAGTCCCGCTTCTGGTCTGGAGGAAATTAAGCCTCGTCTCCATTTCCCCCACCGCTTGCCTGCCTGAGCTCTAGACCTCATCCAGACGGGCCCTTGGAGATGTTGGGGAATAAGCTGATGAGCTGCTGCCAGAGGCTATTGAGTTCTATGAGGCTACAGCTATGAGCCGCCATAGCCACTTAACCCTTTCTGTTCCCCTGGCAGCAGGGCCAAAAGCCCCTACCTGAGGTGATCACCACATGGACCTCAGCACCTGGCAGCCATTCATCATTCCCAGCAGCCCTGCAGCCTTTGATACCCTGATATGGCTCTAATGGCGCATGCAAGAGGTACAGGAATCACATACACATATATGTAAACAAAAATCAGGGTTGTGGGGTAAATAACATTTGAAAGGATATCCATTTTGCCCTCTGACCCCTGGAACCATAACAAGAGTCTCATGTGGCTGACCCAAGAGAGCAGCACTGTACTGACAGATAGCAAGGTCAAATGAATAACTTGGCCATGGAGAATTCAAACACTAATGCAGGTGACCTTCTGAACGGGGTGCGGAAAGGGATGAAGACAAATGGGGAAAGAAGAAGAGGGGAAATGTATGAGAGGAAAGGTGAGCAAATCGGTAAGCCAGTGGGAAAACACAAGCTTCAAATCATAGCAGGCTAAAAATAGCCCACATCTGCACTTATCTGCATTACAGCAGCTGTCTCCGTACCCCTTTTCAGAAGAAAATTGGGTGTCACAGTGAATGAAAGCTGGAATAGCAAGACAAAGCAAACTGAGGGAAAGAGACTGAACCTGTTCTAGAGCTCCAGAGATCTAACAGATCCTGTCGGCAAACTTGTCAAGGCCCAGAGATATGATCTTCACCAGGGTGAACCAGCTCATCGCAGATCTGCATCCAGTTCCTGAAAGAAGGTGCCACAGGATGTATGATTAAAGTCACGGAATGCATACATAAACTGAGCTCGAGTCCATAGGGCATTCATGAAATAATGTATAAAACTAATTGTTAAAAGAAAAAAAGCGGTACTGAGACATTTTATTGTGACGATCATTTTACATATGAATGGTTAAAAACTAACACCATTCACCTCATATGAGATTTCATTAGAGTACGGTACAATTTCCAAACTCGGGCTTTTCACTTCTGTTCATTACGAATCTGATGGTTTCTGTAGCACTCCAAAAAAATTAGCTTTGTATATTTCTGGGCTTTTTTCCTTTATTTGATAGGAACAGCTGGAGAGTGACAGGAAATGTGGGAGCCAGAGAGAGAGGGGATGACATTGAGCAAGGCGCCCGTGGACTGGATTTGAACCTGAGCCGCTGTGGTAAAGACTCAGTCTTGTACATGGGCCGCTTGCCCTACCAGGTGAGCTACTGGGGCGCTCTGCTTTTGTTTTGTTCTTAATTATTTGCTTCTTTGGAAGTGACCAGAGCTGTCTGGCTCACTACTTGATCACTAGAGGTCAATGCTTCTGTGGAGGGTGCAGGTATAATGCATCAGTAATGCTGTTACTTGACTTGCTAGGGAATGTTAGCAACTCCTAGCTGAGTTAAACACGTTACAAACATGTAACAATAATACACACAGGTTCTGCTTACAGAGCAGATTGATAGTTCTGTACGTGAATGTTACATCATGACATTTAAATAATATTAAAAGACTAACAGCCTGGAAATGCTCTATGCGCTGGAAGTGACAGTGTGTAAATTGCACACGAAAAGGGGTTAGGAGAGCTGTTGGAAGATTTGTGTGCAGACTTACAAGTAAGGTGTGATGTTTAATGAACAAAGCAGGTCAAAGTGTTGAAATCTTATACACTGCTCAGCTATGAACGCACATTAATTGCATATTTCACAGATTTGATAACAGCCAAGAAAAGACGAGTGATAGACAGGTAATATGACTGTTTGGCATGTTGTATCCTAAGTGTGAATGTTACAGCAACCAGTTTTAATGAACTGAAAGCAGCAACACTGTAAATGTGCGCTATTAGTAGTGCCCAGGATTCACCTGTGTCAGCAGTGTGGCAGGAATGGGTCAAATGTAGGTGAACACAGGTTTTGTTATCCTGCGTCATACATGGGGTCTGTGTCTGAAAGTGGTATTAATGACCACAGCATGCCACAGAGGCAACGGTAATGTGCTAAAAAGTCAATGTTTATGGCTCATGAATTGCTTATCCTGCGTAACAACCAAAGTATACAAAACTAGGCCATTTGTTGAATGCTTACATATGAAGAGAGATATCTGGGCACGACAGATGTATCGCTGTGCTCTGAGCTCTGTAAGGGAGCATCATTAGCACATTGACTGACATAACTGACAGCTGGCACTGAGAGGAGAGGGATGGAGGGTGAGACAGAGGGGGAGGAGACCGAGCAGAATCTGTGCCAACTATCACCCTCTGGCTGTTCTCCACTGTTTTAATCACAGCAACAGTGCTCTCACTCTGCAACCCCTTAGAGACCCAGGTACCTTAGCCACACTTGACATTAACCACAAGGCGAATACACCCATGCTTAATACAGACAAGACTCCTTGCCATCTTCCTCAATGTGTTTTTTTCTCTTTCATTCCCCTCAGCGACGACCATAACAACCAGGGGATACACCGAGCAAAGGAATATGTATTTTCCAGCCCTCTTTTTTTTTTTTTTTTTTTTTTTTTTTTTTTTTTGTGGTGTAGCTTAAGATCTAATCATCTGTTTATTCTTATTTATTCCCTGAGTACAGTGAGTTGAGGAAAGCTCTTTCAAAAAGTTACATCACTGATGATAAGACTAGCCCGTCGACCACTTATATTTGCTTGCCTTTGGCTTCTTGTCAAAACAAGTCATGCTGAGTCTGGCCCAACTGTATTTTTGGCAATGCCAGTGCCAATTCTGACAAAATGGACAGGATGAGTCAGGACAGGGAGGCTGGTACTAAACAAAAGCAGGAGATTTTTCTTTTGCAGCAGTGTGTATGCTTTCCAATATGGCGTCACTTTCCCTGAGCGAGGACAAGAGTGCAGCAAAGGTTTGGATGGTCCTCTGGGAATTAAGCTACAGACACTGATGAGGGGAAACAAGACAGAGGAAAACCTTGGAAGGAAGGCAGCAGAACAAACTTCAGGAAGAGCAGACTGGACTAACCACAATAATAAGTTTATTCTATGGGACTTCATTATTATCACATCATTATCACCCCAGCATTGCCAGCAGTTATGGCGTCGCTCTGTGCAGAAGGAATCAAACCCAGCATTTAAAGTGAGAAAAATAAGGTGAGGAGATTTTCAGTATATCTGAGACAATGTAAGAGGCGACTGTCCTATTAAGTTTGAAAACAATAAATTACAAGGCAGAATAAGGTATTTGTCATATTATTATATGACAAGTTCATAAATATTTTAGTTCCAGTCAGTACCCAGATCTCAGCAACGAGAGAGACGAGCCTCATGAACTGGTCAATCTTGTTCTTGAAGAAATCTATGTCCCACTCTTCACCCTGCAATCAAGACCAGGTCCTCACTGCTGTGTAATGTAAATGTAAGACCTGCTGAGGGTCTTATTTTAGGGGAGCTGTGAATTTTGTGTGAATATTAGCACCACATTTTGTGCATCCTGAGGGAAGGCCATAAAATGGTTTAGCTGTCACTGTAAAATGCATTTTGGGCAGTCTGTGGGTCTAAAGCTAAAAATACTTCTAATGATGTCCCCTAAGAGTCTGCAAACTTTGTATCCATTATAAACACAAAGTGTATTTCTCTGTTCTTTCTACAGAGACCACGATCAAAGTACCAGTTTAAGATTGTACTGTAGTGAACAAATTAATTATTTTGGAATTTATGTTTTATTTGCATAAAACAAAAACTTACTTGACCCAGGTAATATATTACAGCTCAACTGTGACTGTCACACTGTAGCAGAAAGCCAAAATCTGCAGCTATTTAACGAACTAACCTTTAGTTCTCTCTGGAGTTTGTGGACTTTTTTGACCATGTCCTGTGCTATGCTCTCCATGCTCTTTCCACAGCGTAGAAAACTGACCAACCTTCCAGATGTTCCAAATGGCATTCTAGTGTGATATCTATACATTCACACACACAAATACCAAACATACGTACACACAAAAACTCTATGACAACATGCTTTTTACAATACACTTAGGGCTGTTTCAAGGCCAGCATTCACAACATAGTACTATTCCTTCAAAACCCATGGATAATACATTTATGCAACCATTGTTAAGCCACACACTCACTGCTCTGCTACACTGCACAATAAATGGAAACTCAGCAGGCAACTGAGCTGATCAACAAAAAAGTATGACGGAATAAAACTCGAAGAAACATCTACATATTCTGTTGTATTGTGCATAACATAATAGCACAAGGTCTCCACAAAATGCAGCTAGGTCAAACGAGTGGAGCGTACAACAGGCAAACACTGGCACACTAGAACGTAAAAAATAAACAAACATTACATACTTTATGCTTACTTTTTAAATGGCCATCAAGACGTTACTGTCTCGTTGTAAAAAATGGAAAATGTCACTTGATAGCAACTACAACCTTGGTTTGGGGAGTAATGGGACATCATGCCAAAGGGGAATCCTAATCTTCAATTAGCAACAGTTTACAGTAGTCAGTTTTTTAAAAAAAACAGACATTCATCTACACTTCATGAGGTTAAGGCTGTCATCTGAATTCTGCCCATTGACAAACATTTGCTAATAGATATTTTCATGAAAGTGTTGGTGTTGGTACATAGACATGTAGAGCTGAAGTGAGGCTAATGTGATAAGCGGGATGAGGGTTCTGTAAAGCAAAGGCAGAAAAAAAACAATTGGGTTGTCTGTGGACGACATCTGTTCACTCACACTAATTGTACCCACAGTCTAAGTTTAAACTGTGAAAACTAAGGCTGGGAAGGAGAGAAAAACAAAGCAGAAAAACAATTGTTTCCCCTGTTCACATATTGCCTGCTTCACACATGTTGGTCATACACTTGGATTAACTGCTTGTTCTGTGGGAGGTGTGTTGGAGCGTGAATACGGTCAGGTCATGTCAGAACAGCAATATAGTATGTCAGGACTATGAGCTTGGTGGTGAGACCGACCTTCTCCAGCACGGACATTGTTTTTGAGGGGGAATAGTTCGATCTTGAAGAAGTTTAGGCTACAGAGGATGGTGCTCACCTGCTGTTTCAGAGCATCCAGTTTGCTGCAGAGCCTCTCTATCTGCGGAAAGGCTGTTCAGCACACTGTCCACCATAATGGGGCAGTTAATCAATACAATTGTACATTTTGCAATAAAAGCAACACATGTGCTACAGATGTAGGTTCATATGTTATGAAAAGATATAGATATCGGGGAGCTGCAAATTTGGCCCGAGAGCCATGGCAGCCATTGTGCAAAATGGCCACCAAAGAGGTGCTAAAATTTCCTAAATGTTACAGAAAACTGATTTTATGACACACACATACATATATATATACATACATACATACATACATATATATAAATAAATAAATAAAAGTGCTATTGCTTATTTAAAAAAAAAAAAAAAGATCTAATCCTACTGGAGTTGTCACCTTGCGTAGCGGATTAGCTTGGGTGTCTCGGTGTGAGCGACTTTCGACAGGAGACTGATCTTAGTTTCATTGTAGGTTTAACCAAGTCAGCTTGGTCACAGATTAGAGACCAGACAAATACCAGCCCCCTTGTTCAGATTTAAAGGCCACTGAAAAAGTAAAACATGAACCTGAAGCGCTTATCGAAACTAAAAAGTTCTCATGCGACCTGTGACTAGAGGTTACCGACGAGCCACAACTTTATCCAGTGACATCTCTGTCAGCTGTACTGTGAATGAAAACCAAAAGAAAGCTAAAGAGCTTGTCTTGTAGATGTATAGGTTGTCATTCTAGCACGAAGGCAAGGGGGTGAAATTTGCCCCTGAAGGGAGCATGCTCCTTTTATTTGGTTTACATGTTATTTTCCAGGTTAAAATCTATTTGGTGGAGATTTTGAAAAATGGCTGCCATGGCCCTCAGGGGCTGAATTTGCAGCTCAATATCTATATCTTTTCACAACATATAAACCTACATCTGTGCCAAATCTGTTTTTAGTGCATTAGCACAGTTGTCTTGAACATGTCAACCAAGCTGCCCCACTACCACACCTAAACATGCACATGCAACATGTGCAAAAATAATTAACACAATGCCTACTGTATCTACAGGAGTCAGCAGGAATACACACATACTTTTGCATGTGTCATGACAACATCCAAATAGACCAACAAATTAACAGTAGAGAGAGAGAGAGATGGTGCAAAAATATCCAATATCATAACTCATCTTAATGAAGTCTCACCCCTACTTCATGCAAGAACATGGAATGTGTCGGATCAGTTGGAGTATGTTTGTGTCTGTGTGCGACATTAAGCCGATCGGCTAATTTAAGACCTCTGTCACAACGTGCTCAGTGAGAGTTGAGACATAATTAGACAGTGGAGGAGCTGGAACATTGTGAGTGGAGATGGTTATCTATGTAATGTTTAGTTTAAATGGCAGTCATGAAGCTGTGTGGGGGGGTGTGCAGGGAGAGGAGGGAAAAAAGAAGGAAGGAGAGTGGTGGGAGTTGGCTACTTGGAGTGGACGGAGAGGGGAGATGAAGGGGAAAGGGGTGGAATCAAACATGGAGGAGAAGTGGGGTAAGGAAAAGTGTGAGGCGTAAAGGTACAGTAGAAAGGGTGGAGGGAGGCGGAGATTAAAGGAGAAAGGGTCGATGTGGGGAAAGTAAACGGAGTAAAAAAAGGGTGAGGAGAGACGCATGGGACAGTAGGAGCTGGCTCAGGGCTCAGTTATCCTCTCTGGCCCTCCGCTCGGGCCAGGAGCCTCTCACACACACACACACACAGAGGGCTCCCACGGCCCTGCTCACTTGTGCAACAGCTTTGATTTACGGGATATTTGATCTTCACAGCTTTCCCTCTCCACCCATCTACTCATAGTCTGGACCCACAGTCACTGCATACACACTGGTTAGTGGCAAGGTCCCAGCTCCCAGGTCCTGTGACACACACACACACACACACACACACACACACACACACACACACACACACACACACACACACACACACACACACACCCACACACACACACACACCTCTACAGCTCATATCTACTTTCACTTAAGCCTTTTACTGCACTTTGTTGGAAGCTGGCCTATGCTCAAGTGAGTGGGGTCCTAATAAAGAACCAATAACTCGCAGTAGCTATTAGAGATTTTAATGTAATTCATATATGATTAGCCACTTTATCTTAATTGAAGGAGCTGTATGTGGGGGGCAGAAAGAGAGGAAGAGTAGCAGAGAATCAAGGAGAGAAGGGAGGGTCGGAGAAAGAAAGAGATGGATGGAATGGACAAAGAGACAGTGTAGGACACAGCTCATAATTAGAGAGTATGAGGAGGTGAACATTTGATGAGACTGTATTCCTATTACACTGGCAAAGAATTCTCGCCTTTTCTGTTTGTGTGTGTGTGGGTGCCCTTCACAGAGGCACAGTGATGTGGCTGACCCAAATGACTGGGATATTATTGGGAGAGCGAGAGAGGGAGGCCGACGTTGAATACTGATGAAGCTCGGCACAAAGCTGCCTCCTGGCCTCATTAACCTGCCGAACGCTGCCTTTGTTTTCCTCTGCAATGCTCCCAAACACTACCTACACCCTGTCCGAAGGGGTTTCGCAAGTCACACCGTGGACTGAGAAGAGGCAGCCTTCAAGTCAATTTTATTTATATAGCTCAATATCATAAATCACGTTTAGCCTCGAGGGGCTTTACAATCTGTACAGCGTACAACACCCTCTGTCCTTAGACCCTCTATTCGAATGAGGAAAAACGGCCCAAAAAAAGCCTTTTAACAGGGAAAAAAATGGAAGAAACCCAAGTATGAGGCCTGAAGTACTAATTGAAAGTTAAAGCAAAAGGAGGAGTTTTGAGCTTAGATTTAAAAAGGCCTCAGAGTTAAGACTGTCTGATGTCAACAGGAAGATTATTCCAGGACCAGAAACAGCGTGTGTTGGGTCCTCATGTAAGTAGTCTGTCATCCTTCTTAGTGCTAAATTTTGTCACAGGAAAAGGAATACTTAGAAAGAGGAAATTGAGCTGTGAAGCAAAAGGTGTCAGATATGTGAAAAACTTTTGACCGGAGGTGTTAAATGTGTTTTTGAAAAATGCCCAATTGAGAAAGGGGAAAAGTCAGTGATGAAGGAGAAAGCTAAATAAAACAAAACACAACACCAAAACAAAACACGGATCCCACTGTCCCCCACCGCACTTGCAACAACTAAAGAGGAAGGAGAGGAGGTGGAGGCGAGGACAGAGAGTGGGGAAGTGGAGCGAGAGGATGAGAAGAAGGTAAGGCAAAAGTAGGACGAGGGGTTTGTGCTCTTTCATATGCCTTGGCACAGCACGTCGTTGTTTTGTTAGTCGACGTGTGCGGCAGTGTGCAGTGTGATGCCTGTGTGCGTGCGTGTTTGCATCACTCTTTCGTGTGTGTTTGTCAGCACAGGAGATTTCAATTTCATCTTTAATGGAAACAGCAAATAGGGGAACAAATAAAATGCGAAGGAGAAGAGCAAATCCTCCCAGCAGAGGCCCAGTCAGAATGGATGATGAGGTCGACATGAAGTAAACATTCAGCTATTCACGAGACAAGGTGGGTATGAGGAGAGGGAAGGGAGAGACAGAAGACAGAGGGGAAACTGAGGTGAGCAGGGGGGGAAAAAAGAGCTTGGAAGAGGTGAGGGAACGATGGGAGTATGTAGGAAAAAGAAGAGAAAATAGAGGAGCAAAAAGGAAAAGGCAGAGAGGAGTGAGGAATGACGACGGGACAGGGGATCAGCCATGGTGTGAGTCGTCACTTATACCGTAGAAGGAGCAGCCGTGTAGTCAGAAATCACCAGGAGCAGGAACAGATTAGATACAGGCTATTGGTTCTGATGAGGCCTCGTATAGATCAGTAATGGCTCAGTAGGGACAGAGGAAACGAGAGCAGCAGTAAAGTGCTGGCTTTCAGTACTGGAAGCACTTTTCCACTAAAGTAGATTCCCCGTATGCATAAGGAAATGATATTACATTGCAGTAAGTTGTTGGTAAATCCAGTTTCACAGAACAGATATCTGTGAAAATGATTTGTCCATCATGTGGAACCATTAGTTCAATGTGATAGTATTTCACCATATGTGTAATACTTGATAGTTCCGCCTTTTCCTGTTAATCCACTTGACAGTAGGACGAAAACAGAGGGACAGCGAGGGGAGATAAAGGAAGAAGGGAGTGGAAGAGTAGAGCCTGCTGCTCTGCCATGCAGGGACGTGACCACCCACCGGGCCAGTCAAGGCTCAGGCCTTGCATCATGTCAGCCATGCAAATAGACACCCAGCTGAGTCATCTGGTCTTTGGGGGATGGGACAGATGGACGGACACAAATGTGCAAGTGCACACATAAACACACAAAAGCACACCACAGAGACATATGCACAACACAGAGCCATGCTTCATAAAAGATTAGAAAAATGTCCGTGTAATTGTACGTGCACCAGAGAAATGCCAACACACCCACACCCACACACACACACACAGAGAGACAGGCCTGAGTACGTTTATTGAAGGTTCTTTGTTGGATTCTTCTTTAATCCGTTTAATGTCACTTTTGCAATATACAACGTAAATGTAATGTGTCATTACTCATTTCTGCAGGTAGGGCTGATTTAACATTCTGGCAAAGGACTACGGGATGAAAATTAGTAAATGTTGGCTAACTGACACTTTTTCGTTCTAATGGTGATTAATGTGCAGTGCCCTTGACATATTAATACAAAGAAGAGAGATACACACAGACACAAAAACATACGCATATTCATATGTCAATCAATCAAAAACTCTTTTAGGGATAATATAGACAGGTGACACACTAAAGGAGAGACCCAGCTAAATGAGTGGAGTATAGCTCCAGAGACTTGGAACTATATGCCACGGAGCAGTGAAGATGTTTTGGAGGCCCAATATCTTTCTACTTTATTAAACACTTTATTTGGGTTTTTCCTCTGATTTATCATCCCTCTCCAAGTATATATACATATCTGTACGTCAGAGGGAGAGAGAGAGAGAAAAGGAAGTAAAGTCTGACCTGTGGTCTGGATCTTCTTTTTGAAGAGGAGAGGATGAGGCTGTTCTTGAACTTCTCGTGTTCCCTAGTTTGAGGTATCTGTCAGTCAACACCTGCTGAAGCCACACTGACTCCCGTCTGAGCACATCGCACAGCACTCTGCTCCTGTGGGGAAACGTGAAATCTGTCGGAGAATGTTTTTCTAATATATACCAGTGACGTCCACTGATGTCAGTGTTCTGATGGCTCAAAGTACCCACATGGAAACACACAGATTTCATTATTTCACTTCAGAGGAGTCAAAAAGTCCTTCAAAAACTTGTTCCTGATTAATATGAAGGTGAAATGATGTAATGTTTATACAATTCTTGTTACTGGGTCACATCTCTCTTACACTCAAAGAGCAAATTAGTAATTTCTCTCCCTGCATCCCTGCACAATTACTACGATCAGCAGCACAAAGTATGACAGGCATTTTAATTTGCACTCGGTAAATATTAAATTCTGATGGAAGGCGAGTGTTTAGAAGACATTATGGTGACGTTAACAGAAAATGTAGTCAATATTCAGTATTATTTAACAGACTATAGCCTACAGTTCTATAACCTATATATGTGTGTATGTTTTCATCAGTCAGCTGCTTACATCCTGTTCCACTGGGACCTCATGTTTGCCCAGGATAGCAATCTGTTCATGGGTGAGACGATTCTGAGCCTCTATCTTGGCCAAACTCTCCCTGCAGAGTCTCCAAGAGCTTCAGGCTCCCACCAAGCTCCACCAGTGTCTGGAGGGGCGGCTCACGCTCACACTGCTGAACTAACATGGAGTGGCTTGCCTGCCACAGCTAAGCTTTTTAAGATGCACTGCCCACAGAGAGAGGCCCTCTCCATTTTGCTCTTCAATTTGATCATTTTAGATATTTCCAGAAAGGATTAAACCAAGTTTTATTTGAAAATACTGGCTTACGTTGGAATCTCTTCAATCGAAACAAACAGGATGCAGATCAGCTGCTCCGGCTCACCCTCTCAATGCAAATGAAAGCTTATTAACGGATTAACGTCCCAACCAAAATACGAATTTACGTGGTCTGCTCCTCGCTTTCAAACAGTGAAGCTTAAGAGATGTTCTTACAGTGTAGAGTACAACATCGCAGCTGACAGGAAAGCACCATGAGCAAACCTCATTTACCTCATTCCTTCGAGTTCACAATGCGAAAAGGAATGCCTCGATTTCAGTGTAGATGTATGTAATGTTAAATAACTTTTTCCCGGCTCACCACACACCACGCACTTCTCGGTCACCAGACACTAGAGCTAGTCCGGCATGTGGTACACTATTCTCACATCCTATAAAGTAAGTCAGCTGGCAAAACCTGATTGATATGAAGTGTCTTTGAGGAACACACTAAAGTAACATTAAGAAAACACAGAAGTAGTGCGAGAATTAGGCACATACTTCAATATAAATCTTCTTGATTCTCTATGATTGTCTATGTACAAGCCATCAGGTTGACATATGCAAACAAACCTCACCTGCAAAGCTCAACTTCGCAAAAGAACCCGAATGATCGAGTCGTCGTTTGAGCTGTAAGACACCTGTGCACCTTGGTTAGCCAGTACTTGACATTACATGCTGGGAGCACGCTGAGTAACTTTCCTTCACTCCTCACCTGTTGACATTGTCTTGTAAGTTCTTTGAGGCAGGTGCTGGCAGCTGAGTGAACCTGTTCTGCCACTCATTGCAGTGCTGTACAAAAGGGAGCAATGAGCGGTGGACAGCCCAGCATGACAAACCAGATGTTCAATATCATCCTTTCCTGATGAACAGTGTTGGCCTTTTCTATGTACCTGGGGTGGGAACCAGAGGAAGGAGAAAAAAAAAAAAAAAAAGGAAATGCATTAGAAGGAGATCAAAGTTCCTGCGGTGTCAAAATCATGTTTTAATTACAAAAACCAAACAAAAGAACACTTGAGCAACTGAAATAAATATAGAATACACCTAGCTAAAGCTAATGCAGTCTAATACAACACTCAGAGGAATATAATGTGTTCTAAGTTGAAAGTGAGAGGCGTTGATTCAACCTTATGATCAGTATTGTGTTATACTGATAGGTGTTTCTATTATTTTGCCCACCCCATTTACAGGGTAGGAGGGTAGGCTTGATGACAGAAATACTTCTCTGTAGAATGCAATACAGTTCAGCGGCACCACAAACGACATCCTTGAAACGGATCATAAAGTTTAAACAAAAAGTTAAAACTGTCATGAAGCTAGGATTTACTGCTGGCCTGTTGTATTATACTGCATTAGTTTTAGCTAGGTGAACGTAATAAACTGGCATGTGTAGAGCGTAGGTCTGTGGGAATAAACTGCTTTCTCAACAGAATAACTACCCAGCACCCTTCTTAAGTCTTGAAATAAAATCGAATTAAGTCTTGCCCCTCGAGGTGTTTTAAGATTCTGAGTTTACGCGACCAGAGACAGTCGAGAGCGATGTAAAACACATTCGGTTACTTAACTTGTTCAGACAACAGTGTGTGCGCTACGTCAAAAAAAACATTCACCCACTGTGTGAAAGGGTTTGCTGGCAGAAAGGTTAAAAACCTCATTGTGATCGTGTATAATAGCATCAATACCACAAAACACAACAAGGAGCAATACAATGCAAACTTCTTCTGTGCATTGAAACAAATCAGATTAGTTTTATTGATGGAGGAGTATTATCGATTATGTGGGTGTGAAACCCAAAGTGCTGAGACAGGCTACAGTGTGTACACACGCAGAACAGTGTTGACGCTACAGCAATTTACATACCAATGTGTTTGTTAAATCCATAAGGCAATAATGCATACTTGCACTGTGGATGTATAGTATGTGCGAGCGTGGTAGCCAGCTTGATGTTTGCAGAGTGTGTGTGACTGGACCTCAGTCGATAGATCCCACCACGATGACAAGGACAGTGTTCTTTGCTTTAGCCTCCCTGTTGCCTTGATGCCTAACTCGTCATTTCTTCTCTACCTTTCAGCAATAACGCTCGCTTTCTCTCTTCTCTGAATCATTGCAGCTACTGCATGCTTCAAAGTGTCGTCCCAAATAAAGAATGAAGAAACGGACAGTGTTGAAAAGCTCTCAGATAGCTGACCTACGGAGTCCTACAGACGTTTTTGTAATGTTCTGAAACTGAAATGAAAACATCTACAACAACTCACCGCAGCTGAGACTGGCCAGGTGTGCTTAAGTGTGAATACTGGCAGAACTCTAAGTGCTTGCAAATACCATTCAGTTTATTCTTCATCCATCTACTTTATTTCTTCATTCAAGTTGACTGCTCAACAGTTTTCCATGAATAGCTCTACACAATTGCTGAGTGTTTTTTTTATTTCTTTTTATTCGAATTTCTATCACTCTCCACCTTTTTAAATCTGAACTCGCACTGCAGGTGTTCAACACACCACAGGAAATACTGAATGGACGACAGTGGAAGTGGCATTTCAGAGTTTGCCTGCACATTTTGATTCTGACAAACCGCATGCTGCGATATTACTTTATACTACCTCAAATCTCTATTTTTTCCAACAAAAGATCTTGTATGTGATCAGTAATAAACCTTCAAACTCAAGAGGTGGTTTGTGATGTTCTATTTATGTGCTGTGTTTGTAGTCCTGTATGTTTCTAGCAATTTCAGGCGCCATTTTTCTCATGTAGCACACCACCACCAGGGTTTACACCCGCACCAGGGATGCAAATCTGCTTTTAGTACTTTAATTAAGTAAACATATTTTCAAAAAGATCAAAAGATCAACCCAGATCATGGACTTAACTGAATATAAGGGTGCTTTCACACCTGCCTCGTTTAGTTCGGTTGAATTGCACTAGAGTTCGTTTGCCCCGTTGGTGCGGTTCGTTTGCTCAGGTGTGAAAGCAGCAATTGTACTCGGGTGCGCACCAAAAGCGGACCAAACAAGCGTACAGAGACCTCCTTAGGGTGCTTTCACACCTCTAGTTCGGATCATTTGGTCCGAACCAAGGGCAAACAATTGTACATTGTAGCATTTTTCTGCTTATTTGGTTCCTTTTCACACCACACTGATTGCTTTGGTCCGAACCAGCCGAAACGAACCAAAATGCAGTCACATGACAGCATCCACATCACTCATTGGCCATGGCGTATTTCCTAAACTGCTTTTCGATTGGTCAGAATTTACATGCGGGAAGATTCCAATAGAAGACGAAAAGCCAGCAAACAACACGGAGACAACTATGGAGAGACGACTGCGGGCTGGTTTTGTCGGTTCCAGGTCGGATCACGTTCTCACCACAAACGAACCGCTCCAGAAGAGGAGGTCTCAGTACGCTTGTTTGGTCCGCTTTTGGTGGGCACCCGAGTTCGATTGCTGCTTTCACACCTGAGCAAACGAACTCAAGTGCAATTCAACCGAACTAAACGAGGCAGGTGTGAAAGCACCCTTGAAGAGGTGGTCTCGGTAGGCTTTCAAACGAACTCGGGAGCGGTTCGTTTGTGGTGAGAATGCGAACCAACCTTGAACCGACCCAAATGCAAAAAATACTCATCATTTTTGGACTAAACCAGCTGCCGTAGTCATATTTTCGGAAGATGAGCATGTCAGAGTTAAGAAGAATTATTGCGTGCCTCCGCTTGAAATGACGAGCGATGTGCCGCATCAGGACATTGTTTTCAAGCCGCAGCCGCGCTTCATTATAGAAATGTATTGTTCGCATATTGTGGTGGATATAACCAATGTAACAGATTATGGCCAAGGACAAAACCAGCCCGCAGTCGTCTCTCCATAGTTGTCTCCGTGTTGTTTGCTGGTTTTTCCTCTTCTATTGGAATTTTCCTGCACGTAAATTCTGACCAATCATAAAGCTGTTTAGGATATACACCATGGCCAATGAGTGATGTGGATGCTGTCATGTGACTGCATTTTGGCTCGTTTCAACTGGTTCGGACCAAAGCAATCAGTGTGGTGTGAAAAGGAACCAAAAAAGCTGAAAAATGCTACAATGTATAATTGTTTGCCCTTGGTTCGGACCAAATGAACCGAACTAGAGGTGTGAAAGCACCCTAAAACAAGAATCCTTTGATTTCTGAAAAACTGTGCTGTACTCTAATGTTTTCTTTTGAAATTAATTGTGGAACTCACAAGCTGTGTCCCATTTCAGGGACTAGATGCTCCAAGGCGGCCCACAATGACGTGCCCTTCAGAGGACCCAGAATGCTTGTCCTCCCCAAATTAGAGCATTTAGCTGCAGAGAGACCAAAATTAACAGTGTGCTCCTTTTTAACTTGTAAAGTCAAAACATTTTAAGTTCATTGTCAGAAAATTGCCCTTTAAATAGATGACAAAGTTGTAAATATTTAGATCCAGCCATTATTTACACCTTGCAGGTGCTTTTGTATTGGCTTAGTACCGTGGGTTATCTAGCAATGATCGATGACCATCTACCAAATACACATGTCCACATGATATTACAAGCTGACGAGGATCATCCAAACACAATTAACCAGCCTGCAACAAAATATTGGCTGTAACGTATGTGTGAGGGCAAAAGCAGCCTGCATTCCTTTAAGGAGGGACAAGCCTTGTTGGCCTCTTATGACATAATTAGTCTTGAAATGTGAGCAATGGAGGATCCAGTCTCTATCAGAGGTTTAGGAAGAGACCAACAGGCTTCCCTGTTTCCTCAGTATTGTTTTTGTGGCTGGGAAACAACGAATGGCATATTACTGCCAAATCAATGCCATCTGATGATTTGCACCGCAAATGACTTTGTGTTCGCGATACTGATCAGCTCTGTCACGGATAACTTACCTCATCTTGACATCTAGCTTCCTTGGTCAGTAAGACCAACTTAATTAATATGAAGCCTACAAAAGCATTTATGTAGCACTATTGTTCAACCAACTGCCTTCAAAACAACTCCTAAACTCTTACAAAATCCCCATTCTCAACATCTAAATGTTGGATGTTCTTTCTAATGACACGACAAATTAAAGAAGGGAGGAACATATGATGGCATGTAAATCTTTTCATGAATTCAGGCTGGACTGGGCACTACCTGTGTATATACAGTATGCATGCACCAATGGATGAGGAGGGAAAGAGTCCTAGTTGACCTCCCAACATCTTCTCCTGGCCCCGGTCTTCTTCAGTAATACCTGCAGGTATCCAGCATCGGCTGTCATCCCTCTGGCCACTGCTGGTTTTCATCTCCCCGTCTTGCTCTGAAGGATTAAAGAGCGCCAGGGTTTTCCCAATTATAAAAAAATGTTTATTTTATATATCTTTAAACAATTTAGGTCCAGTGTGTGACATTTCGGAGAAGCTATTGGCAGAAATGGAATATAATATTCATAAGTATGTTTTCATTAGTGTGTAATCCCCTGAAAATAAGAAATCGCTGTGTTTTCGTTACCTTAGAATGAGCCATAGGCCTACTTATCTACAGAGGGAGCGGGTCCCCACCAAAGAGGTCGCCACATTGTACTGCCACATTTTTACAGTATCCCAGAATGGACAATCCAAACACCGGCTCTAGATAAGGCCTTTTGCGTTTTTTGGGAGTTTCGCGGCCACTGTAGTTCTCTCCTACACACTTGGAAGGGGAGGTTTCGGCGAGCGGTATTCAAATTGTTGCAAACTGCAATTTCACCGCTAGATGCTACTAAATCCTACACACTGGACCTTTACGTACATTTAACAGTAACATGTTCCAACCCATTCACTATTTTGCTAAGACAGTATACATGCAGAGTCCCTGCTGTCTGTGAAGCATACAGTACAACAGCACACGCCATCAGGGACGCTGGACGTTTGTCACAGTTAGGGGTGCTGAGAGAAGGTCAGTCATTCTAAATATTATGCAATGTTTTTGAATTCATTTGAATGGCCAGGATATTTTATAACTAACACCACAACAATGAGAACATTTAACAATACAGCAGAGAGCAAACCTGAACACCAACACAGTCAACAACAGGAACTAATGCACGGGAGCTGAAAGGAGATGAAGAGCGAGAGACAGCCCCTGGATGGGGCGAGAAGTGTGACCCACGAGCAGCTCACCATAGTTTATAAAAACGCAGTGAGGATACAGACTAGTGTTTTTTCGGATCGGGTAGGCCAGGTCACGTCTCCATTAAGAGAGACGCTGTGCGCATTTACGCACAAGGCACAGCAGCGTAACTTCATTAATTATTTAAATCTCCCGACACGCCGGCAGCAATCGGTCAGGATCTAATGTTAATAAACGCTCAGTGTTCTTCTACGCACCCAAAAGGTCACACACGGTTTCGAGGAAAGCAGCCGCCCTCCTGATAAATCCTGAGCTCCATCACAGCTGTCTAAAAAAATGCATTTCAGAAGCTAAAAGTTTAATTCTGTTTCCTCTGGAGAGTTTCCTCCGCCCTGACAAGTTTTCAACTACAGTTTTTAGTTTTGCTGCTTTAATATTTGCTGTGACATTACCGCGCGCATGGAAACATTTAAAATGACTGACAGCAGCCTCTCTAATCATTAAAGTAAATCGAGTGGGCGGCGGCTGGATGATTTATGCGTAGGCCGACGTGCGGTTTCGGAACATGATGTGCATGGTGTTTCATAGAGGATATGAGCGTATGGCATAAAACGCAGATCAGTTACAGAGACTCCAGTCTGCTGTGTAGTTCATATACTTCACTGATAAACCACAGAAGTGTAGAGTAACATTAGGCGACACTTCTGTCCATATTCACACGCTCGCTCTTGCTCATCCACATGAGCGCGCTCTCTCTCTCTCTGCTGGGAGTCTGTATCACACTTTTATTTTTTTTTATCAATTGATGGTTTTTATAATGTCTGGTTTTAGGGGGTGCTGCACCGCTACTTCCCGCGTTCCTGCACAACATGGTGATATACGCATCAAGTCTCTCAAGCACACAGACTCACCCTGAGACACATCTGATGCCTTGGTTAAAATGGACAGGTGGATGGACAGATCAGAAATGAAGAAGAGGGCAATGCTCAGGTTTTAAGATGAGGGGGATAAATAGGTGCGGATCAATGGAAGGAAAAACAGGCTGGCTCGGGCTGCAGAGGTCACTGAGTGAACATTTCGGAGGGAAAGGGGAGGGGAACTGACTGAGGACGAGATTGCCTGGACCTAGCCTCATGAATTTTTCTGACTAAATTTTCAAAACACACATTTGTACAACAACCTCATTTTAACTGTGATTTTTCTGTCTGGGGCATTTACTTTCTCTCTTAACAGATGTGATCAAACCAGGCATGATTTAGTCTCTATTTCTATTCAGTACCAGTAGAAAACACTTATTTGGATGTGGTGTAAACTCATGCTAAAGGGGACTAGCACAAGTGCAATATAAATATTTGATGTCAACAGCAGAGGTAGAAGGAATACCAATATTCAATATATCAAATAGAATCACTGTAACCTTTCTTAACCTTTACTTCATTTTAAGTACTTTTTACTCTGTAAATGTAAAAAGTAGCTTGTACAAATAATAATAATAATAATAATGTACGAAAAGGATAAGCAGACCGTCAGAACAGGGAGGGACAGTAGAGCAAAAGAAGAGGTGGACAGAGGTACTCGATACAGTGAAGAGGTGGTCAGAAGGTTTGTTAAACCAAAAAAAACAAGGATACAGTTTACAGTGTTTTTGCTCACTCAGATATTCAGCCGTATTTACTCGAACCAGAGTATATGCTAAGGAAATGCAGCGGAGAGAGGCTGAGGTGGCATTAGCCATGCAAGAGGATGTGGCAAACAGCGAGTGTTGGTGTCTTTGCTCAAATTGCCCTCAGATGCCAGCTGAAACTGAATCATTCTGCTGCAATGAATTTCAGCGTGGGCAGTTTTGTTGGATGATGTCACTGACGTCAAGCCCCCGTGTGTGCATTACTATGAAGGAAAGTTGTATTTAGTCATCACTTGAACAGAGGTGTGCTGGAGACCTTCATGAATCTGGAGATAAACTAGAAAAGACAACCAAGCAACCGGCAGGGCTGAAAGCGCAGATGAGGGAGTACACACCCCATGTACAAAGGCTGAGTCCTTACCGCAGCGGCCCGGGTTCGAATCCAGCTGCGTGGCCCTTTGCTGCCTGCCATCCCCCTCTCTCTCCCCCGTTTCTGTCTATTGTTGATTTCCTGCCTGAGTTTTCTGTTCTTATGTACTGCATTATGCTGAACGACGACAAAGTTATTATAGTTGGAGATTTCAACATCCATAGTGATGATTCATCAAACAGATTTGCTACTGAGTTTTAAAATATTTCAGAGTCTTTTAATGTGTCTGGACCAACTCATAAAGCGTGGCCACTGTCGAAAATTAGTTTTCACTCTGGGTCTGAATGCTCGCTCTCTCATCCATGAGGATGCGGTTATATCTGACCCCATTATATTGGATGCTCTGTTCCCCTGTCAAGCAGTTAATCAATGTGTCCCATGTCACTCATCCCGCCTTATCAACCCCTACTCCATCATAAGATTTTCTAGCGCTAATACAGCTGCCCCTTGTATGCGCTCCCTAGAATCTCCTCCTACACACCTGAGTGCTGAGAAAATTATATCATTATTTAATTCCACCTGCACTAATATTCTTGATATTGTTCCCCCTCTTAAGACCAGACGATCTAAATGTAAATCACAGCCCTGGCTGAATGACGCTACCCGACAGCGCTGCTGAAAGGCTGAAAGAAAATGGAAGAAAGACAAGCTACAAATCTCATACGAGATGCTTTAAAACCACCTGACTCAATACCAGGACACTTTTAGAGCAGCAAGAAAGAAATTCTTCTCCGACTTAATATCTTACCACTGCCATAGAACCAAAGTCCTTTTTAGCACTATAAATGCTTCTGGAAACCCAGTTGGTAAAACTATTCCTGACCCCTCCACAGCAACCTGTGAACATTTTCTCAACTTCTTCGTTCACAAGTTGATATTAGAAAGCAAATCCCAACCCTCCGCTCTGGTACCTCTTCATCCTCTTAAGTCCCTCCCCTGTAGGAAGCAGTTTTTCATCTGAAGCCACCAACTTGCTCATCTGACAACATTCCTTCACTCCTACTCAAAGAGGTGTTCGACATTGTGGGCCCCAGCATCCTGTCTATCATTAATTGTTGCCTTTCCACAGGTTGTTTTCCCTCTTCTTTTAAACACGCAGTGGTTCATATGCTTCTTAAAAAACCCAACTCAGACCCAAATGTTTTATCAAATGTTGGGCTGATTTCAAAGCTTCCATTTTTATCAAAAATTCTGGAATCAGTTGTCTACCAGCAACTCAGTCCATTTTTACACAAGAATGAAATATTTTAATCTTTCCCGTCTGGTTTTAGGGAGCACCATAGCACTGAATCTGCTCTTTTAAAAGTTCACATTGATCTACTGCAGACAACAGGTACTCAACTATTCTGGTACGTTTAGACCTTAGTGCGGCATTTGACGAGGTTGACCATAAGCTGCTTATTACCAGACTTTAACAATGGGTTGGTATCCAGGGAAAAGCCCTAAAATGGTTCAAGTCATATCTGGAGAAGTTTTTTCTGTTAGTGTAGGGAATTCTTCTTCATCCTCGGCTCCCTTTACCTGCGGGGTTCCTCAGGGCTCTGTTCTTGCAGCTCTCCTTTTTTCTCTGTATATGCTCTCACTGGGTCCCCTCATTAGGAAGCATGGCGGCATCTTCTTCTATTGCTTTGCGGACGATGCACAGCTTTACCTCCTGCTATAATGCCACAGCCCACAGTCAATGCAGCCTCTATTTGACTGTTTCAAGGACATTAAAGACTTGATGTTAAATTAATTGAAAAGTGAGGTGGTTTTCTTTGGCCCCCATGAATCAACCAGCACTCTGTGTGTGTGAAGCTTGGCCCACCACGTGCAAAAAACCGCGGGATGATTTTTGAGTCTGCTTTTAAATTTGACAACCAGATAAACTGTGGTGAGAGGACTGCGAGCCTTAGCCAAAGTAAAACTGTTCCTAGTATTCCAAGATTGTGAAAAAGTAATCCATGCTTTTATTACTGCTTGCCTCGACTACTGAAAGTCCTTGTACATGAGAGCCAGTCAGTCTGCACTCTCACGTCTGCAGTATGTGCCTTCGCAGTTGTGGGCCCCAGTCTGTGGAACAAACTGCCCCACAAATCAGACCTACCCCGTTGATCGTGTCTTTTAAAGCACAGCTCAAGGCCCACCTCTTTCCTTTCCCTTTGAACTGTACTTAAATTGCTATATTTTGATGCTCCTCTCTGCCTGGGTGTACGCACTATCTATTTTGTTGTTGATCGTGGCTCTGTTGATCTGTTGTTTTTTTATGCATATGTATTGTAAAGCACTTTGGTCAGCTCATTTTGTTTTAAATGTGTTGTAGAAATAAATTTGACTTGACTATCTACAGCTGCAGTATCAAATAAAGGGCAAAATGCATCCCCCCACACACCCAAAAAACCCCACCAAGACAACAAAATATAGAAAGAGTTATATGGAAAACGTGAAAAGCAGGGTAAGAGTACTCTGGGGAGTGATGAAATGGGGAAAGAGAAACAGCTTTGTCACTGGAAAAGGGATCACAGTGAATGATTGGTCAAATATGTGTTATACACATTCCAATACTGATGACTACAGTTGGCCATTATTCAATTTCCCCCCCAGGTCTTTTCTTCTTTGTCTTATTGTTGTTATCCCATTAAATCTCATTCCCAGCAAAACACATGTAGAAAATGCTTGGGTAAAGGCATTGGTATTATAAAACAAACAGTGATTTCTGTTTTTGGATTCTATTCAAATGTTTATAAAAGTAATGAAAAAATGTTAACAGATCCCCAAGTGATTCTAAGAAAAACGGTATTGACAGTTATGAGCTAGATTTTGAAATGCAGACCATCCAGATCACCATATGAAAGCTAGTAAAGGCAGAGTATTTTTATGATTGTGGATTTGTTTTTAACACCAGAGATTTGGGTCTGGAGAAAACTGTCTTGGTGTGTTGATCACAATTTGTAAGAGATATATTTGCATGCTAGATAAAAGCACCCAATCATTTACTGCCATGTTACATTTTGATTTGCATGATGAAGACCTTGTTGATTAAAACACTGCAAACAACGGTTGGGAACTTGGATCCAGTGGGCAAATTCACTTTTCCTATTTGTGATCCGCTTTCATCCAGCATCCAGCCAGAAGATCTGAACACTGCTACTCTCTTGTGGAAAATGTAGTTCCCCGAGGAAAAGTTCTCAAACAAAGTGAAATGTGTTCCAAAGTAATTTTCTAACCAGGGAGCCATTTAGAGTCTGAGACGTTGTTAAAGAGCTGAAACAACTTCTGGCATGTCGGGCAGAACTGGACCTGTGGACGTACACAAACAGACACTTGCGCTCGCCTTGAGGCAGGACTACTCAAACAAGTCTCTGCTTCCTTTTTTCTACATGAGAAAAAACTAAGTCAAATTCAAACTCCGGCTCCTATCTCTGACAACATCATTGATTTTTGTGACATAAAGATTCATCGGGTTCCTGCTTATCTAAGCCAATATTGTTCCATCGAGGCCAGCCATTCTGGTACACTGAACATCAAGCTGAGTTAATACGTTGTGATCTGTGCTATAGCTTGTTTGGTTAATGCAGGTTACAGTCAAACAACATGCATAAGGCATGACTCACATGTCAGTCCTGATTTATACCCAAGAGTGGCCTAGACAGGAGTGCTTTCTGTGATATATAATGCCATCTCACTTTGTAAAGTATCGCTGTGTGTGGGGGTGTCTGTTTACATGTTTAGTTACGATATTTCCACGTGAATCCAAGTATTGTGTGCATGTTTTTGTTTGTGTGTGTTCTGAGCTGTTTGACAAGGACAAATTACTATTCTCCTGTCCTATCATGCTGTATACAAGGTGTTGCCCTGTCTGCATGGGATTCTCAATGTGACTCAGACCTTGGAACTGCAACAAAGCTAGGGCATCACACAGAGAAGATAGATTACTTTGTTCACCCTGAAAATATGAAATTCTTCCCTTTGTATATGCGTACGTGTTTGTGTCTGAGAAAGAATAATATTGGTAGAACTCCTCTGTCTGAAGTAAATGTCAGAGCAAGATAAATAAAGATCTCTCCACAAGGCTTTATTGCCTATTGTTATTTTGCATTCCTTATGCAAAACCTTCCTGCTGCGGGGACTATGTGTATTATCTGGCATCATATCTACATTCCAAAATAAAACACTGCACATGTTGTGTAAGCTTGTCTAAGTGTGTACGCCCTCTATCATGCCTTGTCTATACAATCATCTTAAAAACCTGGAACCAAATGGTTTAATATTCTCCTGGAGGAAAGATGGTCCAAACTGATGCCTGGGAAGATGTTCAATTCCCTTTTCATCCTCTAATCATCTTGACATCTCCTGGATATTATGAAATGTTTCATTAAATAACCGCCTTTTTGGTGGAAAATAACATCTAATTATCAGTTAAACGAGACTCATTCAGCATTTGTATAATTTCCTTTCAAATGCAAGGCCATGTGTCAAATCTAATTAAGCTTTACAGTAATTGTAGGACACCCAGTAAGGTTTACAGTAACTCTGCTTATCTCAACTGTTCCAGAATTAATAGAAAGCATGGCTTATTATGGGATATTGATTAATGACCTGTTCGCAGATTTGTCTCTCTTAGGCCAGGTTCACACTATTGTGCATTTTTCAAATGCTATATGCTATGCTTTCATCAAAGTTAATATAGTGAAGCAACAAGTTGGATGGGAAACTGCTGCATTGGAAAATAACTTGGTCCAAATAATGGAAAGGTAGAGAAGCAATATTTCATGATAAGTCAAACAATTCACTGCTGACAGCAATAAAAATGCAATTTAAAAACACAAAAAGTAGAGGTAGGCAGATGAAAAGAGATTGTGAAACATACTGTTTTTGTAGTTTTTCTGTTAAATCTGCTTAGTAGCAGCTACTACTGCAACATGCTATGTAAACAACACATGTAATATGCGATTTGTGCACGTTGACACAATGAGAACATACTGTATTTGTATGAGCCCCTGGCCCAGCCGGAGAAAGAGGTGTCAGTTACCTTTGCTGGGGTCTTGGAGGCTCTCTGGTGCAGTGCTACGAGGACCCTGAGATCATACAGTCCACTTTCTCTGCGAGGCTCACCCACTGCTCTTGGAGCTTAAAACACACAGTGAGGGAAAATAGAGAGAGCCAACTCATTAGATACAGCCACAGACTTAGTTGGCTAAACCTCTTACAGTCTTCAGAGTGGCAGAGAAAGGACACACAATCCTTAATGACACTAGGAAAATGTATTATCGGCATTATCCAGATTTCTTTGGACTGCACTCCAAACAGCTGGTAGAACCCTTGCTGTTGGCATACATCTGTGGCACGGCTCTGCTATGTCATTCCCCAAAACAGTCATATTGTTCAATGGAGTGTAACCATTATATCCAGAAAAGGCATACAGGCGCACACACAGAACAGCGTTTGTTGTAAAGGTTTTGCAGGTAGCAGGGCAAGAAGGAATTTAAGCGCTAGAACAACACTGCTGAGTACACTGTTTGGAAACACTAATGCTGGCGAGCCTCTTGGAGGTACTCAAGCTCCAAATCCCCTGGAATAACAACAACAGGAAACACTCCCATGATGCAACCAATAAAACCAATGTGCATCACGTGCAAACAATGTGCACTGCTTCAGACAACGTCTTGAGAAGCAGAGACATCTCAGAGAAAGCAGACTAACAAATGCAACCATCAACCAACTTAAAAAGGAGTTTGTTTCTTAAGTTGTTTATTTTTACCTCTTCAACAAGGCAGCAAGAAAGCAAGGTCAATAGAAATGAACAGAAAGCCACACAGGTGAAGAATAAACTGCTCTGCTGTAATATTTAATATACCACCCACTTCGAAAATGAAGTATATATATTCTTCACTATATCGTGCTCTTTGTTCCTGTTAGGTGTCGGGCCAAAGGACAGAGGCCCTGGAAAACCAAAAAGCATGAACTCCTAGAAACAGCGCCAAATCTCCGCCAGCCGTTAATTCACACCCGGACGCAAGATTTCCGTTGAATCCAAACCCTGGATTCCTATTGGACAAGCCGCCAAAGGGGTGCAGGAAATCCTGGCGCTCCGGCCATGGCATCACTTCTATAAAAGCAGAGCGCACAGCCCGCTCGCTGTCTTTCCATTGTAACTTCAGTTGCTTCAGGGGGACACATCACAAGAACTTTCACTCCCTAGGCCACGTCTTAACCCGCTGGACGAGCAACAGTCCGGCAGTCTGGTAGCGGGGTAGCACAAAAGCTACGCGCCACGCCATCTTGAGGACAAATGGAGCGTGTCCTCCATTTTGGCTCTCCCCTTTGTTTGAGTTTCCTGGGTCTGCCCGCCATTTTAGATCTGTGAGTGTCGACCCCCCCCCCCAACGATAGTGGTTGTTGGCTGAAATGATTGATTATTGATGAATGCTAAGGTTCAATAAACTATTGTACCTTTAAAGAGCAGATGTGATGGCCAGTGCCAAGTGGAGGATTTGGTTATTGGTCCCTGATCCCAGAGGTGGTGCCCCATAATTATCAATCCATATTAATCATTTTGATAATATTAATAATTGTATTAAATGTTATGTATATTCATAAATATAACCAAACCTGCCCTACCTGAATCCCAACATAGGTAACCACCAATCTACTTTGATACAAAACCTTTACATAAACTGTGTACCATAACTACACAAACACTGAGGTAATAAAACTACACAAGGATCAACACAATGAACACAACACTTTTTCATACACAAATGATTTAAAAGATTATACATAATATACAGAGAAATGGAAAACCTACACAATCAAACTGGGTATTTATTTGGTTTATTTAGTAACATTTGTTGTATTGCGTAGGACATCGTATGCCAATAAGTAACTGGACATAACCTTGCTATCCATGGAACAGCAACAATTCACTGATGTGGGGAAAAAGGTCAGAGATAGACATATTCATCAACTGGACCTACTGTAAGAGTTTGGCTACTCTGTGGGGATGTGAGGAGAGGACAGGATTTTGGGAATCACAAAGAATGCCACAGAGATTTGACAACACTGCATCTTTTCTTCCACCCCTCAAAGGCCGCCGTTCCTATTCTTCCGACATCACTTCTCCTCTATTTCCCAGTCCCTCACTCCTTCCCTCCCTGCCTCTCTGTGCAGTTCTGCAGATCAGAAGGGAGCTCATTACATAGGGAAATCATGACTAACATCTCAAATGCAACAAGAGTGCCTCATATCCTGTGTCTCACTCTCTGGTTTGAGTTACTGCAGACAGGTCTTATCCAGACAGCATCAGGCCAACATACATCCAATACTTTCCTATTCGAATTGTGGGAGCAGAGAGCACATTCCCACCGAAATTCAACATGCTGTTGTCTCTCTCCCCAACTCTTCCTGTACAAATGTGTCTCTATACAGTATGTATCACCTCTCACTCACTTGCTATCTGCACTGCTGGACCTAATTCCAAAAGAGAGTAATTTTGCTCTCACTCAAAATTCCAGATCCAAGCGCCAATCTCCGGATTTTATGGCTTTCATGGGGATAAGGCGCGGCGTGCAGAGTAAGCCTCTGAGAGGAATTTTGCTGGTGAGGAAGCAGGGTGACTATTCTGAGCCAGTTTAGATGTCTTTTGCAGATTCCCTCTGTCTCTCTCACGCTCTCTGTCTGTGTACCTAGAAACTTAGAGACACACTGCCAGGCTTTTGACTTTGCACTCCACAGATCTTGACATTGGCTTGATGTCGGCCTGATCTTAAATCCTTGGAGAGGAGCGCAGTGGCAGTCCCTGCCAATGAGCATTAAGTTTTCATTAGGCATGCTCAACCTGCCGCGGCTCCAGCTGCCCCCTGGCAAGTCATCCCAAGGCTTTTATTATTGTTTTTGAACTATAGGCCAACAGCAACTCATGTACGGAAGCTCTACAGTGTGTATGTGCATGCATGAACTGTATCTATATGTGTTTGTGTCTGTCATCTCCAATAAATTTTCCATTCTAACGGTCAAAGCCTATTGCTCCCTGATGAACCGTTAAATGAGTGCCGAAGAAAAGACAAACATATTCACATGCTTACACTTGCACACACATGCTTGAACTGACACATACACACACATTTTTCCCCTCTGGTCATAACTGAGTGCTGAAAGTCAGCACTGCATCCATCTTCCCATTTTATGGCGTTTGAGGGGTCAGATTCCCCCAAAACAGTCTATGCATCAAGTCCTGGACTGCAGCCAGTCTGCCTCCACTGCTGCATTTATATCAAACACGGGCCCGAAAATGCAGATGACAGAATGATGACAGCTAAGCAGCCAGAACGACCGTGGCGAGTGAGTGACTGAATGAAAGACATAATTAGAAAAGAGGACATTGAGAAGAGACCACAATAAGAGCAGAGCAAGAATGTAGGTACAGGTGAGGAAGATAGAAATATTATGTGAAATAAGAGTAATGAGGGAAAGGGAAAATAATCTAACTATCCAAATTGGGTTACTACAGTTACTTTTGTACTTGTGTCCTCAGCTGTGCTCACAAGCACAGCAAGGTCAGAGAGGTTGTGCACATTGCTTGATAAATCCATAACCCACATACAGTTGAATGCACAATGACCTGGCCTAAATTCATCAGCTCTCCTACATCATTCACTTTACAATCTTCTGGGATGGAATCGGTTTTCTTTATGGGCATTTTTATTGTACCTGCAGACCGAACTTGACAACTAAGATGATAAATGTTTAATGTAATATGCTTAATGTATAATTCGGTGTGATCTTTATCAAATGAGCTTTCCTTGTATAAAACACTTGGCTCCCATTTCATAATGCCATTGTTTTTGTTTAGCACACTGAAACCAATATCCCTCATTAGGCCCACGTCTTCACACTTAACTAGACTTAATCAAGTTGTCCCTCTTGTTTATTGAACACAAGCACAAACAGACGCTGCCTCACACACAGCTTCGTTTTGCTATTCTTAAAAAGGAACAGTTATACATTTCCACCCATCCCTAGACTTTATCCAAACCTTATTTTCTATGGTGAGTATGGGAAAACAAGGTTATGAGAAATTCGATTTTAACATGGGAGGTGACCACTTTTTTTTTTTCCAGTGATCGCCTTCTTCACAGTCTTACAGCTGCACACATATTCCCCTGAAAGCCATCGAAAACATACACACTGATGTACCTTCAGAGATTCCAAACATAAATTCTGACCTCTTAAGATCCACTGCAGCAACTAGGATTTAGGTGCTTTGTCCAACCTATAGGCTCCACCTTTTTGCCCTCAGTCTAAATGCCAAAAGATCAACGGTTAAAACAGTGACAATTACTGTACACATGGGATGCCCATATTAGCTAGTGGCGAACTGTGTTAAAACCTTGTAAATGTGCAGGAGGCAGTCACAGATGAAGATTCTAGAATATTGTTAGACAACTACTTAGACAAGAGCTTGGTGAATCTTCTTATCCAGAAAACGAATTTTCTCCCAAAACAGACCCAATGCGTCAGGATAGGGGTTCCCAGTGATCCTCTCACACACACACAAGTCAGATGTGCATAAAGTAAATATTAGGGATTTTTTTGTCACTGAGTGAGTACTATTGGAGCAGGCAAGATTATCTCATGACGAAAACTGCTGAAACGGCAAGTGTGTGCGTGTACATGTGTGGCTTCATTTAGCAAAAATGCCATATAAGGTCTTGTATTACCAGCTGAGAGAACAAAACACTGTTTGGTGGGAAATGTTTGGCAGACTAGGCATTCCAACAAACCATTACTAAAACGATCCTTTTTCTCGTTGCATGTACCAACTTATTCTACAAAGGCCTCAAAAGGTATCACTGTTCAATTTATGGAGAAATATCAGGCAAAAGATCGCCGGCATTAGCTGTGTTTGTGTATCCACTTGACCTTAGACTGGGGCTCTTCTTGGGTTATGCACATTCACGGCATGCATGGCTTGCTAGATTTGTGCTGGCTCACTCGTAGACACACACACACACACACACACATACTGCATTGCACTTTCACCCGCTACATGGAAGTGTAATTTTCAGATGAGTGTGTGCAGATCTTAAAAGAGTCCCAGTTCTGTATACATATGAGCTCTCCGCTGTCACTGGCATTGTGCTGTCAGACAACACTATTACGTTCGCACGATGAGGGTGTTTGTGAATGTGTAGGTGAAGTTTGCTTTTTTTAGTGTATACTCGGGGATAGCAATCCACTCTCCCATCTTCCTTGTTTCGTTCAAATCCCCTGTTTATAAAATGTTTGTGATTACGGCCGGGGTGGGGTGTTGGGGTATCAGCATGCATGCCACAGTGTCCTTTTTGATCCCTCCACTAGGAGTCGACTGAGTCCAAAATTTTCAAATCAAGTGCATAAGCCAAGTGATATAAATCTTTTTTGTAAAGACATAGTTGAACATAATGCAGCTTAAGTATTAATGATGATGCTGATTTAACATCTGAAACATTATGTTCTACTAAAGCTACCAACAGGTCACCAGGTTGTAATAATGCTACTAATTCATAACAAAATATCAGGACATTCAATATCACAAATATTCTAAGGACTGATATTCCAACACTGAAGCATTACACTTCCTAATATGTTGTGTTTATATTCAGTTCAGTGTCACATGTGTGTGTGTGTGTGTGTGTGTGTGTGTCAGACCTGTTAGCAGCTGCAGTGGAAGACGTTCCATGCTGTATGTCTCCGACATGAAGTGAGGCTTCTGAAGCATCTGGAGAGGAAGGAAAGGGACAAAGGAGTAGGTCAAAGAAGGAGGTGAAGACCATAAACAGGAATTGTTTTAGCTCTACAAACAAAGCATGTTCACAGTATTATGCTTTCATCACACTGTTGTCTATTACATTAAAGTGAATATGAAGAAGCCACAAAGCCAATGAAAAGCAGCTGCTTCAGAACAACCACTGCCTGACTTCTTTTTTTATTTTTAACAGAACACAGTGCTTTCAAGTTAAAAGTAGTTTATCATTTTAGGAGGGCACACTAGAGCTTTGATTTGTAGCCAGCACCTGATTGGGCCTGACCCAATGCCGGCTGGACTCCATCTCTGTTTAAATGCCTCAGGCTTGATCTATTTGGGTTTCATGTTGTTCTTTTTTCCCCTAAATAGGAGCAAATGAAAAAATGCCTTGCAAAAACAGTGTCAATCTGCCTCCCTGGCCTTACCAGCCCTATGTGTAACACTTAGGAGACTATCAGCCACCTGTGGGTTGACCTGCTTGTAGCCAACAGAGCTAAATGCATACAGATTGTGAGGAAGGAACTAGAACCAGCAGCATTTACCTTGTCCTCACAAAACATGGACAAAGTACGTATGTGATTTAGTGTTGATAGTGGGAAAAGCTGTACCCATCAAATCTGCAGAGCGCTCTATATTTTGACTGTCAGCAAACTAATAATGAGGATATGAGAGTACGGTAAGGTACAACACAATGACAGTCATGACACCCAGAGTAAAAATAAGGAAGGTAACAGTTAAAAAGCTGGGAGTAGTTGTTACTCCAATGAAGCCACTGTGGTGGGAGCATCAGGGAGGGTAGAAATACAGATTGTGTACAGTAGGTGACAGCAATGGAAGCTGCAGTCTATTGAATTAAAACTGTTCTTGAAAAAATACCTAAGAAACAAACAAAACAAAAGCAAATGAGGGGCACAAATAAAAATCCCTTCATCAGAGGGAAATCAGCCTTTAATAAGGTGCAGCAGCTAATGTTTCGATAGACAGCACGTCTTTAACAGAGTAAAACAAAAGACATGTTGAAGACAAGTTTCCTTTTAAAAACACATGTTCCAGATTTGATCTAAGTGTCTAGTCCATTAAGGCGTCGGTTCTCCATGTCGACTAATGCACTGCTATTTCCTTACAGTTATGGCAGTGTCATCACATGTCATTTGTTCCCGTAAGTGTTAGGTAATGAAGTTAAACAGATGTCATCTAGTGAATTTAATTACACTATTACTACTGAAGACAATAACTCATTGTCTAACTCAATGCTTAAAACACTACCTACTATATGTACATTACTAGGCCCTTCAGAAAGAAAAAGCAGAGCTGTCTGAGACAGCATAGGTACCTGGGGCTATATTTCTTAATCATGACAAGGCGGTTGTAAGTTACACCGTCAACAGCAGAGCTCAAAAAGTATAGTATATTCCAGATTCACAGTCCAACACAGCAGCATACATAATATATTATCTATATCATTGTTCACATGAGACTGTTGCTAGGGTTGTATTGCGCTCCTGTGTCATATTTCGACCTTAATAGAAGAATCTCTTATTCCAAAGAGAATATGAGTAAAATAGAGGGCAACACAATCATGTGTATAATTAAAGCTCCCCTACTGTTGTTAATTTTTGTTCTTTGTATATCCGGATGGAGATAATAATGTTAAACAGAGTATGAGCTCTCACTGTTTTTGTACTTTAGTACATTTGTGTGTGTATGTGTTACCAGAGGCAAGGCAACAACAGCTGTGTTTAATAGTGACCAAGCCGCCAAGGCCACAGCTGGACTGAAGCCACAGATACAGAACTCTGCTGGTGGGGGATCGAGGGGGGGGGGTTTGGTCTGGCCTGGGTAAGTCTGGTTTAGACTGGGCAGGCACAAAGTTTCGAACCCAAAACAGCTCCTGTGATGGTCTGAGTGCTGACTTGGCTCACAATGTGCGGAGTTGGCCTTACTTGGTCTCCATTGGCTCTTTCAACAGTGGACCATCAGGGCATTCCATTCACTGAATAATGACTAACCACATTCAACTACAAAGTGTGAGTAAAGGCATTTTCTCCCTTTCAGTGTTTCCAAGTATGAAGATTTGACTTTAATGTTCTTTTCAAGCTGAAGAGAGCTGGCGCGAAAAGCCTTCTTGACTGTATTACACTGACCAATCTCTCACTGTTTGTTCCCTGTTTCAACAGTTGACAAGCAACAGTCTGTATGTGTGTGTAGGCTGTGTGTGAGAGAGAGACAAGGAGAACAGAAGGCAGGAAGGAATGGGCGAGAAACAGAGCACATGTGGATCCACGGGTTTTTACTTGTGGGCATGGGTCCATCCTGACTGTATCCAGTTTTGGTTCAATAGCAGTGAAGTGCTGCAGTTTTGTTGTTTTCTCTGTCTGTTTGGCTATGGAGGGGTAGACGTTTTCCCTTCAAATATAGAAAAAACAATGAGATGCCTCAAAGTACCAATGTTCAACGAATAATTTAAAAATTGTGGTTGGTGTGACTTGTGTAGCGGTCTTAATGCTTCCCTGTTACTGCATTACATTTATTTTATGATTAATGCGGGACACAGCACAGCAGCTCAGCTGTTGGAATTTTGTGGCGCTGAGCAACATGTGAATTTTTTCAAATTAACTGTTTGTTGATTGCAATTATTTGTGAATTGACGTGACATCACATTTTTCAGCTGAACATATTTTACTAGGTGTGGCTTTTGGGTAGTAATGTTACAGCAAAGAGCTTGGTGGCAGCATCCACTTCCTGTCTCTCTCTCGCTATCTCTCTCACACACACAGTAAAATACAGCCTTTCATTGCGATGTGGATAGGTTACGTATACGCTGGTTAAAAGTTCACGTTGTCAAAAGTTAATCTGGCATTCTAGTTATGGCTGTGGAATTCCTCTGTTAACTGTACACTGAGGACCGTGGTTCATACTGTATATTGCCATAGCAACCTCAGCCACATGGATTTGTTGTTGTGACTTTAAGGTCACATGGTCTTGATTTTATTTGCATCTAACTGAAACACCCCCACACAAGCCAGAAAAAACTGTGATGGTTTGTAACTGTTATTATGTTTTGTTCAACTTCAGATACTCGTGTACTATCACATGTAATGCAAAATATCATGTGTAGATTTGGAAAAATTACAGTTCTACTATAGATCTGGCTCCCTGTACCTTGAACTGCAATAAGCCAGAATTTAAAAAAGTTGTTTTGCAACTTTCTCCAGATGAATGAAGAAAAATGGGAAGGTTTATGAACAGAAACCCCATGCCAATTTGCTTCCGTCATATATTTGTCGTAAACTTTGGACATGAGGCTAATACAAATGAGGCTCTTGGCAGGCTAAGAAACCATTTGTCTGTCCTTTCTGTGACAGTTTAATTAGTTTATAGATATTGTCACTGATTGTGGTTCCTTTGTTTTTTCGGTTGCCAAGGGACTACAAATGTTAAAAAAAGGGATTTGATTAAGGGCCTCAGAATACTGAAATCACAGGCGATTACCTTTCATTGATTAGACTCCAACAGACTCCTCTGACCAGTGAGGACACAAACAAAGGTCTTACCACACTACTGCGAGAGCAAGGAGAGGAACTGATTACTGTTTTTCAGTATTTTCAAAAGGACAAGAATAAGAGGGTAGAGTATGGAAGAGAGCATGAGTGAGTGTTGGGGATGAAAATACAGAGAGGAAAAGAGCAAGACAATGGAAAAAAAAAGAGCCTTTACTCAGGAGAGTGGTGTTCATATCTATGGGTGAATACATAAAGTTGGTTGAGCGTGAGAAAGAAGCTCGAAGTGAATGCAACGCACACTGGGAAGCTGAGACAGACCTCGGGGCTCTCAGAAAGCTCAGAAATCAACGGAGGGTGGATAATCTACACACCAAGACGATTGTGGGAAAAGTGCCTTTGCTCTCTGTGTATTAAAGTGATAGAATGGGCAGTTCGCCATGGTCCATTTGAGGGAGGAAAATGGACTTTGGTGTAGGTGGGCCATAGCAAGCTAAAGAGACAATAGGCATTCTACAATGTATAGCCAGGTAACTGTAAATACAACACAGGGATGGGAGGGTGTAAATTACCAAAGTGTAAAAGCATCTCCAGCCCTTCTCTTGATACACAAAACCTACATACATGCACATGTGAAAACAGAAATATAATGATTAGCTCAATAGAGGAAGTGATTAAATAGATCAAAAGCACACATCTAAAACAGGAATGCACACACATATATGCAGAGAAGCGGAAGGGGTGTATTGATTTGACTAATTTCAATGTGCTGAGTCGCTATGAAACACCTGCCCCAGACACAAGTGCAGCTGTTTGTCTTGGCAACAACATCGCAACCCTGCAACCCCCCATGACCCCAATCCATCATCCACATTGCAGACGCACACGCATGCAAAACGCGCGCACACACACACACACACACACACACACACACGCGCTGCCAGCGGACCTTTAGTGACGTGTCAGGAGCGGGTGAGGGACAGTGTGAGTATGAGTCCCTGGAGGGTCAGGTATTCACCTTTCCGAATCGGAATCAGAAATACTTTATTAATCGCCGAGGGGAAACAAGGGTTCTGTACTTTGTGACTTTACTCTGGAAACACACACACAGAGGTACTCATACATAGAATACATGTGCAGACATACACACATACTGTATTTACTAAAAGATAAGGGACATAGACACACACGAGAATATATACACATACACACACACACACACACACACACACACACACACAAACACATATAGTACATCCACACACATGCATGTAAAACAAGCAGCGCATCCATCTTTGATCATGTTATTCAGATAAGATGTCATATGAGCTGCGGTCATGGCAGCTCCGCATAACAATGAAGGGGTGTTTCTTCATGGCGTACTCCACTGGGAGAGCAAAGGCCCCAACACACGTAAATTACATATGTACATACAAACACACACACACACGCGTAGCTCATTTATCTGGACGACACATACTAACTATGCATTTAATGTCAAATTTATGGACACACACATCCAGGTGGACAGACTGTCTAGACGCGACGCAAATTTGGTGCACTTTGGTTTCAACGATGGATAGCGGCCATTAGTCCATATGGAGGAGCTCTAGACTGAAACATCTCAGCGCTGTGTGTTTGTGTGCTGCATGAATGTGTGTGTGTTCTGTACTGCGGAACTGGCTTCAGTTCAGTTATTGTTTACGTTCTTAAACTTGTACTCTGATACTTTTGTTTTCCTTTCTCAATTTTAGGACATGCATATTCTGGTTTGCAATCTTTTTTTCAGCCCTTTAGCCATGTGCTGCACAATTTTAAGCTAACATGTTAAAGTTTAGACACGACAGCATACATGACAAATGGCTGACTATCTATGGCAACAATTAGTTTAAACAAAGAAACTTTCAATGGCCAATTTATCCATAAACAATTATGCTTTTATGCGAACAAAATGATAATGGACTATAGTGATGTGGCCGGGTGTGAAAGGGAAGAAAGCTGATTCCTGTCCTTTCTGACAACAGTCTACAGCAACCCATTATTACTTGAAAAATGACAATATGATGACAAAACACCCTTGTCTGGATGTGTGTGTGTGAACTAGCATAACAGAGGAGATATTTTATCCTGGCTCACAGGGCAAGGCACTGACTCATAGGGAAGAAACAAGATAGATTCTCAGCCACGGCACATTTATCTCTATTACTTCCAGCAACACCAGGCATCTAAATTCTACTGATGACACGCTAGGGATTTTATACCAGTTATCAGCATGATCCTCTCATATCAAATGTTTAACGCTCTCCTTGCTCAACGTTGTTTTTTTTTTTTTTTAACGGATTAAACAGAAAGGAGAAGATGGTCTTCCAACCTGCTCTTTAGAAATTGCAAACAAAACAGCCTTATTTACTCCTGAATTTGGTAGTGACGCATGTTCTCTTGACATCCCTCAAGCTTGTGCTTGGCATTCTCAATGACCAAACAACTGAACACCTCAAAATAAAGCACGTAAGACAGTGGCTTTGAACTAGGCCCAGCTAAATCCCACTGAAGCCACTCTCTCCTGTTTTATCTACAAATGTGACCTTTTGAAGGACTAAAACAATTCCTGTGTTTGGAACAGTCACCAATGTTAGATTACATAGATTATTCTTAAACTGTCTTGCTTCACAAGTATGCTCACTTACACTTACAGGACTTTATATTCAATACTACAATACATGCAGTGGCAGAGTTTACCTACATACACCTCATTGCAGCAACCTTACAACTCAGTGCTAACCATTATGTTTCATTCTCGCTAATTGCACATTGCCCTTGGCCTACTGAGAGCTCATCGTTTTGTTTAACATTTAAGATGGGCCCCAAGTGGGCTTGGAGTTATGTTTTCCATCCTCACTGCTTTAATAAGAAGTCATGCTTAAGGCCACTGTTCAGCATGTTTTCCTGTAATGATGTTTGGTAATCTAGCAAACTGAGCTTATCACTGCCACATACTTGTATTATTTTTACTTTTAATACACCAAACACACATGCTTACATTCATAAACTAGTTTTACACACGGCCACATTCATCAGACAGATAGATGCAAACTTAGCTTTGATATTGCTACTATATTGATAAACTCACAGGAAGCAGGCTGCAGGTAAATAGGCTGTGGGTATAAGTCTGCCATTGGCCGAGTATTTTAGTCGGAATCCTCCTCCCTTTCCGCTATCTGCGTGTTACTGATTTGCAAGGGCACCGTGGCTGCATCCTGCTTAGCGCCACCCAAGACAATTGTAATTGGTTTAACGAAATACAAACAAGCCAGAGTGTTTATTCCCCCTACCCCAGAATAAATATGGGTTCAGCCAGACCTTTCTCCAGCGCTGGCACAGCGCTAAGAAAAAAGTGTAGAGATAGGTCTGGCTATGCGAGACTACTGATACTAACAATTGTTAGCGATATTGCTATTTTGTCTTACTGCATTTATTCTTAGGATTCTGAAAAAGTATCGTCTGATACCCAGTAGGTATTCTGGACCTAAGAAGAACAGGTGTTTATTCATAGTTTTGGCTATTTCATTCCAATATTGATCCAAAACTGAACAAGAGTACTGTATACAAGTATGATTGGCTGTATTTCTCCAATTCTTTGCTTAAAAAAAACCCCTGTTTTTGAATTTTAGTGCTTTTTACACTGCGCAAAATAAGGAGCTTGTTTGTTACACATATATACTCTACATATATGTACACTTTAGTTATGAATGGTATTTACAGTTTTTTAACATTTTGTTTAAGCATGCTTTTTACAAGTATACTTGTAAGGTCACAAAATGTGACTTATCTAGAGAGTTTTTAAGGTAGTCCGTCAGTCAAAGTTCTTCCTGCAGTGTTTTTAATTTGACTCATTCTGTACGTTGGACCACAGATGTTCGTGTCATAAGAGAGCATCTTAAGACAGCAGCTTCAGTGGTGCTAGTCTGCAAAGAAATTGGTCTCACCCTCGTGGAGACACTTTTCTCTATGAACAGAATTTCAGTATTAGCGTCACATGTTTGTCTATATGTTGGTTGTAGATTTTTTTTTAAAAGGCCGTTGGTTAAATTGAATACACATCACCATTGCTTTGATGCAAGAAGATTCTATATGAGCTCTGACGACTCTTACCAGTCTAATAATAGTATGGACACTCAAGAAGGTCACAGGACCCCATATGTGAGGAAACAACTAAAAAACTGAAAACACGGGGAAAAAATGTAATTGTCCTTAAAAGATAAACAGCACTACCTGTTGTAATCATTGTGCCAGGTGGTGTTTCGACATCCAGGATGTCCGTGCCAACAAAGTTCAGAATCTGTAGGCAGCGGTGGAAATGTCTCTGTATCTCCAGCAGGCTGCGGGTGACCTCTGGCCCCTGGCCCCTGGCGCCCGCCGAAGCGCAGCAGGGCCCTCTGCTGACCCTCCTCCCAATGGACAAGCTGCTACTTGCAGTAATGTGGCCAAGAGAAAACGATATCCCACATGGCAACGCTGTTATGGAGAGACGGGTTACGATAAGGACAAGTATGAATAAGATGTTAAGTAGTAACACTGCTCTGTATGGCATACTGTTGTATAATAAATGTAAAATAGCTGCAGGTGGATCACAGAGATTAAGTAGAAGGGAGAAAAGGCAGGGCAGAATAGATGTGAAAGGAATAAACACATACTGCAAGAAGTGTATGTATGTGTTACGTATGTATGTGATAAGAGAATATACTGTATGGTCTGAAGACTAAATGTATTCAAGGTCACATCCCATGGATTTGTAAAGGAGGATATCTGCATTCATTCAGCAAGTCCACAGGGAGGCTTGGTCAAGAATGGCAGGGATAGTTGATAGTTGGAGATGTGAAATATATGAACAGAATGGGAAAACAAAATGGGAAAAAGCAATCAAAGGTTACATGTTAAAGGTCATAGACACGCCAATTTGTGAGGGTGGTGGTGAAGCTGCATCATAACCCTGCAATCAATTAAATCAAAAAAAATGTTTGCACGGGGCAAACGGTCATTTACAATGGCGGCAAACCAATGTAATTTTACATCTTTCAAATTATATGTAGATTTTTACTTGTCAAAATGCCATCTTTGATGTAGAGCATTCACATTGTGATCCCAAAATTAAGAAAATAAAAGATAACCTGATTATTAGTTTATGCAGTGAAGCCCTACAAGTGAACGTTGCAGGACAGTAGACAGCAACACAGCAATGACACGAATAACATAAGGAGAAGAGGAGGACAAACAAAAAAAGACAATGCAGTCCCACAGGAGAGATGACAGATAGCCACAGTTTGTATGACAAAAAGGTGTGAGCATGGGTAAACTGTGAAGGAGATAAGAAACATCAAGCATCCAGACAGTGTTTCAGATATACCCGTGAGTATGACACATGTGGCAGTAGCAGCATGAAAACACGAGACGAAGTGGATGGCATTGAATCCATCTGACGCCTATTTCAACAGCATGAGCCTGCAATGTGGACTCCAATCCTGTGTGTCTGTACGTGTGAGAGAGTCATTCACTTCAAGCAGGTCTCTGAACCTTTGAACGAAGGCATCAACCAGAGCAAAAATGCTGGTGTGGTCCAGGACCCAGCCTTTGGAGAATACCTGATGGAAATACAGATGATAGAAAGAGAGAGACAGAACAAAAGATAAAAGAAGAGGAGAGAGAAAAAAGAAGTGGGAGCAGAGAGACCGATAAAGAGATAATGAGAATGTTATACTGACAGAGACACACACAACAAAAGTGAATAGAGAGTGAAGGAGAAAGAGCAGCAGAAAGAAGTCAAGCTGTCTTTCAAACAGATGAGCGCCTCAGCATTTTAGAGGTGGGTCTCCAGCTGTCACAAAATTGTAAAGTGCACAAAAACAAAAAGCAGGCTGTCACAGTGGCATACCGCCATCCATACAGGCTGAGGGATAAAGGTCAGAAAATGATCCGTCATTGGCATAATTACATCCGCTGAAGTTGTGTATCGGTGGCCTGGCGTTTCTCAGATTGCCTTTCACAATTCATTCTTCCCCTGATGGAAAGGTAATCCTGAAGACACAAAAGTGTATAGTTGCTGCTCACAGTGGAAATGGGAAGCTCAAAGAGGGAGAGGTGGACTTCAGGTGAAGCCAAGTTGACACCAGGTAGACTAGAATGGGCCTGCGACCTCAGCAAGTTAATGCACTAAGAAGACAAGAAATCCCAAAGACATCAGAAAAAAAAGTGACGATTCTTTACAGGGCTTACAGTAACTCATGCAACAAAACAGCATGCTAACACACTGTAGTTGTGTAGTTGATAACCTTTTGCTCGCATATTTTCAGTAACTTTGTAGCTTGACAGCTACAGCTTGCTACTCCAAGCAAAACAATATGGCACACAAGAAAGTGAGCATTTCTTCACTATCCTGTCACTGTGCAAAACACAGGACCTCCTCAAATGTTGGTTACACATACAGAGCACAGCAAAACTCAAGGTAAGGACATGCTGTATCATAACTGCATCAACATGTATAGCCTCAAGGCTAAACCTATGAGCTAAACATACATAAGACACATATACAGCTATTGCGTTTACTAGTAAGACTGGATTGCCAAACAGGTAAAGCAGGAAATTGCCCCAGCCCTCAAGAAGAACCCTAGCACACAAGTACAAAGGAATTCAAATAAATAGCTACAAGCTCCATGTAAAAACATATTCCAAAATAAATGTATTGACTGGCAAGATGGTGCCGCAGATTGCCGGCCTCAGTACAGCGCTCTCTAGTACTATTTGTGTTTTTGTTTAGTTTGCTTCTCTCCCTCTCTGGTCACATTCACCAGGGAGGAACCTCTCAACATCGGACTATTCACTGGTCAAACTTTATCACCGGTCTTCATTGAACCGGAAAGTTTTAGGGAGGAGGAGCTGCTCTCTATGGGATTTGCATGAGACGCCGACATGGGAAACGAGCCAGAGCAGCGCGGATATAGAACTGCGCTCCCGTCAATACATCAGGCGAATGTCTGCTCTCTGGCCAACAAGAGGGATGAACTGCTGCACCTCAACAGAACAAACTTGGACTTTTACAGATCTGGAAAACACACAGATCTTCAACAGATCGCTGGAGATGTTTGAAGTCCCCACCTGCTTCAAAAGCTCCACAATCATCCCAGTCCCCAAAACACCCTCCATCACAGGATTAAATGACAACAGGCCTGTCGCCCTCACGTCTGGAGTCATGAAGTCCTTTGAAAGACTGGTGCTGACCCGGGACATCACAGGACCCCTGCTGGAGCCCCTGCAGTTTGCCTACAGGGCTAACAGGTCAGTGGATGAGGCAGTCAACATGGGACTGCACTACATCCTGCAACACCTCGATACTCCAGAGACACAAGCAAGGATCCTGGATCCAAAACCATCCTCCCGGACATCCTTCACACCAAATTACTGTCCCAGCCCCCACCTGTCAGTGCATCACAAACTTCCTGACAGACCGGAGGCAGCAGATGAGGCTGGGGAACATCACATCCAGCACCCGGACAATAAGCACTAGTGCTCCCCAGGGGTGTGTGCTCTCCCCACTGCTCTTCTCCCTCTACACCAACGACTGCACCTCAGGAGACACGATGGTCATCAACCTCATCCAGAACAACCTGGAGCTGAACACGCTCAGGACTGTGGCGATGACAGTGAACTTCAGCAGAAGTCCACATTCACAAAGTACCAGAACAGTTTCTACCCACAGGTCATCACTCTCATGAACAGTTAACACCAGTCATAGTGTCAGGAACAATGCCTGTGCAATATCCCTGTGACACCAACATCCACTGTACCTGTACATACTGATACTGATACATACTGATACAATATAGTTTAGGAGTGCAGGTTTTTTTCTGGGTCTATAGGCAAAATATAATAAAGTTGCCATATGTGGTCTGCTGTGTTCACTGTACTTGACGGGTATTTGGAGTATGCAGGATACACGAAGTACAGAGTGTGGGAAGACGCGGGAATCGATAGGGGCCCCAAAAGCTACTTTGTGCTCCAGGGCCCCCTATCGGATGATTCATCTTAATTTGTTTAGCAAATTTATGTATTATAAAAGAAATAACATAAAAACTACAGCATACACATTGTTGACTTGTAGTGGATGCTACACTGAAACACCAGACGTCAGCATAATTAGCAGCGTTGTACGATTCACTCTGGAAGAACTAAAGACTATCATTTCTTTGCTAATAAACCACTTAAGTAGGAATACTAAACATGTATATGTACATATATATATACATACACACACATATACATACACACACGCGTGCGCTGCACATACATTTAATGTCGAAGTATGAAGGATAGGGTTACATTAATTTTAACAGCAGAGAATACATGTGGTATTAAGAAAATGTGCAGGAGAAATGAAACAAGGAGAAGGGGAGAGGGTCCACATCTGTGACTCTCCGCCTCTAACTGCAGATGAAAGGAAGTCGTTTGAAGTTGATGTGGTGCTATTTCTCCAATGACTCAGATTAAACACTGATGCCCGTGCCGAGCAGCACATTCATCACTTCAATGATACTTTTAGTGGCCGTTCCCCTGCTCGGGCAGAAATTAACAGCACTCTGGTGCCCTGTGTGTGCGCAAAACCTGCTCCCTCACACAAATAAATGCCCAATTCTGCTCACATACAAAGACATGCAGGTGTTTTGGGTACGTAAAGGCTATGTTTTTCACGGCTTATACAACTTTCATCCTCTCAGGGGACATAAGATAATGCTTTTTTTTTGTTTTTTAAACTATGGCCTCATCTCACTCATTAGACTCATTCATCGGAGGAGTTTGAGACTCATAAATTATGCCATTAAAACATTATGATGAATCATTAGTTTACCAGGTTGATTATAATTGAAATGACAGAGTATGCTTGTGAAAAATGGTAACCTTGACATGGAGAAAGAAAAGGACTACTTGCCTGAATTTTCATCATAGGGGTCTACACAGTGAATTGTGGATGCATGCAGCAGGGAGGCTTTGTCAAAAGGCTTCATTAAACTGCAGAAAAAACAAAACTGAGAATTCTGTTTACTTTACTTTGTTTCATTTGAACAATGAATATAGCAAAAGAAAAAACAGTTTGGAGTCACCTTATTCTGACAATTGTACAACTGTCCTTGCATCATGTTTATATGATTTTAAAACCAAAACATTTTTACTACACACTCCCATCGCCAACTAATTTTTTCCCCAAAAGCACATGTGGGGTTGTGTTTATTCAACGATGTTAGCGGACTTGTGACTATTTTATACCCTACTCACAACAATGTAGGGCTCAGAGTATGGCCATACGCAGCAGATCAGTTCTTTACCTCCAGACAGTTTGGGTGTAGAAAGAAGTCTGGCCTCTAGGGGTCTCTATTGTGGTTTTAACGCCCGTACTCTTGTTTAAAAATCAAATAGCATATTTCCATTTCTACCGAATGATAGGTTGATGCGGGGTTGGGGTATGTAGTATGTGTGCGCACATCAGTTCACCCCTACATACACAACATAGTACTTAGAGTAGTTAGCTATGCAGAAGTCTGAATCAGTGTAATTTCATCAGTGTGGCCCTAACCTCATGGGATAAATACCCAATAAAAGACATTTTGGCATCTGGAAAAGAGTAAATCCATCCAATTTGGGGCCTAATTAAGTGGGACTTACATAGCACACTGGGACAGTCGGTTATGGGAGACAGAAAATTGACCGGAGGCATCAACGTCTCTGCCGTCTCAGGAGAGCACTACATCCAATAAGGATGGAAATATAAGAGGGGTCAATGTGGCTAACTTTAGTAAGGAAGCATCATCAGAATAGGCTGACACACACACACACACACACGCATACAGTAAGCAGGCTCTAGTACAAAGACAGACACTATGCCATTTGGCAAACATAAAGAGAAATGTTGACAGATCTTAGAGTAAAGAGGTACACTACGTGATATTGACCACATTTTGACCTACTCCAGAGGCATCACTCTGACCCTTAACGCTTAGCAGAGGGGAATATCATTTTCAAGAATTACAATATCCAAAGGCAAATATTCCTTTACATTGAGAAAGATATCTCTCTCCCTCTTATTTTTATATCACCCTACATTATCACGTCATGAGCTACAGCAGCAACTAAACTGACTTTAATCCAATATTTCCCATAGCCATAAAAGCACAGCTTGTTGCTTCCGCTATAAACAGCTACACACAAACATAAACTCCCATGATAAGCGCTATCTCATGATCATAAAAGTCTTGGGGTGGGGAAATGTGCCTGCTCCTCTATGGACAAAGATATACACGAGTCACGTCGGGCCACAAAACAAATTAGTCTCTGTCAGAATCCCTTCAGATGTCTTCCTGTGCATTTCCAGATTTCACGGGCAGAGCAAAACAATAAAGGCCTCCTGCGATAGAGAGACAGAAAGCCATATCAGGAGGTCATCTGTGCTTCAAAAGGGAGATATATTAAATTCATTCATCTCAGTCAGTGGGAGTGCCAGTACTGTGGCTTCCATGTGATGAGGGATAGAGAGATCTCCCCCTCTCATTCGGCCAGCCAGGCCCACCGCCTTCGGAGGCATTGTCTGGGAAAATATCCCCTGTAATAGAGCCAATGATTAAATAAAGAAAGAGAGGTGTGTGCGTGTCTCGCATGGAGGCACATGCAAAGAACGCAGTGAACAGCCAGTGCTTGGAAGGAGTCTAAAAGAAAAAGGAAAAGAGATGAGGAGGGTGATGAAAATGGTTGAAAATGAGAGAGACAGTGATGGAGAGAACAACAGCGGGGAAGAGAAAACAACAGAGAGGCCACCAAGAGGACAGAGAGGAGGGAGGGCAGACGGCGGCCAACCCCACATTCATCATGTGTCACCACGTCATGTTCATACAACACTTCCATTCACATGCAACATAGATCTAGTATTTCACACACACACACACACACACATCCATGCACACTCACAGTGCACAGAGTGTGCGGCTGCATGCACATACTGTATAGCCTAATGTAAACATATGTTCTAACGGTAAAGAAGAAGTAGTTGCAAGACAGAAGGCAACTGTGATTAAAAGCTGCTTTCACGGTGAAGTCTTAACTTTGGTCGATCTGTGAATGTGTTTTGCACGCCTGTATCTCCTTGACTCGTTAATTTGGTGCCTGGTTTATTACCTTATTTAAAAAGGCAAGATGAGGCCGAAAGCTGTCGTCGCTGCAGCTCTGACAGCCTGCATAACAGGAACCTGGCAGGAATAGAAAAAAGTGAAATCAGAAATTGTGCCCATTTCCAGAAAGTTATTTAATATTGCATCTATGATTATACAGTAGGATTTCTTAACTGCTTTGTGGCCTAAAGAAAACGGACTGAAATGAGTTAAACGTCAGCTCTCAAGAAACGGGCATTCATACATCACAAAGACTTACTTAACTGCAATTAAAGCCTGTTCTGCAGTGTTAATGTGCCCGAGAATCACTTTATCGCTGTTGATACTGCGTGGGAGTGACCATGTGAAAAATGATGTGTGTGAGAATCTGAGCTGTGCTTTAAGGGCGGGAAGGTGAGGAGGACGCAAATGCTACAGTCTGGCTACCGTGGTGCTGGTGACAATTTGCCAGTCGACTTTCAATTTATAAACGTATTCTGCAGCTTATTACATTTGCCACAGAGGAGGCTACATTCCCTGGCTGATATCTAATTCTGTGACAAATTCAGAGATGGTGGGATCCTTGGGGGACTAATAAATGGGTTTCCAGGCTGTCAGTATTGTTGTGTTGACGTCGCATCTCACAGCACTTCACCAATTTCTCTGGATTGTGCTTTTTCACAGCTGCAAATATGTACGGGTTCACCAGTGTCAGAGTTGGTGCGGTGTATTCTGATGTAAAAGTCCTCTTTTGCTTATTCACACTGCATCCCGTCGATGCCGTCTTCTATAGTCTGTCCAACACTACTCCACTGTTCCTCTCATCTTTTCAACACAATTGTATTTCTCCTGTTCCTTCTCCTCCGTCTCTCTCCCTCTTCTCCCATTCATCTCTTTTCATTTAATAAAGCCTCTCGCTTTTCTTTTGGCAACTTGGTGTGAACTACTTGTCATATTTTACATATATTTGCTACATTACATAAAAAAGGAGAGCGACAGGAAAGTTGGGAGAATGGGCTGAAACACACTGTATTGTAAGCATAAGGCATATGCCCTATTGCTCTGAGCCACCAAGACACGCCACAGTCACACATTTTTACCCTTGTTGATTCCTCCCGTCATGTATCCCCCCTCCCTTCTGCTTTCTCTCCCTGCCCTGTGACTGAACCCAGTGTGTGGACTGACTGTGATATTGGCTGTGTGGGTGACAGGCTCGCTGGTGTGATATCTGAAGGGGAGAAAAACAGATCAACGTCTCTTTACTTAACACCCTCCCTCCTTCACCAGCCGCTGATGAAGGAAGGACTGACTAGAGATAGCCTGCTGCAGCAGGGAATGTTACTCATTTATTGCTTTCTCCAAAGGCCTTTTTGAGTTCAAGCTCTCTTGGAAATTCCATAAATACAGAAACTTATGCATCTCTCCTACATCTCCTTAAACACATTATCTACCAGGCTCTCACATACAAACAGTGAGCCAAAGACACGGATATATGATAATCTACTCTCTGCATGCGAGTACTAAACAAACCTACTTTTCGTAATGTTTTGAAAGTATGTTGCTGCAAATCATTTGCAGAGTTCAATGAGTCAGACACCTTGTGAGAACATAAATTAGACCTCATGAGCTGTAGTGTTGTATGTTTTACTGACAAAATCATATTGTCACAAAAGTATTACAGTAAGGGAATTTACTTCACAAATACATTAAGAGGTGGATATATTCAAAACCGCTCAAACACAATGGTTCTCCAACAATGACAGATTGTTATTTAAAATTAAGTCCACTAGGGAGAGCAGTTGATACGTGTGGCACATTGAGTGTGATCTTTGGGTGAGGAGCTTTAGATAGGTAGACCAAATAAAAAAATTAAAAAAACTCATTGGGTCATGAAGTGGCTCTTCTAGAATAGCTCCCCTCCTCTCCTGCCCCACCCCAAGCCCAACCATCGATCAGGAACTAAGCGCTGTCTTTAATTGGTTGGACGAGGTCGATTGCCCGTGCAGACAGCGAGAGGCCCGAAGGGGTATTGGAGAGGCTGGAATGTGTGTGTGCATGTCAGCCAGTGAAAACACTGGGAGCCCATCAGACTCTCTCTTAGGGCAATCATAGTAATGAAGTGAAAATCTCAGTTCAGAAACCCACTGACACACTGATTATCTGACAACTGAAGGAAACAAGTGAGTTGAAGCAGTTTCTTGCTGGTCCCCTCCCACTGACCAGATTTAAAAAAAAAAAAAAGGCTCTCTTTTTGCATTATCCTTGTATTCATCTTTTGTTGGCAATATCTGAATTATTAAGTTTGGGTGTAGAGATTGCATACTTCATTACTAGAATATCTAGTGTATGGAAATTCATGCAGACCCATCAAGAGGAAGGTAAACTTGCTGACAGGAAAAGCAGATGTTTGCAGTCATCTGCTGTCAGTGCATTTGTAGTACGCAGGCACTCGCATCTTGTCATTATACACAACTGCTCTATTAAGCTATCATTTAGTGAGACGATGGTGTCTATATTATTAATAGCATCAGCAGCGGAAGTAGTGCTGTGATATTTTCCACGGAGATGTATTTAAGAATGAAACAACAAAAGAGTAATCACAACTGCTGTTGCATTTAGTAATGGTGATGAAAATCCATAGTTACTGTAGGGCTTCTGCATTCCTCAGTTTATAAATGCAGATTAAAGACCCAATTTAAAAAAAAAGTATTGTGACTGACACCAATAAAGTATCTAAATACATCATGTTTGTGGGCTTGACCTAGCAGTACCCACTAGCTCAAAGCTTTCCTTTCCTATTGTGATTAGTATTTTTATCTGCTGTAAATTCACTTCCTCATCTAAACTTCTACTTAACACTTTGTCTTGCATTTTCTACACGCAGAAAAGTATTCTATTCTGCAATAAGGAAAATATGACTGTCTCATGAAGTAAAAATTTGTTCTAGAGAATGAGTTGAAGCTGGCTAATCCGACACACAAGTTTACTCCCCGTGGCACCTTGTGAACTGATGGCAAACTGATCTCATGGATGATCTGATTCCAAACTTTGAGAACACAAGGAAAATCCCAGCATGTCAAATTATTTAAGAATAAACACAGTTAATGAAAGTATTGAAATAATAAACAAACAGCATAAGTAAGGTTCTGCATATGGTATTTACCCTGTCTGAACTGATCTGAGGCTGGCCTGGCCTTGTGGACAGGACGTGCATGTTAAACCTAACGCGAGGAACTAAAAATGTAGTGCAGCTGGAATCATACTAAACTATTTAAAATCCCATTGTAACCCCAATTTGGCTATTATGACTTTCTAAATTATAGAGTCTGTACAAAATAGGGCCAAGGACAGTGAGCACACATTAACTTTGACTGGAGATTCAAAATCACAATCGCTTGCCTTCCAAATGAGATTTAGGGCCAAATCGCCCACCCACTGTTTTGTAAAAGGTTTGATGTGTTGTAGGAGTCCGCCTAATAAAGAGATGCACTTAAAGATTCATAACTCATCACCTCATTTTTTATTTTTAAAGTTTGTACACCCCAGAACATACAGGATGCACTGTACCCTACTTGTAATAAGTAACTTTATGGTATTTGACATTTCCAAGCCTGTAAAGAGTGTTACTTACTAAATAAAGGCTATTGGCATTCAGGTAGAATTTTAATTCAGTTTGTAAAACTAGATTGACAGAACACATGTTTGTCATCAAGCAGCAGTTGGTCAACAGCTGGGTGACTGTCCCAGACAAAGTTAGAGGGAGAGTATTGTCCCAGATATGATACAGTTTCACTCTGCTGATTGCTCTTTCAACACGAATTAGAAGCTGCGCTATGGCTTGTGTTTTCAAAGCAAATTCTTTACTGAACTGTGGTTTTAATAAAGAGGGGGGTATGATCAGCTTTGCTCCACGGTCAGCCAGCGTCTTCTTAGTCATGAACCCTTTGGCTGCCATGCAGCCATCTCCCGGTTCCTGTAAGGCAAGTATTCCACACCATTCAGCGAGCACGCGATAACTCCTCCTGAGAAGGATACAAACAAGCAGCCATGATAGTAGTAATGACCTGCTTTAACATATCAGTTATTATCTCAGGGTTTTACAGAATGTTGTACAGAGTTACCTGCGTCCATGGCCGATACCATGTTTGTAGAGTACTTGTGCAGACCATAGTTGGTGATACTTCCTGCACCTGCTTTATGCTGTAATGGGCACTCTGAAACAGCATGGCCATAAGATGATGTATAGACCTTTGCCTGCTGCACAGGTTCATTTGATCCAGTCAAATAAATAGGCTCTGTGCCAACTTGGAAAACAATCTATAATAAAGACATTAAGGTGCATAATATTGTAATGTGATCATACAGAGCAAACTATAAATGTTTTTAACAATTGATTTGGGTCATGCACAAGCTGTACAAAACCGCAGGACAATACTGGACAACTCATATTTTCTCTCTCACCAGTAACATCAACAATACCATGTTACTCCATATTCCCATACTTCTAAAGCTAAGTAATCATAAAGCCATATTCCCAAAGGTAATTTCGGGTTGGTGAGCCAAAAATCGGCACAAGCAAATGCCATCCACTACCGTAGTGTGATTATTAGGCGTTTGTTCGTCGAGATAATCAGATTATCAGAGGGAGCAACAAGACACAAACAATGCAGAACACACAATGGAAATATGACATTTATGTATTAATGTGAGGAAGGTTGCAATTGCCTAGTCGCGCCACAGAGACCTGACAGATCGCAGTTCTGCCGCTATTATTAAAATGTGCATAAAACAGGTGGCTATAAGCCCAGCTAGACTGCCACCTAAGAAAAAAGGGACCAACGTTAAAGCTGGCTACAGGCTAATAAAAATAACACTAGTTAATGTTAACTTTGTGATGTGTTAGATCAATGAACACATAGTCCTGTTAACTAGTAGCGACATGCACAACGCCATGCAGGCCAATAGGCAGCCTAGCTACATAACAGTAGTGACTAGCTTAATGAGCTAAGCTAACTTACATGCTGACAACATATGTATTTGTAACCCTTTCCAATATTACTGATTGTTAAACAAAGTCATCTACGTGCACCAGTTCAAACATACCATTCTTGCTATTACTAAGAAGAAAGTTATGTGTAAACATACCTGTGCACTGATTTCCTGTCTTCTCTGCTCAGTCTGACAGTGGATGTTGTCAAGCTTCCACTCTGATCAAGACTGGCCAGTAGGGACATGTCTTACATCTTTCCGCGTAGGTCCCGCCCATGAGAGTTCAACAGCAATCAAAACTTTTGGGTTCAAAACCTTTTAGATTTAGCATTAATACATTTTTAATCAATTACTTTTACTTGCAATAAATGAAAATTTGATTACATTGATAGTTTCTCTCAAATGTATTCTTTTATTGCTGTGTGGAAAGTTTCTCTGAAACCTATTCAGTTTGATTGCATAATAAAGGCAAAAGTACCTTCAAACAAAAAGGCAGAAAAGCCCAAAAAAAGAGAGATGGAATTTGAATCATCCATCAATTTGCTAAAATCTGAATGTCCATGACTGTAATTGGCTAAGGTCATTAAATGTGATGTTCAGTTGATTAGGATTTTCTAAGTCTTTCTAATAAACTGTATAAAGTGAGCATAAGAAAATAAATCCACACTACAGCCAGTCCCATGATTTACCAGGGTTTGTTTTTGGCTTACTTCCCCAACTGCCTCTACTGTCTATTTAATTTTACTGTTGTGTGAAACTTTAATTCAATTAAAGATAACACTGCACAACAGTAAAAAATTAAGACCTCTAATTACTACATTTAATATTGCAAGGCTCTATATGGCTATAAATTTAAATAATTACATTTTACAGACTTTAAAAGAAAAAGTGCATCGAGTCCCTACATGGGTGATATTTTTCTTACTTGTGGCGAAACTGCGAGGCGTGCAGGTCAATTTCTTTCCAGGCCGCAGCACTGGATACAGTTGGAGGTTTTGCTTGCTTGAGATCACGTAGCCGTTAAAGATCCTGTCCAGAGAGATGCTTTGGAAGCACAGGCGAATGATCTCATTACTCATCTGCAACACAGCAGAAAACAAACACTGTCTCACACACTTGTCACAAATAATGAGCTTCGGGGGACCAAGTTACAGACACTGAGATTTACATTTATTACACGCTCAAGTGCTGAGCTATAATAACAAGTCACTGTTCTACAAAACCCTGGATACGAAGTAGTCTTACAGTACAAATTCATTAGCTACAAAAAAAAGGGACAAACAGCAAGCAAAACCAAGGTATTAGCTTATTCATTACTCGCACCAGAGCACACAGTTTGGTTTTTATAAAGCTCAGCCGAAGAGACAGAATTATTATTCTGGTTGAAGTGGACTGGCTCAATGTGAATTATGGGTCCAGTAAGGTCCACCGAGAGACTCAACTTACTAAGTAAGTGATTAGACTTCTTAAAATTGCCTAAAATGACTTCAAACAAAACACACACAAACTACATATGAAAGGCAAACCAAAATGAAAAGTTATTAACTTATCTGGGAAAAACAAACCCAATAGTAAAACAAAATGTTGAAATATTTCCTATAGCATTAACGTAGAAAGGCGCCACCAATCCCACCAGGCATCACCAGTGACAAAATATTACTACAAATAAGTTCTACCACACAACTGCAAAAATTACCAAATACAAAAAAAAAAACCCAAAGAAATTAAAAGAAGTGAAGCTGAAATGGAAAACAAATTAAAAATAAAAGGAAATGTGTAAGTAAATTGCACTAAATTTCACTCCTCAGCCGCTCCAGTCATGTACTGTACACATGTTTTGAGATGTGTCATAGGTTGAATGCAGCCATCAGCCTCTGTGTATTCTCTGTAATTCCAGTGAAAATGGAAATTCCATAAAAATAGTCATAAAAAATGAAAGCGATCATTCTATGACAGCTTGGATCTGGTACCTCTTGACTTTCACACCAAAGGTCACATATGGCATTGACTTAAGTTGACAGACTTTAAACTTACTTTACACTTGAGGCCTTGCCGTCTAACACTTTGCTTGAACTGAATATTTGATCACATTCATGAGCTTAAAGTCCCACATTGAAGTAGTTAGTTGCATATATCCCCTGCAGGTTCAGTCTAACCACCAGATGAGAGCCAAAAAGGACTAGGCACATCTGTATCAATTCAGAAGGGGACGCTCACACATGCATGCTCATGTGGGCACACATACACATTACGTAAATACACAATGTCTCTCTCACACAGACACAGGTGTGGCTTTATACCACAAAGGGAAAAAAAGGGGTAAGGTTTAAAGTGAGTGTAATTCAAGCAGGCACACATTTCATTAAAACCCCTATTTGATGTGCTGGGTGTCAGTCAAGCATGCCGTCTTCTTGTCGACACACACACACACACACACACACAGGTAGGAGGTTATAAGAGAGGAGGAAGCGAGGCGTAGGAAGGAGAGGGTGTAATTATTGAGGATGATGTGTATAGAGGCCTATGTAGAATGACAGCTTCCCTTTCATTTCTCTGATCACTGGTTTAATCCTGACAGAGCTACAGCGGGCCACGGAGCTGCTCTGTCTGCATACCTGCCTGGGCCCCAACACACTGCCTCAACCTCTGTGTGTACTCGCACATGTGTTTGTGCATGTGACAGTGTTTTGACACAAGCAAATGCTTAGATGCACACACCTACATATACTTTGTCATTCTGTTTTTCATGTGCGCCGCTGTGTTTTCCCTTTTTGTGTGTGTATGCGCGCACGCACGATGTGTGTCAGTGCTCACCACCCAGGAAAATGTGTTGTACAGGCTGATTGCAGTGGCAAGCAAATGCTGCTTTTAATGAAGGAGGGGGAGACAGGAGAGGGAAACACAGGAAATTAAATTGATATGTAAATGACGGAAATTCTCATTTGAGCTGAAGGTTGAGAGTGCTACAGCATTAACCAGCTTATGAGTTAATAATGATTTTTTCCTCCCTCCCTTCCTTCTCAGTCTCACTCCCTCTCTCAGGAAGAAAAAGAAAAAAAAAAAGAATGGGTAAAAGAGAGGAGGGTGGAGATGAAGACAACATATGTCCCTGAATCTTAACTCTCCAGAGATTTTCCCCTAAGCTCTTGTATAATCAGTTTCCTCAGAATCTGGACCTCTTCAAAAGCATGCATTACAACATGCCAGTCTTGACTTAAAAAGTATATATCCACTGGACTTTTCGTTCCCCCCCCCTCCATTCTCAATACATATCTATCCCTTTTGCGTTTTCCCTCTGTAAAAACAACCAGATGGCGTTGAATATATCTCAGATGGACATGGAGGAGACGAAGGGTGTCTGACAGCTTGTAATAGTGGTGTAGCTCCATGTAGAGGGGAGAAAGAAAACAAAGACAACATCAGCTGCAGCTACAGAGAGCACCAGAGGCAAATGACTGCAGAATGATCACTGCAGCTATTATCAACCACTAGGGTTATTATTTTCTCTCCCCTCTCATTGGTATTAGCTGGAACAAAATAGCTCAGTCAAAAGTCCTTGGCCTGCAGTGATTGGAAAATGATATTAAACCAGACATTGTGTTCCCCCGTGCAAAAAGAGAAGAGGGAAGAAAGAATAAACACAAAGCTGCAACAAATGAAGAAAATGGTTGAGGCCCTGCAGGAGAGAGAGGGGGCAGTGGCAAGTCACACACAAACTTGGAATACAACGCAGACTCAGAGTTGCAGATGTGCACACACAACGGGACACATTAAGCGCATGTATTACACATCATACACATTAAAAAAAGGCAGACAACCACACATGACACAAATGGACGCTGATTAGAAAGTATTAGCCAAAAAAAACTGACACAAATGGAAACCACATCAGTGATCTGGTTATGCTCCAGAGAAGGAGAGGGCCTTGCTGCCTGATATGGCGATACAACGAAATAAAAGCCCATTCTAAAATAAAAAAAAAAAAAAAAAAACCCAACAAGACATTTTACATCTCTATTATTTCATAGAACTAGAGGGGGAAGAAAGCCTCCCAACCATGAGAAGAGCTGGAAAACAAAGTGAGCGGTGCTGCAGGAGAGGCCGTGACCATCTGAGCTGCATAAAGCACAGTGAACCACAGGTTTCCAAGTTCCTTCATGGTCAATGACAACATGCGCCACTGCAGTGGGGGCAGGTTAGTAGAAAATACACACAAGCACACCAAGACCGCAAGCCTACTCACCACAGACAGGGTGCCTTTATCTGGCAGCACAGTCTCAGAAACGCCACTAAATGGCTGTAAAATCGTTTACCTCCACCTCAGGTATGAGAAATACTACATGAGTGAGTTGAACAATTCAGAGGGCACAGAAAAGCCTTTTGTGACACCACTGAAGAGCACTGGAAAACATTTAGCCCGACGATGGAGATGTAACCACATGTGGGACGCGCAAGGCTGAGGCACCAATATTTGTTATGAAGCCATCACGCCACTCAGCATTTGCTGTCATCTCAAACTGAGTAAAACCTTTCAACATGATTAATGAAATTCTACTCCACAAGCCAACTAATTCCCCTTGTCACAAAGTCCATGGCGGCAGTACCGGAGTGTTCTGCATGTCCTTGGTGCGGGTTAAAAGGTACACATTTAGTGGTATAAAAAAAAAGGTTTTAAGGCACCTCAGCCATTCTGAAAGACACATTACCCTAAAATAGTTTGGGCTGTCCGATCAATGCAGCCACATGCACACTTATAATTACACCAAATGTTTTGTTTGAACCAGGAAGATGTTGAAATAGAGTGACACATAAAAGAGAGAGAAAAGTCATGCAACAGGGCAGCAAATGATTGTAACAATTAGGGTTCAGAAGATAATTATTTAAGGTTAAACATTTTTCCCAGTCTGGGGAGCTGTCAATTGAAATGAAAAGAGTTGGGGTATTGAAAACAGTGACGGGGCCTTTTATATGGCGCATTCACTCTCAGGGTATTGTTACTCCCTTGTCTCAGCACCAAGGATGAGTGGGAGTGGGCTTCAGTGATGATGATGCCTTATCAGATCAAGACAAAAACCTAATTCAACTGGAGAGCTCATCTACAACTGAAAGGACAGTCTGACAGCGAAAGGTCATCTGTTAATGTTGCTCCACTGACTTCTGTGGAATACATGATTGCTTGTGTAAATGAACTTAAAAGTAGCACATCTATTCGTTGCCTACCACAAAGATGTTTGAAATGTTAAGGCTGTGTCATTGGACAAGTTGTGTCTATGCACAGTGTAGGTATGAGCACATGCGTGACAGTAATGGGAGTTAAAGACCGACAGAGCCAAAGACAATCAAGCCAAGAAACCGTGGTGAAATGCAGGTACCTTGCGGAAGACACTAGTGATCCTCTCACTGACATTGTAGTGGAGGGAGTTGACCCAGATGATGCAGGTGAGACTGACAATGTGTCGAAGCTTAGGAGCAATTTAGCTAGGCTTGAGCTGGGAAAGCGCTTCACAGGGCTCCTTCAATACAGACAAGCAGGGCAGGTTTGACTGGACCTGCAGAGGGAAATCCTGTGCATAACAAAGAAAAGCATTAAAAGCTGATTACACAAAGTGTTGACCTACCCACTAGCAGGGAAACCTCAACAGCAATGCGTAACATTTATCCATTCCTAGCCATCTCAAACATCCCTCTCAGACCAGGACCTGTACACCTCCAGGACTCTGAGGCGAGCAAGAAACATTGTGGCTGACTGGCTGCAGTATATATATATATATACTGTTTTGCACCAAAAAACCAAAGCAAATTCCTTGTATGTGTAAACCTACTTGGCAATAAAGCTGATTCTCTTCTGTAAACCACAGCTATCTTGCACTGTACAGTGATGAATCTCAAGTTCTGCTCCACACTTCACATAAGAGAAACAAGAGTGTAGTGTGCTTCTGCCCCACAGCCTGATTTGTCACCTGTATGTGCACCTATTGAGCCTTTCCAACATCCTTTGTTTCCCCATCTAAATACATTAAATAAACTCAAAAACACTGGCTTCATTCTCCCGTATACAGCAAGGTAACTGTGTGTGAGTTGACCATTAGCCAGTGGCATCAGTCATGGAGTGCCTAAATTCCACATTCAAACAGGTGCTGTTGGGCAGAGTTGGGACTACAGTGTTAAATTGGATTGTTTAGTTGGCTATGCCAACTCAGAGCTGTAAAGCACAGTGGATAAAGCGTCACTGTTAACCGTTTGCCCATAATTCGTCATACTGGGCCAGCACAGCCACTATGCTGTGCTGGCCTAAGCTATGTGCGGTGTCACATAGCAGCCCGATGCAGAGATGCGATGGCTACTGAAATAACAGTCACCACTGTTAAAGTGAAGACGTTTACAAAGTCAGACCATACCGCATAACGTCGCCAATATCAGGAATGATGGAGATGCATTTTTGTTGCACAAACTTCTATACAGCAACTTGCTGTAGTACTGACTGTAGTATATTTGCATGTTACATTTAATCTAAGATATAATGGCAGAATGAATTAGATTTTTTAAATACAGATGTGTACAGTCAAAACATTTCTTGACCTCTGCAACTCTAGACTAATTGTGTTCATGGATCTGCAGACTTTCTGTACCTGTATCTCCTAAAAGAACTGCTGGCTGATGTGCCCAACAGACTGGCACAGCAGCAACGCTGGAAGGACATCTGTTGCACGAAGCCAGACGTATCCCTCAACATTTTCTGGGAAATTAGTAGCTCCTTGGTCTGAAATGATGGAGGAAAGGGAAGATAAAGAGGTGAAAGAAGTGACGTGTAGGACGGAGAGCTAAGGAAAGGCTGAAATACAACACACTAAAAAGGAAAAGCATGGAATGGAAGAGATTGTTTAGAAATGGAAGGGGAGAGATGGAGGCACAAAGAGCCAAAGACAAAACGCAATGAAGAAAGTGGATAGGTGGAGGTGAGAGGTGGAGAGCCCAATGCCTCATTAAAGAAAAACTCTAAAGAGTCAGTCAGGAAGCAGATGCTGGAGCTTCAATGGTGTTTTGAACACAGAATCACAGATCAAAAGATAAAGTCTGTGTGACCTTTTAGAGAGCATCCCCAGAGAGATGAGTGACGAATGGAGAGACAAAGGCACCCCCTCTCTCTCTCTCACACACACACACACAGAGCCCCTTAGGCTTACTCTCCATTCTCTGTACTGGCTTCTTGTCCTTGCTGGCCTCCTCAGGGCTGTGCTGTAGGCCTTCCTTTGGGATGTACAGCACGACGTTGTCCACCTTCTAACACACATCTGAAATAACAAAAACATTACACAACACAAGGCCACATCAAGGCATTCACTGGATTACACTCTGGTGTGATATAATACAAATCATGCAGAAAAAAGTTTGAGTTCCTTTCAAAATACAGCAGATGCAGTAAAGTCATATCGCGAGAAAGCACTGCTCTGAGGTTTTGATGCCTACAAAGTGCAAGAATAGGAACTGCATAGTGGTGAGTATCAAGAGTGGCACTCTTTTAGGTAAGTTACATGGAATGAAATATGCAACTCACTCTTTGCACTCCGATCAAATGGATTTCAATCTGCAACCCTCAGCAAGAGAAAGCTAAAGTGTTTACAACATCACCAGCAAAGGACAAGATAAAGCCAAGAGAAACGTCCCTCTTCTCCAAAGCGCACCACATATGCAGTATGTACCACTTGGGATTTGAAAAGAAGGTGCACAGGGTGAAAAATATCCTATACTAACATGGATCAAACTCTTTGCTCTTAGTCATAAATGAAGAACGGGTACATCAATGAAAGCGGAGGGAAACAGTATACAAGGATATATTAATAATGAGGGAGTTTAAAGGCCAGTATGGTGGTGAGACCACAGCTTCCTGTTATCAGTTAGGATCAGCATAAAGAAGATTGCTGGGCATCATCAAAACACACTCTTACCCAGTGGCAGCAACATACAGCCCCCCCATTAGCCTTTAAAAAAGAGGAGCTAAACAAGACAACAGGAAACGATGGAGGAAAAGAAAAAAAATGGGCCAACTCCGAGCACAGAAGGTGAACACAACAGCTGAAGAGCACATGAAATGAAGCCATGTGAGAGTGTGTGTGCTCTTTTGCCAGCCAGGGGGAATTATTTTATTGTCATACCTGTTTGTGCTGTATGTGAACGTGTTTCAATACATGTGCCTATGTGCATGTGTTTTATGGTCACTTAACCTTTGTGGGCCGAAGGTGAATGGATTGGAATTGAATGGATGGACAAAGTGATTGAGGTGCAGCCTTGCTCAGAGCCAAATATGTGCTTTGCATGATTGCTACCATTTAGTCTGACATGGGTGTTGAAATCTGCATTCCTAGGAACTATAATATTACCTGTGTTCTCCATTTACATACATATGTATTCTCTGCAGTCACAGGGGGCAAATCATTGTGACTTCATTGTTATTGGATATGGAAAGTTCTAGAAAGCAAAAAAATGTTTACCCCACAGGCCTGATTTGAAAGTCGAGGAATTTTAAATCCTTGAAAGGCCTCTGATTGTTGGTGTATTGACTGAAAAGGATATTGCAAAATGAGAATTTGCAGGGGGCTGAGGGAACGAAAGGATTTCTGTCAGGATTATCCAATCTTTGTCTGATTATCCGGGAAACATGGAGCTGTGTCAGGTAGAGGAGGTTGTAATTGTGGGTGTGCAGTTTCTGTTTACTACCAGTGTGGGTGTGTACACATGCATTTGTGTGCCTGTGTGTGAGTGTGTGTGGCTTCTTTGAAAAGCAGTGGCATTTTGTACACTGATTGAGATAATTAGCATGAGAACTGAACCATCACAACTTACCAGTACGCTGTGTGATTACCCCTGTGCGTCTCTCAATTCAACTAGTCTGTCAGCATTTACCTTTCTGGCTTTGTGAATAACAGAGAGCATCTCTTTGGCTGCAACATGAAAGAACAAGTCCAAATTGTAGAAGCGCTTGTCGTTCCACATGAAGCAGATCAATGGTAGCCTGTCAAACTGACATTTTGCCAAAGAGGAAAGCACCATAACCTTTGTGATGAACTTGTCGTTCAAGAGGAAGTGTTTGGTGCATGTTACAGGGTAATTTTTAGGTAGCTTTAGCGAAACTGATAAGAGAGTGCTGCTGTTCAGGAAGGTTGTGGCTAAGACATGGGATCCTCTAAAGCACTGAAAGAAAGAAAAAGGAACTACATTATAATGGATTTGTAACCACACAGGGAGGGGTGAAATAGAGGTTAACATAACATTTTGGAAGTTGATTTTTCCATCAAAACCTGGATTACAGAGGTGTCTCTGAATATCTTGTCTACTTAAATTGATTTGTGTAGCCCAATATCATACAATTTCTCTAAAATCCTAGCAGCCAACCAGCTGCAGCTGACCATAAAAGGCAGCCGGAGGCCAGGAGAGCAAACTCCAGAACACAGCTACAGACTAACGGGTCGGACTCCAGGACAGAGCCGAGCAAATGTTAATAGACGTGACGAAGATCAGTGGCTAGTTGTATAGAGGAGATCCATAAACATCCTCTTAATGAAGTCAAGAGTTTTTGGTTGAGAACTATTACCTTGTTTAGTTTGAGGGTGAACTCTCTTCTACTGAGGTACCCACCTGTGAGACTGACGAGACAGCGGTACATGTTGGTGGCATCGTTGTCCTTGATGCTCTTTTCCCAGTAGGTGCTGAAGGCAACCAAGGGGGCATGCAAACAAGTCATCCTGCTCAGCCCTGGGTGGGGTCGCCCTGCACTGTGCCCAACTGTACGGCCGCGTCAAACGTCTCCTCTGTGATTACAGTCTGTGACACATGGATGTAGTAGGCCAGCTGCTCTGCCACCTGTCCATGTAAAAGAGTGAAGCAGTGGAGAAATGAATCAGAGTGGTGAAGAGAGACAGAGATATAAAAGAGAACACAGGGATAAAAGGAAGGGGGTGAAAGAATTAAAGACCAGACAAAAGGGCAGAGGAAAAATGGAGAAATTGGAAACGAGAAAAAAGGGAAGAAATGGAAATGAGGGTTGAGAGAAAAAGAAAACACAAGAGAAATGAAAGAGTGAAGCAGAAAAAGGGAGACAGGGGAAAGACAAAGAACAAGCTCATAATGGGGATGCAAAATTTCCAAAAGGCGCAATACATGCAAAGACACCCTGAAATACATAATTAAATTATGGCATTCAGTGATTCTCTTTTGTGATCTCTCGAAAGCAGGAAACCACTGCGGCCATGAAATGGGAGACATTTTTATTAATTCCTATGGGTCTCTTTAGATGCAGCTCACTTGGTATTCAGGGACATCATTACCAAAATCTACAAAAGCTCTTATCAGTTATAATACTGCATAGCACTGCGCCTGTGTGCGTAGGGGTGTGTGTATTTGACAAGGCTTGGCAGCAATCTCTGCTTCACATCTTTTGGCTTCTGAGGAGAATGGGCAGTCCAGCTTTTCTACAGTGTTTTTGACATTTCCATTAGTCAGGATGAAAGCTAAACAGGTATCAGACAAGCTGGACAAGGCTGCATAAAGAGCCTGAACAAAGGCATTCGAACACCTCTCTGATGGCGACATGCGGGTACATGCATACCAAACTAAACACGCATGGCCAATTAAAAAAAAATAAATAAAAAACACAGCTAAACAACATTTTGTCCATCTACTTCCAGCCACTATTTTCCTTATCATAAAAGTGTTAGCTACTTGAACCTACTCATAGGAATTAAGCAGCCCCCCCTGGGATTTTCAATGTCAGAACATTCATTATAGGGCTCAATGGGGCACAACTCTTTCATTAAGGGCTCCATAACACATGTCTCACTGGGGTTCAGTCGTTATCTGTCGGTGCAGCACTCCACTGCTGCTACATTTGGTTGGGGGGGGCGGGCGTCGACACCACCTGTGAGGGCACGGAGGACTCCGCCAGCTGCCGTGGCTGTGATGGAGGTGTCCTCAGTGGAATTACACAACACCCTCTTTCTGTCCTTCAGCCCAGGGTCCTTGGTTACACCAGGAACGACCCACAGAACCAATAACTTCTGCTGGATGGTGGGTCCAAGGACACACAGGCTAGCGAAATGGGCGGAAAAGTTGAAGACATGTATCCCCCGATTGCAACGATGTATATCATAAGTGGAGAAGGCTGTGTTCTAACTCCATGAAGCACCCCCACCCCTCAACCCACCTGGCCCCATTCCTCACCAGAAATTTAAACATACAAGCAGGTGGTGCCTGAGCTACCGCCAATATTATCCAAATTAAATCACTATGCAGATTATACATGGAGCGGTCTTGTCGAATAATGCTAACAGGCAGGTACAGCAAAACGTGCATGTGCCAGGGTGTGATTGGAGGTGTGTGTGTCAGATCACTGCCCATGCTCAGGAGCTGTTATTTAAGAGGAAGGTGCGTGTACACACACACGCATACATAAACACTGCAGAGAATGGACTATGGGTTCCTGTATGTAAATGCCAGCAGTGTGTTCCCAGGCAGAGAGTGGTAATTAATTCAACTGATGAGGACAGTGACTGTGCAGGTTCACTGAGCCCACACCAGCAATTTCAACCTGCTCTCCACATTCTCCAAATCTGGTATTTTCGTGCTTTTTACAACCTTGAAAAAAGATTGACTTACAGTACCAAGAGGCTAAGGTGAAGGAGCGAAGATTAGAGAAACAGCTCAATGGGGGGGGGGACCAAAAAAAACAATATGAGAAGTAAAACCTAATTCTGTTCATCAGGTTAAGAGATTAAGGGCACCCCAGTTAGCACAGCTGGAACAAAAACAATTATTTGACCATGTCTACGCATTCTAATCTTAGCTAAATGTCCTAAAGGTGTTTTAACTGAGCACATTTACGCAAAAAAGACTCGGACAGTCTTGCTGTAACAGCCATGTGAGGAAGGAAAGAAAGATTGTAGCTATTGGCAAAATACTGTACATTACGATATTTATTTTGATAGTTTTACTTAGCAACAAACATTACACTATCTATCTATACAAGTGAAGCCAATATGATAGAAATGTAATATTACAAAATTATTGGTACATGTCATATCACAGTATATTGGCAAATCCTAATTACAGCATTGTTTGATGCTTATTTCTATCATCTAAGACCAACTGAAACTGAATACAACTGCATTAATCTGGAGTTTAACCATTAAAAAAAGATGATTTGCAGAGCTGAACAGTTGTATGTGTAAATGCTTTATCCAATTCCCTGTTTTGACCTTATAACCTGCTGCTACACTGAAACCAAGCCAGAACTACCAAATTAATCTGTAATGGAGGAATTTCAATTAAGTGTCAAGATTCCAAAAATATGTTGTGCCTATGCAACAGAAAAGTCTAGTTTGTATTACTGAGAGGTTAGGTAACAGGGTGCGAACAGGAAAACGTTTCTTATTTCATCTCTGAAGCCATGTCATGGACAGAACATTTGAGAATCAATTAGGGGGAAAAATTGGCTCAGAGAGCAGGAGAGATTGCTGGTATTCCCACTGTAGAAGAAAATTCTCTAAAAAACGTAAACAAACATCTGGTGGCTCACAAAAAACTCAAGCTTCCTGTCACTGTTTATGAAGCACGTCTGAGACCTTTAGTCTGGGTGACACAGCAGGTGAGTCCTGGAAGTCGGGGTTTTTGGCTTAGGATGAGAGTTGGTCATGTCCACAAACACTGATTGGACTATAGCAGAACCCAAGAAAAACATGTGTCTTGAACTGAGTGGTATTCCAGTGCAATGTTCATCTGCAATGTAGATAATGTAATTCTAACCCTGCAGGGGGCCACCGTCTGTGGTTGGGAGGTTTCCATTAACAAGTTGATGGCTTTACCAGGTTACTGATGCACAGTCTGGCATTTCTTCCTCCACCAAAGCCTTCAACTTCAGTTTACAGTATGTAAGCACCGATACACAGTATATGCACTGACATACACACAAACCATTCCAATAGTCCTTTGATATGCAGTGATATATTGAAGGACACCAATTTTCATAATTACATCTGGTTCACATTTTAAGACTAATCTAGCCTCACTATTCTTTCATTTTGAGCACTGTCATTGCTTCTGACAGTAGTCTGGACTTCAGAGTTGATGCAATTGTGCTGAGACTTTTGTATAAATGAAAATCTAAACTCGTGAGGGGGGAAAAAAAAAAAAAAAAAAGCAATCACACAATTTCTTTCTCCCAGAGGTAATCACATAATTAGACATTTTGGAGGAGAACGTTCTAGGATAATTAGGTGATGATTTGTCATTTTAAAGATTTGCTGGATACCACATCTAAAATAAACATCCATGGAATCAAGATGTGATGGTAAAGTGTAGGAAAGACATGGATTTCACCTTGCGTGCATACAATCATTTTAAACACATCAAGAGCATTTACGTGCATATTAAGATGTGCATTATCCTCATAGCAAATCATGGCACATAATCTCAATTAATAACTGGCTGAAACAGCCAGCCAGCCAACACTACATGAAATATAGAAAATTTAACAACATTTACATGGTTCACTTCAAAACTCAAAAGTAACAATATTTTGTTTATGTACAAACAATCACTTGTTAAATCTAAAAGATGTGTCATGTTTGCACATGTGAAATATGTAATGCATATGTCCCCATGTGTAGCCATCATTATTATTTACCTTCAGATTGGACCTCCTGTAGTCCTCACGAGAGACGTCGGGCCATTAGGAAGGCTGCAGCACATTGACCCTCCTGAGTCAGCTTCAAAATAGAGGGGAAACAAAAGGTCAAAGAACTAAAAGTGGAAAACATTAAAAAGGACGTGGTCTTGTTAAACTTCAGAGTCTTCACTGCCTCAGCTTTGCCTTTTCAGTGACGCTGAAATGATTTATGGTATCATGATAGCTTTTATAATTTTAATCAAGATCCTGGCAAGTATGCATGCACCTGGGCTCATGACAAACTTACAACTCCTAATCCTGGGATTGACAGCTGGGGCCTGTAGAGAGCACGATGAATAATTTGTGGGCAGAAAGCGCTGCAGGCAGCCGGAAAATTCTGAGACAAAAGTAATAAAATGGTGAAGTCAACAGCTTCATGAACTATTTATCTTTCTGGAACCGATATGTCCTCCTTCAGTCTCATTCTGTACTGTTCCACTCTAGCCACCTCACTTGTCAAAGCCCACAGCAGTCCAGGCTTTATTGAAACTTTGATTCAGTTTCCCAAGTTGTCACTTTCCAAGCACTGTGTGCAATAAAGGAGACAGGTTATTGGGGAGAAGAACAGACAAAGGGACTAATGAAAAAAAACAAAAACCTTTACTGGAAAGAAAAAAAGCCAAGAAACCCCACCCTGCAGCGTGATCTGAGGTTTGAGGAAGCGCAAAAGTTGACAATGATCAATACCATTAATATGGGCTGCTGCAGAGAGCCTGCTTCAGGCAGACCAACTATCTGCTGCTGAGAAAGACTGTGACTAAAGTAGTAGTCAAGCTATTGTGTGATATTCAGCCTTCAAAAGTTCTTCCTAGGCTTGTCGTTTCACCTTTATGCGTTTGAAGTTACATGCATATATATATATATAAAAAACCACGCAGTCCAAATAGTTCACAGTTTGGCACATGGAAAACCTTTTTCCACAGGTTCAAATTCCTCCTGGAAAGGGTGTTTTGACTGCTAGCCAAACCATGCCAGGCAGGTTAGCCCAGCCGGTCAATGCTAATTGTGGACTCATGATAGCAATGCGTTGATATTGCGGTTTCCTGCCAAATTAGCAAGCGACACGGGACAAAAAAGTAACCGTCAGCGTCATTCAAACCAAGTCAGGCAGCGTCAGCTATATGTTTGAAGACAGTTATATCAAATGTTGCCTGACAAGTTACTGTCTATTACCTGGAGTGTCGCAAAAACTGAAGTGGCGTAAGGGCTTCACGTAGCTCCAAGCGAAGCGCCGTTTCCCTGTGGATATATCTGCAACCTCACCCAGTCACAAAGCGCACCAGCATTCAAGCGCATTGCTTCAGCCCCATTATATAACGTTTTGCTGGTGGACACTCTTGACTGGTAACTAAACTAACACACATTAATAATTACTGCATGCTATTTAGGCGTGTCGGTGCCCAGGCCCTGCAACCCGCTCACCGAGAGGGAATGCGCTCATTGTGTTAGTAATTACACCTGTGCTTCTCCGATACGACGTGCCAAAATGTCTCGTGAAACATATGCAATTTTTTGCTGCATGTTGCTCGACTTTATTTATTAATTCAAACTACCTTATTCGAGGCAAGCGAGCGTGCGAACTGACGCACACGTAGCGTTAGACAATTCATTTTAACACAGAAAAAGCAATCTTAGGTGCAGGTGCATTTCTTTGTACTTCGGGCTGTTCGCCAGTCTAAAGAAACATCCTTCCACTTGTTTTACACAGGCTAAAAAACATTCCTGACGGCAGCAGCCAGGAGTAGGACCAGTAGGGACTTAGTAACGTTATTTCTGGGAAAGCATTAACTGAAACATGAATTGTCATGCGTTCTAACGTAAAACAATAGCTCACAAACTAACGTTGGCTTAAGACAGCTCACTTTTAGCCAAAGTTAGCAGGTTAGCTCACATTAGCTAGCGGTTACATTCACAGGCTGTATAAAATAGGTTTGCTCAACAGGCTTAACACAAACCAGAACCTCTTTGGGGGCAGTTAAGTTATGTATTCTCACCTTTTATGGCTCCACTGCAACAGCTATCTGGGTGAATTAACGGTACGTTGTTTTTTTTTCCTGTAACCACAACCAACTTCTCCCCCTGAGCCTGATACTGTTAGCCTTATAAGGGCTATTTATATAAACTAGTCAATGCATCCATTTTACAAAAAACAAAAACGAATGTCATCAGAATCCTTTCATAGATGCCGGAATCTAATGAAAATCAACAATGTCGGATCTAACGTTCCTTAAGCTTGGTATCGCGGTGCACGGGGGGGGGGGTTGTCCATGTATCGCAAGGTTGGCGGTTCGAATCCCAGCGCCGCCCGTCAAAGTGTCCTTGAGCAAAACTGAAACCCTTGTCCCATTTACCATGCACAAGGAAGGCATACCCCAGCTCTGTAAACACTTGTTGCGTTCGTTTATGTCTGAAAGCCATTTTGTCATCTAGATATCTTAAGAGTGCATCTTAACAATCTTCATTATCTCCCTTTTCCCCATGTAGGTTTACATCTGAAGCACTTGGCTATCTGCGTGGCTTTTCCATTACATTTCTTTTCAGAATGCCAGTCAGCTGTCCCTGCGGATGAACACAAGTATGAAACATCGCCGTTTTCCGTGTAGGCTACCACATGCGTGCCTTACTTTTGACCTATCTTAAGCTTTTAACAAGAGCAAGGCGAAAATGGAGGGGCCCCTGTGGCATTCATATCAGCAAAGTTGACCCCCAGGGGTGAGCAGAGCCACTCTATGATTTTGTCTAAAGGGTAAGTACTGTACTGTAACTGGGATGACTCTGCTCTGAGTGCTCTTTAGCTGCCTCACCCTCTTCTCTGTCGATTGGATTGAAGGGCTCAACCCATCGCACAAGGCAAGCAGGAATTACAGAGAGTTCATGGTCCCACTTTTAGATCATGTTGTATTTAAAAACAGAGATTAAACATTCAATTCCCTTCACCCCAATCACCTGTCCAAAATATTCACCAAGGAGGACAGTGTGCGCTGATGAGCGACAAACACACAGTCAAAAAGCACGATGAATACAACTAGATTTCACTTTGGAATACATGAGGCATGGTGGCATGACAGCTTTCAGGGGCACTTCGTTTGAAAACAAATGTATTATTTTGTGGATAATTATAGTCTAAATCCTAGCGTTGAACAAATCATTATTTTTTTTTTTAATGGTCATTATTACCATAACCATATTTCCTATCCTACTGGACATAATTTAAATGGAGAAAAAAAATCATAACAAAAGTACATGTTAACTGTCCAATTAAGAAATCAAATCAATGGTCTCATGTTTCTCTGAGACAAACATGCAGAACCCCCAAAAATGTGCATCTCCTGTAAGGTCTGCGTAAGGTCAAAACTAACATTTGTACCAAAACATAGTAAATGATGACATACACTCATATATACCGCGCATATAGCTGCTCTACGCATCACTGCAAAGTGGTTGTCTTACCTTTTTTCTTGTATGTCAGATTATGTCTGGCTACCTGTGAGCGCATGTGGACATGCATGTGTTTGTCAGCGTTCTGAACGGAATGAAATGTGAAGGTGAGTCAGCGGGGAGCTGGTGTTGGAATGAGCAGGATTGATGTGCTCACAGCAGACGGCCTCGGATCCATCATCGGCTTGTCTAAATTGAGCTCCCGGGTTTATTCAGTGAGGAGTATACCTGCAGTATAGTGCCCTTTACAAGTCTCTTCTGCGCACGAGGCCACTGCAGAGAGGACATTGCAGCTTTTTTCACACACCAATGCACAGGAGAACAGAAGAGAACACACACGAAGAGAACGCACGCACACACACACACGAAGAGAACGCACGCACACACGGTGTTGCTGAGCAGACCTGTGCAGAGGGCTAAATTAAGAACAAAACTGTAACACCAGGGTGTTACTGTTACAGATTCGTTGAATGCTGCCAGTAGGACCAGCTGTGTGTCTAGACGCTGTTACTTAGCACCGGAACAGGACAGATGTAGCACACATTTACATTTTTACTATCGACAAATACTGTATACAGCAAGCGTTTTGTGTGTGAACACACATGGGCAGTCAGTACAGCTCAAAAGCATGCTATGTATTTGGACAGAAATGGGTTGTTTTTTTTTTAAATAAAACATCAGAGATACCAAAACGCTAACACTGTTTTAAGAGGAAGGGCAAGGCTGGACGATTTTTTTCATGCACAAATATAGATTTTATTTCTGTAATTCATCGGTGGAAATGGAAGAAACACATTTGACCACATTTGTTTGTTTGGGGAGTGTGCTGACATAGTTGTTGCTGCACTTTCTAGACACTTCGATCATGTGTTGCCCCTCACAATTCAATAACTGATGCTAGTTCAGGGCTTTAAATCTGCTTCAATGCACCCTTGAGGCTCAATGTCAGCCAACATTCGGTTCAGGGTAGAAGTAAAAAAGACAAAAATAGCCTCCTGTCTCAGCCTGCATCAGTGCTGTCAAGAAAGATGGAGCCGTGGCAATCCACACATTATATATTAATAATAGTACATGGTTTGACGATTGATTGGTTTGTATTAAGATCAGGTGAAGACATCGATAAATATGCTGTAGCTCAAGTGAGAACACAATAAAAACAAGGCCAGAAATATTTATTTTGACACAAAATGCCCCTTATCAAATATCAAACGTATACTTTAGCAGTTTCTACTGTAGTTCATTGACATATCTCAACCATCAACTCAGGTGCTTTAAAAAACAAATGGAAATCAATACCTCTTTCAATTGCTGTAATCGCCCATAATATTAAATTTAAGATTTAAGTCAAGCGATGTCAGTCATGTTTGTTTCTAGCGGCACGACGGTGTCATTGATCCTTGACGGTATTAAGAGATTAAAAGGTTCCTCGTCCTCTCCCTGTTGTTGACAAGCGTTGTGACTCATTACGACCATTAGCATTAAGCTGGCTCATCAATGAGCACTTGGCCGATCTATCAGTCTTCCTCAGATGTAGCCCAGGGGACACGGCCATAGGTCCCTGCCAAGTCCGAGAGCGGCTGCATAGGCACCCTTGATCTGTCGGACACGGACACGCACGCGCGCACGCCCTGGTGTTTGCCTGACAGGGAGGATTTCAAGTGTCACTGCGAGCCTCTCTTCTTTAAAGTTCTTTGTTGATGCTGCTGTAAGTGTCGTGTCAGTGTAACTACTTCTGCTTGTCAGCATGTTAGTGTTTGTCAGTGCACTCTTGTTTGTCATTTTGTTTTGTGTTGACTTGATCATTGAGGCCTGTTTGTGTGTGTGTGTGTGTGTGTGCACATGCGTGGGAGAGAGAAAATGCAGGGAGTCTCTTAAAGTTAGCGTTTTTGCTGCATCTGTCAACTTTAGTAATGTCTTGTACAGTATTTTCATTTACGTATGCCATGCACTGTAGGTGTGTGTGTGACTGTGTAAGTGTCGGGTATGGCAATGTCAGTGCCAGTCAGCGCGAGACTATGCAGTGTCAATGTATGACAGCCAGTCGTAGTCTGATGTGATAGTGAATGACAATGTCTCGAGTTAGAAACCAGCGTGCAGTCTTTGAGGGGGAGTGTGTAAGAGCCGAAAAAGACAGGAAAAAAAGGGTAGCTGTTAGAGGGTGCTACAGTTCATCATGGAGGGCCTCTCCCTCTGCATGGTCCAGAGCGCCCATCAGCAGCAGGGCTCCAGTAGCGTTGTCTCTAACAAAGATGATGAAGGGGTGATCGGCGTAGTACAGCTTGGGCTTTCCTATGTTCTCCTCCTCTAGATCTGCGTCTCCTTTCCCAGCTTGAGCAGCCAGCTCCAGGGAAGCCCAATGGAGGACTGCACCCAGGTGGAGTTTCCCCTTGCTCTTGTCTGACACCCCGGAGAAATCGGCCACCTTCTGGTCCCAGGCGTCGGTCAAGCCCAGAGCGGACAACGGTTTCTGGAATCGGGGAAAACACAGAGTGATGGGATTTATGGACCGCCTTGAATCAATGCTCCCAAAGCTTGAGGCCATCCTACACAGAGACGACCTGCAAGTGTACGTGAACAAGCAGCTGCCAGGACACTGATCAGTTATGCGGGCAAGACCAAACAACAAGTGGGAGGGAAGGCACATTTTAAAATTTCATGATGCTGTGACCTTCAGAAGCTGGAGACACGCGCTGCCCTTCCCCGAACCTCGCCACATGATTAAAATATATATACCCTACAAAACAGTCAGTCAATCAGTAACTTCTCTAAAGGAGTTTTTTTCCCCACCATAATGTTTATTTACTTTTTATCCCAAAAATTTGAGATGGGAAGGAGGCTGACAATTGCCCTTGTTGTGTGGTGGCAGAACAAAGTGGGCGACAGGCAGAGAGGAGACGGAAGGAGGAAGCAGAGGATGAATAATTTAAGAGTGATGCCCCGTGACCTCCGCACCTCCTTTGTTTTGTCTCTGATATGAATTCCACAGAAAGTCGTCGTCATGACAGGTAGTTTATCCTGCCATGGCAGAGGGCCACTCACAGTGACAGGCTTCTCCAGGGGCCAGATGAGAGCATGTGTGGGTGTGAGCGTGCGACTGTGTGGACTTTGTGTGGATGTGCGGAGGGCCACGGCTGGAAGAAAAGTTGCAGAGGAAGGATGTTTTCTAGCATTGTTTAAACTTCAGCTAATTAAACTTTATATTCGTAATATCTTCCTACGTGAAGAAGAACCCTGCAACTATTTGAATGACTTGTCTGGATCCATGGAAATGTTCTGAGGGTGCTGCCTTGCTGACTTTGGCTTTCTTTTCAAAACCACATTGTTATAGCCCTGCTCAGTTCCTAAAACCACATGCTAATAGACAATTGTAATAATCCATGTAGGATGTCTGCTTTTCGATTTAAAAGTTTAGATGTGCATGCGAGAGGAAGTTAAACTGAATCATGTCAGCTTATGCCCGAACATTAAAAAAAGGAGATGTATACACAGCTGTAGGCATCTGTCATTCCCATTCCAGTGTTTTTATGCAATGCTCCCTCTCCACACAGACACACATGCCACCTCCTGCTCTAATGCACTTCTATTGTCCTCATCCATTATTCCTCCACTCTTCCTCTCTTCTTCCACCCACTACCACTGCATCACTGTCTTCCTTTGCTGCCCTGCCACTTGCCTGGCATCCCCATCCCTCATCTGCCCCGCGTGCCTCTATTTTATCCCACTCTGTCTCTCTGCTCCTAACTCAGTCTTTTTCCTCACCGCCTCATCCTTCTCTTTCTTTGACAGGCCCGGTATACATCGCCCGGTATACATCGCTCTCTCAACTTCTCGATCTCCATCGGCCAATCATTTCAAGGCTTTTTGGCTCCTTATCGAAACGGGGAAACAGAAACTGATTTAAGCTGGTGGGTTCCTCGAATTGTTGAAGACAAATGTGTGTGTGAGGAAAAGCAGCTGGTTTCTCTGTCTCTGGATCACTCATGTCCATCCTTCCTCATTGTCATCACCCGTATTCCTTAAGGGCCCTGCTCACTTGGCCTGCAGTAGTGCAGGTGCCGCCGTGAGGCATATAAATAGTACCGACCATCCCCACATGACCTAGCCTTCCTCTCTGACTCTCTTCCTCTACTTCTCGAGGCAAAGGCACTTGGTTAATTTTTTTGAAGCTATAAAGTGTTTAAAAATTAAGGGACCCCGTGGCAGCACGCTGGGAAACAGGCCAGGGGTGTGAGAGGAGCCTATGGAGGTCTTGTGCACCAAAGAGGTGTGGCACTGCATTATATGGGGAGAAAAACCTCTGGGAGGTGCTCTTTGGCTGCCCTTTCTCTCTGAAGCACCACATGAATCTTAGATGGAATAGCACTGGGCGGACTGCTGATGCTTCGCACACAGCATCAACGGGCTATTTGTCTGCGAGTGAGAGCCACAGGCATTGTCAGCTGGTGGTTTCTTCTGTGTGTGTGTGTGTGTGTGTGCGTGCGCGCACGTGCAGGGCTTACTTGGCCTACAGCAGTGCAGTCTAACCAGGCCTGAGGCAGCGTGGCATCAACCCTCAGGCATGCAGCACTCTGCATCACATTATTTCAGTTCGATGGTTGAGCCCAGTAAGTAGCTTGTTGGGTGAACCTGTGGGGGTTTTAAGGGGATAGGTTGTGGCAGCCAGGACATGTTACAGCTCTATCTGTGAGGAGTCACTGCGGCTGATGTTAAAAGGCAGAGCAGCCTTAATAATGACAGTGGGGGGGAAAAGATCAGGGATCAAATAGGGAGACCATTCCTGAACAGTGCGCTTTGTATATCAGCTGCTGCTTGCAAACTATGGGACTTGAACGTAAAGGAGCACATGCCGAACAACTGAGTAAAGAGGTTGATACAAACAGATTTATAAATATATGTTCATATCACTCGGTAACCTCCGAAATCCCATGAAACGCCTTGCATGGTTGCATGTGTAGTGGTTGCGTTGTGTCATTTAATAAAGCGCACACACGGTTGTTCTTTGGCTTCAGTCTGCCGTTTATCTGGTAACAGAATAAACATCGGTTCACCATCACAGCCAGCCTCAGTCTCACGCATTGTCTCACGCAACTGAAAACGGCGATTAACATAAATACATAAAACGCATCTTTACACGCCAGGGAAATGATAAGAAAAATACATATTTAACGGAGTTAACGTAAAAGCAGCTCACCATGGAGACAGCACATGCAGACCTAAGTTTTGGGGTGTTCCACTCAAGTCTACAGGGGCGCAGCAGAGGACGCCCACCCTACACAAGCAGGTCTCCATGGCAACAGTGTCCATTACACTCCATAAAATAACCAATAAACCCGATAAACTAAACAGTATACGACAAAATGTGTTCACATATAAAAAAAAAGCAGTTGATAAGAAATCATATAAAATGTGACGTTAAATTAATAATAACGCAGACAGCGATTGCAAGTGGAATCATAGACTCCGCTATACACATGTGGTACTGAATGTACCATTTCTTTTTTCTTTTTATTGTCTTATGTAATTATTTAGGTCCATGTATTCCACATGTATTTATTGCTTTTGGAAATGCAGTAGAGCCAAGACAAACCCCCTCCAAAGGTACAATAAAGTATATTCCTTTAGATTCTATCCCCCAAGACCTCAAACATATGTGTTTCTGTACAAAAAACAGAAATGGACAGTCTACCCTGCTAATTATTGCTGCAAAAAAAACCCCCACTACATTTGGATGAGATAACTGCTGAAGAGGCAATGCCAACAAGGCCTGTTAAGTCTTCAGAGAGAGCTGAAGGTGAGTGAACTTTGAGAACGTGAGCAAGAGTGAGAGTAACCTTAAGCAACTCTAAACCGAAACCTGCTGAATTAAATAAAATAATTCTCAGTGTACACTGAGATATTTTAATTAGGGCTGCAACTAACAATTATTTCCATTATTGATTACATTCTGGATGAATCATTTGGTCTGAAATGTAAAAAAGAGTGAGGGGGTGAGGGTAGCTAGCGCGCCCATGTACTTAACACTCACCGTTCAAATCCAACCTTTGCTGCATGTCATCCCCCTCTCGCTCTCCCACATTCCCTGTCTCTCTTCAGCTGGCCCTATCAGAAGAAAAAGGCAAAAAGCCCATAAAATATTCTTTGAAAAAATAAGTTGTGAGAAAAATAACCATCACGATTTCCCAAAGCCCAAGATGATGTCTTCAAATTGCCTGTTTTGCCGGGTAACAGTCCAAAAGTTCCAGTCTACAATGATATAAAACAGCAAATCCTCACAAATAAGAAGCTGGAACTAGGGACAATTTGGCATTTTTGCTTCAAAAACAGCTGAAAAGATTAACCGATTAATAAAATGCCAGTTGGTTTTTTCCCCTCTGGTCCCAATTCCAGTTGTAAATACCGGTTATGTTCGTGCCCTAGTAGCCTAATGGTTACAGCGCATGCAATGTCCTTGGCGGGGGACTTAATGAGAACGTCGGGCTTTGATTGGATCAGAAGGAAAATTATTGAAATTCTTAAAACACCAAACACTGATTTTACCTCCCCACTGTCAACACCAACTGACCCAGACTGAAACAAACTAGGTCCAATAAATTGTGATGTCTACATCGTGACTATAAAATCAGCCCAACAATCTTAAACTAGGGGTAAACATCACCTAGCCCCCACTGCTCCTGCACAATTTACACCTATTTCCTCTGGCTTACCAATCCCACCCGCCAAGGGATTCTTTTGAGCTGCCGCCACCTAAAACAACTACAGACGTGTCGTGCTTATTTCAATACTGCCCTTAACATCCTGCGTGGGTGGTTTCAAGTATGCAGTATGTGGCACTGGCATCATCACAGCTCCATTTCATGCACACATTTGATGCAGGCTTCTTTTTTTTTTAAAAAAACAAACAAAAAAAAAAACCTCTCTCTGTCTATCAGCTCTCTTGAGCCTTCAAAGCCTTTCCATCTCTTTATTGAGTCTCATCAGCAATGCCGCTATTGGATACCTTATTTACCCCTCTTTTCACGGTCAATACACTCTGCGTCTTATTCACTCGCTCCCATATACACACGAACCGCTTTTTATTCCACGAGGCCATTTTACCACAAACGCAAAAAGAAAACGAAGCCGTAGCTTTTAGTTAGATATTTAACTAATGGCCATGAAACAAATCTGATTAATTCATATGATGCAGGGCTGCGGTGGCGGTGTTAAAACAGCTGTCCCTCGACACTGTACACTGCGGAGTGTGCTCTTGTAAATATTTGATGGCCTTTTGACCTCATTAGCCATGACTGAGTGAGCGCTCCGGTGCACACTCATATGTCTTAGTCACTGACTGGAGATACAGCCAGAACGGAGCGCAAGCTCGGCCATTAGTGTGTGTGTGTGTGTGTGTGTGTGGCCTGGTCAGCACTGGATCAGAGACAGAGGGAGAGAGCGATGAGGGTGGTTTATTCAGTGACCTCTGGGCCAGGCTTGTTAAGAAGGTTTCTCAGTCTCCGGCTACAGACTCCGACACAGTCTGCCCTTCACCAGAGGAGACCACCCCAAACAGCGAAACGCAACGAAAGAAAAAGGCAGAATTCTGCAGCTATTTATAGTTCTCTGTGACACTTTCCACCTTGTCCCCAAGCAATCATTGACCCCCCTCTCCACCACCACCTCTACTGCTCACTTGCCTGCCGAATGTCACTCCTATTTAGGTCAGCAGAGCCAATGGGCGGCCGCTGAGTGATGGCGTATTACAGGCACACGTGAGACCTAAAAAAACGAATTAGATGGGAGTGATATGACCGAGGTGAAGGCGGAAATGGGTGCGTTTGGATGTGGCAAATGCAACATGACTCAGGGGTGCGTGATTTTGTTTGTTCTCATATGCCTCACATGCACACACACACACTGCTATGCTATGATCTTCTGTTTGTCCAGATGCCGCCCTCTAATCTCAGGAGTCCATGGCCGTCCTAAGCATTGACAGACAGAGTGGTAAACAGTATTAACGCACGGCGATGAGCAATTATTTGCCCGACCCAATTGGAAAAATGATCGTCAGAGAAGACATGGCAGGCTGTCACTGGCCAGAGGGGTTGGACAGACAGACGAAATGAGATCAGAGTGGGTTGAGGGTTTATTCAGAGCTTTAGCCCTTTCATAATGATTCCTCGAGTGCACTTCTTTTTCTTGAGAGAGCAAACGGAGGGAGACAACTCTTGACAAGTCAGAGAAACAGAGGCCAAAACATTCAAGGCCTTGCTCATGATTAGGTCACATAATGAGTGCAAAGTACAGCTACTTTCAGTTATTTACAAGAGTAGAGAGTCAGACAAGCTCTCTTGCAGAGACAAAAGAGGATTTGTGCAACAGTGCAACAGTATGTTTTCTGCTCTTTCCCTGAGCAAAGTCATAGCCGTGTCAAAAGGAGTTGTTTCAAGCTTTAGTTCTAGATTACAGCCTCCTCCCCAGAGTGTACTGACAATGTTAATGTCAAAAGCTTGTTCTTCAGGGCATAGCTCACAGAATAACATGGCAGCACAACTCTTCAGAGATGTTTTTTTAAACTAGAAAGAGGGCAAAGTGGATTTCATCAGTCCATGATGAGGTTACCCTGTACATCTAAAAAGGACATGGTAATAGGTTCCAGTCAGTGTACCCTGCCCTGGGGAAATGGGTTTTACTGGCATGCCCTCTGTATCTGTCAGGTTCAACTAACCTCTCTCTCTCACTATGTCTTTCTCGCTCATTCACAACGCCATACCACCAACTACTGTATCTTTCTCTGACCCAAAGGCTGCGTTCAGAGTGAACGCAATGCAAATTTTAGAAGCAGAGTGACTGCATACGAAGTCAACGGAAAGATGCAAGAGGTGAAAACAGACAGGTGAAGACTCATCCATACAATCTGAAAATGTTTCAACTTAATAAAAAAAACTTTGTGCTGATCCCAAGGTTGTATGACTCCAATTCACAATCGTACATTCGAAATAAGCAGAGAAACTGGAGGAAAAATAATAGAAAGAGTTGGAGTTTCTGGTGAGCTCTGAGATCAGTCAGTCTGCGCTGTCACATTTACATGCACACAGACACCCTGCTAGCTAGTTACAGCTAAACAGTCAGTACACTACACATTTGTGCAAATAATTCAAGGTAAAAATTTGCCTTGCACTCAGTCTGAATGCATCTTAAAGGCTGTCTCTTATTAACGATGAGTACTAAAGATCAGTATCAATCCGTATCGTGGCTGATACAAGAATATTATAATGGATCTGCATGGTCTTAAATGTCGATCCTTTTGCTCACCTCAGCCTGCTTTACCTTGCGACAGCCAGGCTTTACAGCGTGAGTAGTTTTGCTTGCAAGTGGAGCGTTTCTGTAGTTCCAACACCAACAGCGTGACAATTCCTATTTGTTAATCAACTTTATAGTTTTGAACCAGACCCATCAGTATTTGTGTTATGTAGCTCATGAAAAATAAGGTGTGCCAAAGTTAGTTGGCTACACCTGTTATTTCAATCTCTCTAAAAACCTGACTGAGAAGTCCCTAGTGAGTGAACGGTACATGAAAATAAGTTCACCTGTAGATCTATGACTGCAGCTAATGTCAGTACAAGGAGCTTGAAAAACGAAACTTTTCGCGATGACCCACATCAGCAGGATAATCTCAAAGGTGTGGAGGCCTGTGTGATTCTAGCAACTTGTCTGTGCCCTTGCCCCTGTGGCCTGGTCAAATACGTGCTTTTCCACTAGCTCGACAACTCTCCAACCTTCCAGTCGGCAGCCTGACACGGCCGCCGGTTTGGCCTGCATGAACCATAGCAACCCCCAAGCAGTCACATTAGCATCAGAAGCCACTAAGCTGCTGCCTGTCTGCCTGGTGCTCCTCCTGGCCTCTTCTCTTCTAACTCAGACCAGCTACCTGCTGGCTCTGGGGTTAACAGGAGCAGAGATTCAAGCAGACCACCGGCTGGGCTGCGGGATGATCTTTGTGCTCCTGCAAAAGGAGGTCTGTGGGAGGCTTCGGAAGCCCACTAAGGAGCTACAGATCATCATCCTCAGGCCCCTCTTTGCCTCCTAGCAGCCAGGGTTTGATTCTCTGCTGAAGGCTCTGACAGCCCAATGCTGTGTGTGCAGCTGGATGTCCATCGCCTCAAGGGAGAGAGACATTTGAACTCACCCGAGTCAGAGTGTGCATTGAACTAGAAGGGGCAAGCCAGGTTCAGTTGCTTCAGTTACTAAGAGCACTCAAGAGGCAGAGGAAGACAGAAAAGTGATTGCAGGTGAAGAATGCACGGAGAAAGACGAGAAAGAGGAGGCACAAGGACAGAGAGAGAGGAGGAGGCGACAGAGACAAGTGAGGAGGAAGAAGAAAGATATGAATAGAGAGAAAAAAAAAAAAGGGGCAAGAGAAACAGAACCAAGATAAGCAGAGTGCAAATCAGGAAGAGGAGGTGGCCAAGACAGAAGCAGAGAACAAAGAAGAAGAGACATGGAAAAACCAAAGAAGAGGATAAAGGCGGCGAGGAAACAATGAGAATGATGACTGGTTCTTGTCGGGTGATATGAGAAACGATATCAGGCGAAGTGAAAAATGATGCAGTGTGTGGACACGGCGAACGCATGAAAGATAGAAACTAAAAGAAGAAACTACAGTCGAGGCTTCATGCGGGGACCCAGTATTTGAAAGCTGAGCAGCCACTTCGCCACTGCACATTTACTGTAATGTATGAACACATCCCCTCAGTCGGCTGTGTCAAGTACAAATGCAGGGAAGATGGATTTAAAGACAAACTAAAGAGAATCAACCAGTATCACTCCCACAGAAACACCTGCAGATCCCCCCCCGAAGAGAAAACACCACAAACCCTATTGCCAGGGCCCGTGACTTTGGAAATTAGGCCAATTCAAGATGGCCTGAGTCTGGTGGGCATTGAGTACCTGATTGGTCACACTCGCGCCGAGGATTTGCCAGAGCCATCCAAGGCCCTTAGAAAGAATTCGGGAGCTGCAGCCATATGCACACCACGGGGAGGGGGGAAAAAAAGGACACCCCCACAAACCTGGAGGATGTACCTCACCTAAAGACCAAGTTTAAACTTACCTGCAGTTTTAACTTTAAAGTCATCATTATAGTTTTGAGAACATGTGCAGATATTGGTCAAATAATTCACAAAATATGAATCAAACTGGGCGTTGGCTGTGCTAACCTGCAGACTGAGTTTGCTGGTGATGTTCGCCGTGGGCAGCGAGATGGTCACACTGGTGATATTGGTCTTCTCCAGCCACTTGGACAGCAGCTCAAGGGTCAGAAGCTTGTCCAACCTCGCCAGACTCTCGACGTGGAAGGGCAGCAGGAGCACCACGCTGGCCTTGCCTCCCCATAGAGGCGCCTCTAGAACCTGCACCATGTTCTCCATGTCTTCATGGTGACGATACAAACCTGGAGGAAAGGACAGGCGCAGGCATGCGCAGAGTTGCCGGAAGATCAGAGAGTCAAGGAGAGAAGGCGAGCCTTTGCCATAATGTAACGTGTTGTGCTTCGCAGCAGTAGTTCAGAGCAGGAGCTCTCTACAGCAGTCCTCTTGGACGTTGGTTCAGGCGTGCACTTTCAGCCGCGTCACTGCCGTTTCTTGGTGCCACCTGAGTGCTCACCTGCCTAAATGAACTGAACAACTGGCGAAAACACTACAGAGTTGGATTCAATCCATTCAAACGTAATGTGAACGCAGGATCACTGAAATAATCTTTGTCATAAAATGGAAATGACATTTTAATAGAACATAGAATACAATGCATCCCTCCAACATCTTTCACTGCTGTCACAGCAAAAATTCACCCTGCCTCGTCGTTGTTAGAAGACAATACATAAAATATGAAAAGCGTTTTAAATAAATCATAAGGTACACAGTGATAAATAGGAGGGAGGCAGATTGGACCTTACAGATGTTCAAGCCATTTTAGAACTCAAATTGCTTTTCGCTGCATTTATTTGCTGGCAAGAGTACAGCAGCGACAGACTGGGTTTTTTTTGTTGTTGTTTTTTTTACCTGCTCTGTGCATCATCACCACTTTGGTATATTTCTTCCCTAAGAAGGTACGATGATCTGTGCTCTCCCGGCTGAACTCTCTCTCCCACAGCCCTGAACAAACAGCCAGACAAACAGAGACGACAAAGCCATTTTGAATACAGAATGCCTGACATGGATAGGCGGTAAGAAAATACTGAATGACTGAAAGAGGTGAAAAGGTGGACACTAGGTTAAACAATGCCATGTTCATAAATACATATAGACCTCATACACAGTGACACTGGCTGTCACTGCTCGTGAATCATCAATATCTAATGCCCCATTAAAAAAGGTCTCCTCTTCACAAAGCTGCAGAGCTCGGAGTGCTTTACTGAGGCAGTTATGAGGTCCTTAAGGCCACATCGTCCCATTCACTGTTCACCACATCCCACTTGGCCCTGCTAACCCCCTGACAGCTGTCAATTTAGGAGGGACTGAGAGTAGTGGAATTACTGTTGTAATAACCTCACAACACTTTCCCAAAGACGCTGGCCCATTCAGCCATGCCAGGGACACTGGATGAAGGGAGGAGGTCGACAGATTATGACTTGTACTTATGTCACTCTTGGTGAATGACATCGGCGTCCAGCTAGGGCTGTAAATAATGATGGTTTTCGTGATCGATTAAGCATTTGAAAGAAGATCACCAACCTCATGACACAATACTAAAGGTGCACGGAGGCCAAAACAATCAAAATCAAATGGCTCATTTGCCCTGATGAAAGTCTAGAGACCAATTGCTTGGCTTTATCATTAAATACTTGCATTGGACAAAGTGTGCAGAGCCCTTCTGTTCTCCATATCAGATAATCAATTAGTCTTTAAAATATCAGAAAATACCCATTCCAAGGTGACCTCTTCAGATTGTTTGTTTTGTCCGAACAACAGTCCCACACAATTTAAAATGCTTAATTTTAAGTGATATAAAAACAGAGTAAAGCAGCAAATCCTCTCAAAATGCAAAATATTCTCCTGTGAATGTTTGTAGTATTGACCTTCCATCAGGCTGGGGCACATGCAAGAGACAGACAAAAACACGAGTACGCAGCCACGCAGCGCTTTGAGCTAAATGCTAACATGCTCACAACGATAATGCTAACATGTTGATGCTAAGCAGGTATTATGTTTACCATGCTCACCATGATTAGTTTAGCTTGTTAGCATGTATGCGAACATTTAATAATTAGCACTAAACACAGCTGAGGCTGATGGGAATGTCAGTAGTTTTGAAGGTTTTTAGTCAATAACCAAAGCATTGGACACATTTGAAATTTTGAGCTGATGCTGGCACTAGATGGAAAATTAAGAGATGATGAATGTCTGTACCAAATTTCATGGCAATCTATCCAATGTCAAGCCAATCAAGAGAGGTCTCTAAAAACCAAAAAGGTACACCCCCTGGGGGGTGCTAGAAGTCAGTAGGATTCATCCTCAGGGGACCATGAAAGTTTGTCCAAAATTCCACGTGAACCCATCCAGTGGACCAAAGTGGTGGCCGGACCAACCAATAACCAATATAGCCATCCCTAGAGCCACGTCGCTAGCATGGCTAAAAGAATGAAACTTTTCTCCTGTTGTTTTGTATATTTTTTAAAAATACAGTCTGTAATTGTAGAGTTGAAACAGACTAACAACATATTCAGCAGAGGCTGAAATAGTCCAATATTTCGTTTCGGGCGGGACTTCTTTCAAACGCTACTCCTCTGGTAATGTCATCAGTGTTATTTTCTTCAGACTTTGGAACGCTCCCGAGCAGCAGAAGACATGCAACTGTTTACGCGGGCTGACCGACAAGTAAGCAGAACTTTTTTAATTGATTATCAAAATTGATGTGGACACATTTTCTGTTTTGACCAATTAATGGACCAGTTGTTTCAACACTAGGGGTTGCTTTTCCCGAAAACTAGCCAGCCTCCATTGGACCCCAGCCAATCACAAGTCACAGCAAAACGACACGTGATTCTCCCTCACCGGCATTCGCTCCGCTTCCTGTAACGTCAGAGAGTGAAATATGATCACGCTGGAATTCAAAAACAACTGGCCGAAGGCTACCTGTAGTTGAAATGATGTCGTGATGATGAATCATTTCTCCACCGAATGTGTGCATACGGATGTGTAAATGCTAGGAAGTTGTATCGAGCAGGGATTTACTGCACAGAAGACTGTTGATCTCTCAGTGTGTGGCTGTACCTGGTAAATGGACTGTACTTGTATAGCGCCTTTCTAGTCTTCCAGCTACTCAAAGCGCTTCACACACTACATGTCACATTCACCCACACTGATGGCAGGTGCTAACTGCGCATCAGTAAGAAGGAAACTAACCCTTCACACACACTCACATGTTAGCACAGCCCTCTGGAGCAATTTGGGGATTCAGTATCTTGCTCGAGGACACTTCGACACGCGGGCTGGGGGAAGCCGGGATCGTACCGACGACCATTCCGACTGGTGGACCCGCTCTGTCACTAAGCCACAGCTGCCCGCTGTGTGGGCTTGTGTCGAGACGAGCGGGCCTGCAATGGCTTTGCACTGCGTTACCTCCTTTTATAGGACAGCACTGCAGCGGAGAGATCATTTTAAACCATTAATATCCATCAACCAACAAAGATACAGTGAGACAACGGCACAGCTAAGAAATCCAATCCCCCAAAGACTTAGCAATTCATACTGTAAACTTCAGGCAAAAACCAGAGTGAGAATCAATGAAACCGACCAGCTCGCTCTCCTCCCTCATCAACATTTGATTGCAAGTAGTTGTGGTATTTCAGAAGCTATTATTAGAGGTTAAATATGTGGGGACTTGTTGTTCTCTCCTCTTCTAGTTCCCCATGTTGTTCTCTCTACTGTCCCCCCCCCCCCCACACACACACACACACACACACACACACACCCAATCTTATTTTTGCTCTTCCGTCTCCAGTGTTTGTCTAAAACAGGAACAAAGCCTGAATTAATTAACTAGTGTGGACTGAAACTCCCAAGGTAGGCCTTTTACATCCCTCCACTATGTCTGTCAATCTCCCCCAAATCTCTTTTCCCCTGCATCTCTTTGTCCCCTTTCCACCCAGAAATCTCTCCTTACACTGCTCCTTCTCCATAGTCCTTTTGCCATTCTCTTGGCTTTTAACATCTCTCTACTATGAGCATGTTCCACTACTAATTGCCCCTGACCTTCCCTTTCTGTGAACGCTGTGTACAGCCCAGGGAAGGAGGGCGCGCAAAGAGCTTTTTTTGATTGTTTTTTTAATTCTCCCCTTCAATAATTAACTAAAGGGAACGAAAGTAAAAACAAAAAAAAAAAAACAAAACGGGCAAGAAAGCAGATGCCTGTTCAGTGCCAAAAGAAATTCCACCACCATCTCTGAAACCATTGCATTATCACGATTAATTGCCTTAGGACCCTGAAATCAAAGACAAATAAAAAAGTTACAACAAACCAGAGGCAGCTAGTAAGAGCAAGAAGCAAACTATCGAACACTTTTAAATTATGAATCAAAACTAAAGGAATCCAATTTTCTGTAATCTAATTTGTGTGCTGCAATCTGCTGTGTAATCTAATTTGTATATTTCCTCCACAAAATTAATGAACCGACCAACGAGGGTCGGTTCACAGAAAAACTAATTTCGTAATGAAGTCAAAATATCAAACAAAGAGAATTAATTAAATTGCTTATCAATGTATAGTCTGTCAGAGAATGTTATTTTCAAAAGGCTGTCTATCTGTTGGCAACCTGTTTTTACTTGCCTCCGCAGCAATGCCGTCTTTGCGCCTAATAAAAGAATACCTGCAGGAGGAAACAGAAGGAATAGAGGCAGATAGAAGCAGATAAGGATGTGAACAGGCGACACGGGGGAAGAAGAGGAAGAGGAGACGGGGGTAGATTAGACACGCGATAAACAATGACAAAAGCACAAAAACAGAGACAAACGCCACAAAAAGAACAAGTGAAACTGAAGGATATATTTAACACATCATCATCTTTTGTGGAGACTGCAAACAAAAATGGGATTTTACGTCAGCAGGCACACGAATGTTGGCTGTGCTTCTGAGGAAGGGAGAGATGGTAGATTACATTCCTGAAAAGTTCTCAGGAAAATGGAAAATAAGCTATTTGCTACTTCTTGACATTTTTGAACTAAAAACTCCTCGTACAAACACTGACACCCTTTAGCGGCCAAATAAAAGTGAAATTAATCGACTTTTTAAAAAGGGCACAATGATGTATGATGAGCTTCAGATAAGGATTATATGGACATGTTTTTGGGATGCAACTGATAAAGCACAGATGGGGCTTCTGACTGACTGCAGTGCATTCGTACCGAAACATTGACTTTCCACCACCACCGCCGCCCATCACAAAGAACAGATCTGAGCCAAGCTGTGCCGGCGCAGACTTGGAGCGCTCCAAGCACAGATGTTAGGCGTGACACCGAGGGAGAGAGTCTGGACACTTGTTACTCAATTATTTAAGATGACACATCGCCCCCCAATGGAAGATGAATAAGCTCTCAGTGATAGACCCCCGAATCATCCTTTATCTGCTGTGTCCACCAGCTGGAGTCCACCGCATGCACGCACACAGAAACACACACACAGACATGCACACTGCACACGGGTGGGCATGCTGGCACACACGATGTAGTGGGGCAAACTGGCGTGGCAGCGCTCACTGCGGTCTGAAAACGGTACGTGTGCATGCCATATTAACATCCTCAGACTTCACATCCAATGCAACAAACAACTTCAATACAGACACATTGCATAATTACAAATGACTCAACAATTACACAGCACAACAGACTACTTTGCCATTGCTACGTCCAGCATAGCTACTATGGTGAGTTGTCTACATCCAACCAGTAATGTCATTGGATGCTCACCATAATGAAATATTGAGTTGCCTATAGAGTTGCTCCATTTATGGTCACAGCCAGGACCGTTTTGGACACACAGACAAATGACGACATGTTTGCACACTCTCCTATCTTCCAAGATTTTGTGACCACAGACCAAAGTTAGCATGGTGAACGGAGCATAGACAAGCTCACGTGTAAACCACTTGTGCCTTTGCTGGGCACTGTTCCTACTCACCTTTAAAGCGCATGGCATTGGCCAGTATCAGGGCTCCAGCCTTAGCCTGGATTTCAGCCGCTAAAGGAGTTCCCTCCAGCCCACCAAGGCCAGCTTTAGCCCAACCATGGAGCTGCTTCAGGTCTGCCTTGGAGTCTCCTTTGCCCAGTGGCTGATGCCGCAGCCTGAAACCGGCCTGGCTCTCCTTCACAAACGCCTGGCTGACAGGAGGAGCTTGCTTGGAAAACAGAGCCGATGATGTGTGCAGGTGAAAGCTGGTCCCATTGGCTTCCGTGAAGCTCTTCAACGCGCCGGACAGAGGCTCACCAGCACGGGCTCCAGCCTTGGCGGGGGATGGGGCCCTGAGGAGGTCTCGCAGTTGGCTGGCAGTGGTGCCCGCTGAACCTCCGCCCAGCGCCCCAAGTGAGGACGCCACGAGCAGAGGGGAGAAGAGGGTGTTTACTGCGCTCGGGTCAGAGCGGAGGGCCTGGTACAGGCGCAGACCCAGAGCCCAGCTGGGGTCACCCAGAGGAGGCGGCGGGCGGGGTGGAGGGCTGGCCGGGGCAGCAGGGCTCTGCTTGGATGAACCGGCAGCGCTGCCCTGCACCAGGAGAACTGGCAAAGAAATGAGGATACAGACAGGAAGCCTGGGCAGCATGGCAGAGCTAGAGGAAAGCACAGGAAGGGGAGTCAGTCGAAGGATAAACTACCTGTGCGACAATGAGAGGAATGAAGAGAATGCATTCCTCTCCTCTATAATGTAAAGAATATAGTCCCATTCAATACACATATTTTGACAGGTTTTGAACAGTGTAACAGCTACCCATGCTGTTATTGCATTGTTCATATTTGAGATAAAGCTATATAAACACAGCCTAAGGGTTCCATGTTTGCTGTAAAACTACTTGTGCGAACGGCAGTAAACTTGATTTTGTAAATTCCTCTCCACTTGACAACATGGTTATTATCTCACCCGCTGCGCAAATACCAGAGTGTCACAATTAACTTTGATGAAATTTCAAAAGAAGCTTTTTAGTCTAGGACTGCACGAGTGGATGAAAAGGAGAAAATAAAATACGCGTTTTTCTATCTCGCCCGGCCAAAAAAAAGACAACCCCAGTCTCATTGATTGTGCCGAGCCGGCGACGGGAGTGACGGGAAACATCTGTTGTGTTAGTTCAGCCTTCTCTGTTATGATTCCCTTAGACCTCTCGGCGAAGAAAGGAAAGACAGAAAAAACAAAGGCGTGTTTGTTCTAATTTACCGTTAATTAATTCAAGTGTATCCCTCTCCTCCGCCGCTGTCTCCTTTAAGCTAGGCTATGTGCTCCAGAGGAAGTGGGGCTGGGAGTGGGCTCAGACGTGGCAGCTCTCAGAGGAAGTTCAGCGGCTCCCCTCCACTTCACCCCCCGGACAGCCTTCTGCTTCTCCCGAAACTTCCAGGCGTCCCAGAGATAAACGGCGGCAACGAAATTAGGCGGATTTACCGAAGTATCATAAATACCTCTATTACCATATTGAGATGTCGTCCTTACCGAAATCAAATTGCAAAACGCTTTACAAGTAACATACCGTGAAAAAGTGCCATAAAAAAGCCCCGTTCCGTTTTCAAAGCAGAGTATATCGGCCCCGTGGTAAAAGCGTTATGTAACCCCGTTTTACTGCAGCCGTAGCCCACCAACAGTTGCACACCACCTGCATGTGCAGCTTCGTGAATAAAAAATGAATTAGTGTACGTAAAAATCATTATAGAGGCCTTTTCCACGGGAGACAAATCAACGGTTAGGTCGGTTTAAAGTCAGTTGTGGTATCTGTATCCAACTGGTTAATGCAGGCATAATACATTTATGCTTTACAAAACCACAACCAAATATCACAAAGTCCCCGTAGGAATTTATTACAGGCCTAACGTTACCAGTTTCCTGCCAGTAGGTTATGGCAGGGCTTATATGCATGCGATGTTGGGCCTGGACCGGTAGCCTATATGTTTTAAAACGACCACCCCCCCTCCCCCCCCCCCCTCACCCTCACCCCCCCCCCAAAAAAAACACCAGTTGCAGTAAATGAGGCGTTTCTCCATACATTCAAAAGCGAGCTTTGTGGCTTTGCTTGGATAATAAACCCTCTTGTTCTTGGCTCAGTGGGAGTTGTAGTTCCCAAAGCCATTCAAGCGGGGTCGCTAATGGTCTTCTCATCGCCTCAGCTCAGTGACCCTGTTAAAGGCTGCAGCATGTGGGCCAGGGCCCCCCAAACTTGTCATCCAGTCCTCCCCAGCGGAGAGGATATAGACCACGGAGCCAGCAGGAAGATGAGGTTTGGTCCAGCCAAATCCATCGGAGGAGGGTTTTTCTTTAACTTTTTAGTTATGATTTCATGTTAAATCTGTCTGCATTTCGGGATGTTACTTGAGAATGGGCAGTAACACTTATGTTGAAAATAGTCCCCCTTTTAGATTCTGTAATTTTTAGCACTATAGTTAATTAAATTAAATGTGCCGGGGAGCCCCCACACTCATCAACACAATCTCAATCCACGCTGACACCCACCCCACCTTACTTGGCAGTAGCTGTACTAATGTAGTCTACAGTCAAGGAAAAGTAGGGCAGACCATGCAAGCCTGTATTACATCTGACCCTTCCAAATGTCCTCATTCTGCATTCTCCTCATTTCCCAGTTTTTTTGCCTTTCTAAATTGTACCTGCCCTATCCCTACAGCAAGAACAAGGAGTGAAGAGCAGATAACTTGTAACACATGGCTTCAGGGCAGGGATTATTGCCCAAATTGAAGGATGGAGAATGGTCATATAGGGTCCTAATCAATAAATGTAGAGATAGACTAAGGAGGCTAGAGAAGGATCAGAGAGGGATATGGAGGAAGATAACTGCTCGAGACCACCAATGCTCAGCAATCAGGCCGAACATGACAGCTTGTAGACCCAACCAATTATTTACCCCAGCCAAATCAATAGAGCGCTCTCCGAAAGATAACCATCAGCAGCACTATCTGGAACACATTCACAGCAGAAAGCACAAACACACACTGAGCACTCTGCTCGCTGCCACTCTCGCTCTCTGTCTCCTTTGGAAACACGCACACTTCCCTCGCAGACCCTTCGTTATCAGTTATCCTTGGAAATAAGACACAAATCTTGTAGTTATTGGACATCTACACTGAAAAGAGAAACAATAAAAAGAGCATATGTCAAACCACTCCTACGCAGAACGTGAAATCGCATCACAGACACTTGCACACACACATTTGTTAATGAAGTTGAGGCTGCACCGACAGCATGTTGGTGGTGATGAGTGGATGTGTGCAACCTCAGAGGTCTTAACCCTCACCAGAGGAGTCACCGCTCCCCCTCCTGGGACCCCCGAGCACCACATCACAGTCAGTCTCGTCAGTAATGAGCAACGACACACATTACAGTGTGGGTCATTCATAAAAAGCAGGGCTTGTTGTTGCAGTTAAACAAGCCCCCAGGGGAACTGAGCGGGATTTGTCAGCGGATTGTGCGTCTAGGGATTTATGAAGAGATGAACTTTAACCACAATGCGCCTCCACATTTTACCTTCTATCCCGCTCCCCAAGGGCTCACCTGCACCCTGCCATGTTTGCCCTCACCGCTCAGCACCTCGTCGAAGCCTTGAGCACCGATTCAGTTTTCCAGCTCCAGATGTCATTGTCTTAGGCAGTAAATGTTGTATTCCACCCCACATGTTATCCGTTTATGCGGCTGTTAGCCATTGTTATTGGCTGTTGTCGAGGTTAAACGCCCATGGCTCAAGGGCTCGGCAACAGAATCAACACCTCGCAAAGAAAGCCGTTATGGTCGCTGCCAACTGGCCCAGAGCTATATCCACTTGCCCCATGCCCTATTCTTGCTCTCATTTTCACTCTGGTTCTCCACAACACCCTTTCAAGGTTTCACACACATCGAAGTGTTTATTTTATTTTACCGTTCTCATCCCCTTTGCTCTATCCAGAAAGAGATATTTCACTTTGCACTACATCAGCTCGGTTTCCTTAGACTCCTTTTCACTCAATAAAAGTCCTTTCCTTTTTCATCCATCCCTCCATGTCACTGTGCCTGAGGTTTAAGTAGTTCCCCCTATAGTCCTCCTACCTCTGGGGGCAACAACACCACGCACGCACACACCTATTTCCCCCTCTTTCTTTTCCTGGAAGAGAAATGCCATTTCTAAGACAGGACATAAAGCAAACAGAACCCCGTTATCATAAAACATACCTAAAACAAAAACTCAAACTTTTCTTATGAATATGTTAAAGTGCCCTCCCACATGCAGCGCTCTTTCCTCTCCCACGATTTTCTCCACCTTCTCCCACCTCCTCTAACTCACTGTCAACCCATTTCCTCTCTGCTTCTCCCCTCCCCTCATTCCTTCCCCCCTACTCCTACTCTTTTCCCATCTCTCCTCTGCGCCTTCTCCCTTTCCAACACTTTCTAAATCTCTCCCTGTCCCTCCATGTCTCATAGATTTTGGAGTGTGTACAGAACAAACAGTGTGTAACATGTGAGCCCCTCGTTCTCGTCAGTTCTTGTCTGCCGGTCTGTCATCGGCTCTGGGCCGTTTCAGCTAGTAGAGAGCTGATTCAGACCCCGTCTGGACAGGCCCACAGGGTCCTTTTGGTTTACATCAAGTTCCCTTGTGGTCCTTTCAAATTAGGCCTCTTACTTAATATCTGGCCAAGCAGCAACCATTATTTTTTACTGAAGTATTACCTTAACCCCAATTTCATCCTGGCTGGAGATCTTGTCCCGAACCTTGGCTGTAAATAAAAAGGGAAACCCATCTATCATATATCGAGTCAAACAAATGCAGACATAAGTAAAAGGACAGTACAAATATAAAGCAATAGTTTCTGAACCAAAGACAACTGCTAAAGGTTGGTTAGGTCTGCTTCACTCAAGACATGGCTGGACAGATGGAAAGAAGAGAATGTGTGTATTTAATCGAGCCAGGGAAGAGAGAGCGGGCAGTGGCAGAAAGGTGAGGAGGGTCAGTGGCGTTTGGGGTCGGGGTGAATGTGTTAAACAGCGCCAAAATCACAGACACATCTGCTGTTCATCTCGAATGTTTCCAATAAGCTTTATGTGTTTCCTGCAGCGCTGTGACAGTGTACCGAGCTGCCAAGACAGGAGGGGTTTGGTGTTTGATTTTCTTGGTGTGTGTTGAACACATAGGTGGTCTCTCACATTTCTTTTCTTCCATTAGACGTTTTTATAAATTACCCAAACTTGAGTGAAATGCACGGAAGTACAAAAGCAAGGGTACACATCTCTACAGGCACATATCGACAGCAAGAAAGGCAAATAAGTGGCTTTTAATGTTGCTCAGTGAGTCAGGCAGAAAAGCAAATGCCAAGCACCCACAAGAGTACACAGCTGCTTCAAGCAAGTGTTGACAACTATCTTTATAGGAATTAAATATTGCTCTTAACACCACCCCAAGTAACCACCACACACCTGTGACTCAGATCACTCCGTGTTCGCTTTTTGACGCATCCCACTGAACACACACAAACTCATATAAAGTGTGTTCCGCATGCAACCACATACACACAAACGTGCAACCACATACACACAAACACACCGAAGACCGAAATATGGACACACACCTTCAAAAGACAGAAATGCTGACACCCTCATCCATCCATCCACCCACACACACACACACACACACACACACACACACAACTTATATCCTCTGGCTGTGAGTTTGCCAGCAGCCAGCTGGTACTGTCATGTCTGATAGGCTGGAACAGAGACAGAGACGGAGATGAGGCCGGGAGAGGAAAGAAGGAAGGAGGGAGGCAAGCTGGGAAAATGTCTACAGCAGAATGCATTAGTAAGATTGGGAAAACTGTATCAAACCCTGGCAACTCATTTCACTGTCTCATTTGGCTCCATGGGGTGTACCTACCCCCCCCTCCCCCAAGACATTTTTGTTTGTCTGCTGACTTCTTCTTTTCTTGAGTGAACTCCCACTTGTGTTTTTGATCTGGATTTGAAATTTTTAAGAAAACTAAATCTGATCATGACAGTGACGAATGGTGCGCTGACGCTTAACGCATAAGTTAGAAATTATATTTTGTACCAGTTCTTCTTATTGTGTGCAAGCGATGTTGTTTTAAATAAAAGTGAAATAAGTACGATTCTTCCTGCCCTGCAAGACAAAAAAAAACAATTAAAATGTTGTTGATCAAGACAAATCACTCAGCAATTATTCCGTGATGTGATATCTGGCTTTCAAAAAAAATAAATAAATAAATAAGCACAAGACAAAGCATTATTATTCAAATATTTTGTAATGTCTCCAGACCGTACAATTCTTACTTTGTTGTGTGAAAATTTGAATTCGTTAATTGGAAGAATTAATGGTCACATAGATAGAAGCTGATAAAGGTCATAGATTTCTTAATGCAAAATCCAACTGTCCATTGAAGACAAATGGTCCTTCAAATTCAGCATCTAGTCTGATTCTCCCACAACTGCTATGCTGATGTTTTTCTATAAGTTTTAAAGAGACCTGGACATATTGACTTAAAGGGTTTCAATCTGTAGTGTGTTTAGAGATTTGTACCAGTTAATGCTGTTATACCAGACGTACCTAGCAAGCTTCCTCTTTAGTTTGGCTCCCTATAGAAAAACAATGCCTCCACACATCATTAAGTCATGGCGACAGATGTCAGGGGGAATGATGTTGTGTCTGATAAAGAAAGTGAAAAAACTCCTACACACTGCTAAAAAACATACAAAGCACTGTGCAGTGTTTCAATAATGAAGACAACCATAATCTCAACTGCTTCTCTTGAATGAAATTGGGTTTCATTTCTTCCAGAAATAAAAGTTGTGGGGGTTTTTTTTGGTAGAGAAATAAAAATGGTGGTTTCATAAAGAGCTGTAGTGTGCTGAGTCTTTGCATAAATAAAGGCCAGGCAACAATTAGCGTGAGTCTGCGGCCACGTTAGCAGCTCTGTGAGGATGTACTGAGGCACGGGGGTGCTTTGAGCTAAGACTGCTAACATCCACATGCCAACAGACACAATGACAATGTTAACATGCTGATGTATAGCAGGTATAACGTTTACCATGTTCACCATCTTAGTTTAGCATGTTAGCATGCTAGCATTTGCTTAACATTAACATAGCACTAAACACAATGTATAGCCGAGGCTGATAGGAATGCCGTTAGTTTAGCAGGTATTTGGTTATAAATCAAAGTACTGGGCAAACTGAAATTCTGACTTGATGATGGAGTCAGGCGATCACCAACGTGAAAACAATTCATCATGAAGGGAACATGAGCGTCTGTGCCACATGTCACAGGATCCCATCCGAAAGCTGTTGAGACATTTCATTTAAAACCACAACTATCCCATGGCGGCGATAAAGGCAAAGTCAGCAGGTCACCAAAGCCATTAGGATTCATTATGTGGGATCCATGAAGATACTGTGCCTATCCATTTAGTTGATGTTGAGATACTTCACAGGATAAGTGAAAACACCGACCTGCTCGTGGCGCTAGAGGAAAAGTCAAAGGGGGGAAACAAGTCATTAAGGATTTATCCTCTGGGGACCATAAGTATCGGTACACAATTTCATGGCAGTCCATCCAATAGCTGTTGATATTGAAAGATATTTTAGCCTGGACCAGTGGTGAAGCTTGTAAGTAAGTAAGAAAATAAGAAAGCAATTTTAGGTCATATTAGGGGCAAACCTTTATTTTCATTTCCTCTACGGACACATCCGTGAACAAAACGACTCAAAATTCCAAATCTTACCATAATACCAAAAAAGTATTGCATAGAAAGTATATAAAGTGCATGCGTATTAACCTCACTATTCAAGTTAATACCGATGTATCCCAGATATGTTAATCAGGTTTTTCTTAACTCAGAGAAGAGCTTATCTGGGTCATTATAAGCAGGTTGTAGTGTTTACTTACGCCAACCAAAAAACACAAACAAAAATGAGTTCTGCATCCAGAATTAAAAGTAATTGGGCTACATATGAATGTCTTCAGCAAATGTTTTGCAGTTTTATTATGAAAAGAGAACATATGGCTGCCCTTTAATTATAGTAAAACTTTATTGCAAAACTTTTTATGGTTGACGGTTAAATGATATTTTGGAACTTTTTCCCGATCTCCCTTATACGGACAGAATATTCATATATCCAAAAGTCATTGTTATTGTAATGTGATTCATAACAAAGAATAGTAATACAGCACGCACTCACTTTAGCATAACCACAGAGTGCAGTGACAGGATAATGTGAAGTCAGTCAGTCACACTCACAATCACAGCAAGGTAACGGCCTCATAGATGTTAATCCATAAAGAGTATGGTAGAGCTACCATCACCTGTTCCCATGTTTTATTCACAACCTCTCCCTGTGCATTGCCATACATATTTATAGAGATAACTACATTTACATGTACATGGACATCCTTGAGCATGTGCACACACACATACACACATATGCACACAGAAGTTCAGCCTATCCCTTAGGGCTGAAGCTGTCATTTTGGTCCTTCACAGCAGTTACTGTACAAGTGTACCCCATGGAGCACACAGAGATCCATTGTGTGTGTGCGTGTGTGTGCGTGTGTGTGATTCAGACTGACTGATAGATGATGGCTGCAGGGCAGGTGGGTACTGAGTCATATGGGTGTTAGGAGGTGGATGGATGGAGGGGAAATGGGTGGAAAATTTGGGGATGGGGGGTGGAAGAGATGAAGTTAGGTAGGCTGTCGGTCATGCTGCCACTCAACCTCATGGGAAACTGGTGACATCACTGCTTAAGGGCAAACCGATGGAGGGATGAAACCGAAATAATGTGGGAAAGGGAAGGAAGGCAGAAAGGGAAAGGGTATAAGGTCAAAATATGGGGCACGAGGGGATTTGAGTAACAGAGATGCAAATGAATAGTGTCACTGCTTTATTAATCACTCTGCCTAGGAAACGTGGAGGGTGCCATAGATGTGGGGAAATCACAGGAGCACACGTAAAAGATACATCTAAAAATAGGGGAATTCTGGTAAGCAACAGGCAAAAGCGAGAGGGAGCGGATGAGTAATGGCACAGGAATGAAAGATGAGGTGAGTGGCGTGCACAGGCAGAGTAAAAAAAAAAAAAAAAAAACGTATGAAAAAGAGAGCAAAAAAGAGTGAGAGGTGTAATATATCACCGTGGCCCTGCGACCAAATCAACAGGTGATGTCATGTGGTGGAACGCAACGCCGTCACGCTGGGTTTGGAGCGACGGAGTTGAGATGGGGTGTAACTGCGACCGCGTAAAAGGGGGGGGGGATCTGCTCTCTACATTCTCATTATCCCATCATCTCTCCCTCTCTCTCCAGTTCGTATCAAAGCTTCTCTGTCTCTCTCTCTCTCCCTTTCCCCCGCGCCCCCACCTCCCCTAAGCCGCTCTGCTATTCGCTCCGCGAGGCTTAAGATGGAGGGATTTTGCCCTCCTCTCCCTCCATGTCAGTTCATTTCCAGCACAGAGTGTTATATGCAGAGCCTGCATCTATCAGCAAGGCGATATAAGCTGCTATGAATGTCAAGGGTCAACTTGTGATATTATTCTGCTGTTAATGGCCCACCGTGTCATAGGGCCTCTAATATCCCTGGAAATGACTGCTCAGACAGTTGCATAGTCTGTGTGGGTGTGTGTCTGTCATATCATGAGACCATAGACCACCTTGCAGTGAGTCATGTGACAGCGGCTAATAAGGCTAAAGACTTTAAAGTAAGAAGCGGGATTTAAACACACACACACACACACACACACACACACTTTTGGCCATCCATTTGCACTTCAGCCAGCCTCTGGACAACTGTGACCTGCAGTTTATAGTTCCACTTTGGCACTTTACTTCGCTAAAGAACTAGAAACAGAGTGATTTAAAAAAAAAAAAAAGAAAAAAGAAGACAAGTGTGCGTTAGGGGAAAATTTGACCATGCATTAATTCAGTTTGCAGTCATCAAAATTACATTAGTTTCAGCCTTACCCAGTGTGAAGTTAAAAGATGTACACCGAGAGGCTTGTAAATATTATTTCACTGTAATTCCAAAGTGGCCACAGGTGCAGCCCTCATGCATTTATTTAAAGTACATTTAAATTTTTAAACTGTTGAATTGCATTGTGTTGTGCTGCAGATTCAGTTCAAGTCTCTCCCTCCTGCTGCAATGAGCAATAAAAGACCCACATACAAGATTTTTTAAAGGGGGGCACTGTCCACCACATAAACATTTTGGACGATTCCCACAGAGAAAAGTTAAAGAGCAAACCTTACTGTATATTTGTAGGTCTAACATATGCATTATTTTCTGCTTGGGACTGATGAGAGCAATAGCAAAAGATTATTGTCGTCATTTGGAACATTTTCACATCAATAATTTAGTGTCACACTAATTATGAGACAAAAACAATTGCCATGGATAAAAAAAACAAACAGCACAGCTATGGAGAATGGCAGTCTTTACTGGCCTCTGTGCTCCATAATACATTGTCTTTGCAACAAAAAGTAACGGCAGTTATGGGAAATGTGGACAAGTGCTGAAAATATTTGTGACATGAGATGGAGGGTACCCATCGTCACCCATTGATTACAACATTTATACCAAGGTACTGTATCCATTAATCTGATGTCCATGTATTAATGATTAAGATTTCTAGATGAAGTCCTTTTTAGCTCTTTGCATGAATGCAGTCATTTAGTAGAGAAAACGTATATTTTATAGATTTTGGATAACATTGTTCAGCCAAGCTTTAACAGATGTCACAAGAGCTATCTGATTGGGTCTGATTCATTTCTTTTGCCTGAAGTGGCCCTGCATTATGCTCCATCCAGTTCTCATTTCAGAGCTTCTGTTTTTCATTTCAGTAATAAATGCAGTGGGAAGACCAGTGGTAGAAAAAAACATTCAGATCTTTTGAGTAAAACGAGCAATTGTAGCCAGTCAAACTGGAGCTATACTACTGTATATACTACTGGGACTTTTAACTTGTATTAATATGTCATATTGCTGGAGTTTATTATATATTAATAAATATTATATTATGTTTTGCATGTAATCTCTTTAGCTGAAAAGTAACTTGTAACTACAGCCATCAGATAGATATAGTGGAATAAAATGTAGGTTATTTCCCAGTGAAATGTAGTGGATTAGAAGTACGTAAGCTGCACAAAGTTGAAATACTCAAGTAAATGACTTATTTTCCTCCTGTGCAAAGACCAAAAAGGATATGGCAAAGAACACCCATAAGCTCAAAGGTTTTACTAGATTTTGGAGATTTATCCATCATTCAGCAAAAAGGAGCTGGCTCACGGGTTCATCACATGACCTTAAAAAGGATAGGTCTACTTTTTTTCAAGTCTGTCTTAAAACAATACTCACCCCTGCCCATCATGTACACATACGTATGTACACTGAAACAGGTTTGCTTGCTGTAATCGTGGTTCCAATGTAAGAAATTGAGGACAAAATCCATGGTCTTCATTGATCTGAAGCTAAAACGACTAACTAAGACTGCTCAAGTCTTGAACTAGCTTCACTGATCCTTTGGAGTGTATTTTAACAAACAACGAGGAAGCACAGTAGCAAGGGATCCTTTAATAGCCAGTACGAAGGAATGATTAAAGCAACAACCCATTCATCTGGTCACATGATAAAAATGGGCTGGGGGACGATGGTAACCCCTATCTTGGTTCAAAGATTGTCTCAGCCTCCTTGATCTTTCTACGGCCATTTCTACGTCTGCTGGTCGATGACCTGGACTCCCTCCCAGTCAATTCTGTGACCAGTTTTCGACTGACGTAATCTGCTGCTGGTGTTTATTCTGTCCAGGGTCCTCGCCGTTTCACCAATGTGATCCCCATAACGGTTGCAAACGTTGGTATATGTGGCCCCTTCCTCCTATTCAAATAGCTTGGATTATAGCTGACTTTATAACAAACGCATGGAAAATGGAATTGCTTTTTAATAAGGATTAAGAATTAATGTTAAAGTAAAGTGAAATGTAATGTAATGTGTTTTTGACTAACAACACTTTCCTTTCTGTGCATTACCTGCTGATAATAAACACCAATTCTAGTTTTTCTTTGGCCTCAATAACCCTCATCCTGTTGCACTACCTGGCTTGATTTACGGTCGTCAAGGTAACCACTCCATTATAAGCCTAATAGCTCGCACAGAACAATGCATGTCATAATTTTGACAAATTTTTCTACATGGCCCACTGGAAAATCCTTGTCATCATAATTGTGATTACATGTGTGTACCACAGCATGAGCACGTGCCTGGGCACCTGCTATAGGTGTTTTTAAAAATGGTCTTTTTCTGATAGCGCAGACAAAGAGGGCAGAATAAGCACCATGCTGAAATCTGTTCTATGCAGCTTGTTCTCAGACTCCTACTGTTCGCTGTTTTTCTTTTTGAAGGCGATTTAATTTTTTTTCCCCTCAACAGTTTCTTATTCAGACAGCAGGAGGCTGACACAGAGGCACAAGAGAAACGTTCTGCGCGGTCAGGACTCTATGAGCTACAATGATACACACCAGTGAAATTCAAAAGGAGCAGCTCCTATGCAGTGGGATCATATTCCTACTTTGTAGAAGTGATGAGAGCAGCACAGAGACCTGGTAATAAACCAGGAGGCTGTAGTCGTAGCTATGCTGAGGCCTTTTGCATAATGAACAGTATAATTATTTTCTGTTCCTGTACTGTATTGTGTCGGGTGTTAATCCTAACAGATCGGCTCAGGTGGACAGACGGCGGTAAAGAGGGGAGAGGCTGTTGCAGGGTTTAGTGTGCTGTGGCCTCAACTGTAATGAAGCAGGTGGATGCAGTGGAGTTAGAGGAGGGAGCTGTAATCTGGGAGGCTGTCTGCTTTATTACCCCACTGTCTTGTCATGAGGGCACCACACACACACGAGAAAAAGAGAAAGATAAGAGACGGAAAGAAAGCAAGAGAACAAATCTGGATGTGTGAAGTAGAGAACCAGAGGGGGAGGGGGTGGGGGGGGGGAAGGGGAAGCAATCAGCCGCCTGGTCCTAATCATGTTCCTCTCTCTTTCCTTTTCACTGAAGCCCTGCTCCCAGCTCCGCATTTGGACGCATTAAGTTGCCAAAATTATTTCATAAGCATCTCGGCCTTCACCACCAGCGAAGGAGGCATGCAAGGGAATGATGTACAAGGCACTGATTAGACCTAATTATGAATCCTGATTAAGGCTTTTAATTAGTCGAGCCAGCACTTCAGCTGGAGAGGGCGGCAGAGATGGAGAAGACAGTGGGAGAGAAAGCGGGAGGAGGCGAGGAGAGGAGAGTGGAGGATTTGAAGGGAAGTGGAAGAGGAAGAGCCTGCGGAGAGGAGAGAGGCGAGGCAAGAGGAAGGAAAAGGTCACAGGAGACAGATGGAATATTGGAATAGTATAATATAATATTGCCAATAGTGAATATTATTTTGAATAACATAAATATGAAAAGAATAAGTGACACGGAGATAGGTAGGACAAGAGCTTGGCTTGATCTGATCTGAGCACAAAATATTTCACTCTAAGCCAAAACTCATTCAGCAGGTCTTAGCTTTTTGTGTGCTCCTTCTCCATTTTAAAAATACTTTACCTTGACTTATGAAAGATAATGATAGAAATCTTTTTCAATAATACTCAGCAAGCAATTACTGGATGGGGATGTGCAAGACGCTGGCCCAGTTCAATGTCAACCCAAATTAACGCAATATATGATGTCATGGTACAGCTATTTTTATCAAACAGCTTTGGAAACGGTTAGCGAACAGCGTTAGAATAGTGGAAACTACACTGCAGAGGAAATAGTTTAGCTAGAGCAAAGCCACCACTGAAAGAAAAGTAAGTTAAAGCTATTTCAAAGCAGCTAACTACTATATATTGAAAGTGAGCTTGACAGTTCATTCTTATCCTAGAAATCAGGCACTTGTGTATTTCAAAGTCAGCAAACAGCCTCATTACCTTTATCAAGGATTTTTCCATCTAGTGTAGGATCCAAAATGCTTCCACACGTTACTTCTTAGATGGTTTGGCGTTTAGCAAAGCATGCTGGTTTTCTCCATTTTGTATTAGCAAAGACAACAATAACCTTGATACTGATTGGGCAACAGAGCATGCAATGTATTTCAGGAATGCCCCGTGGTGTAGTGAAAGGCATGGCCAGTTGCACTTGAGAATTTTGAATTTGAACAGATGATTACAGATTCAATATTTTAGTGTTTCATACAATCGAACAGTAGTTTAAATGATCAAATGAAAAAGTGACAGCCCTAGCTGTCAGAACCAGCCACCGTGGACTTTTAAGTCCAAAAAGTGCATCTGCAGTTCCATGACACTCCATCTGCTGATGAAAACCATGACACAAAAGTTCTCAAGTGAGTAAAGCTGGGCAGACGCTGCACTTTTATTAATCTTGTATGTTGAGGGAACATTCCACTTTTATGCTTATAGAGTACGGCTCAATTGGTCGGCCACAACGTGGGTGCTCACACAGAACCCCCAGCATGTTTTGACCATTGCCATTTTTCAATAAAGTGTATTCAAACAAGACGACCACACCTTCAATGTTGGCGGCATTACTTTGTGCACTACTATGGAAAGTAAGAAGAGGAAAAGAAAAAATGTATCGTCGCAGATGTGCTGAAGATGTTGAGTTTTATTTCACAGCAGTCTCAGTCAAGACTACAATTTTAGCTACAACATGTGAACTACTACTACAATAATATCAAAACAAGCTCACTATAGTATATAATCGATCGTCCCAGAGCCTGATCACGTGTTCAGGCATTTAACAGTCGTCATGAGCCCCCTCAAACTGCAAGTCAAATGACAACCGATCTGGCAGAAATTCGTCTTGATTCCAAAATTTGTCAGCGGCAACCAATTCAGGAAGAACATATGGAAGAACCCGTTTCTGACCGGCTTTAGTTTGATTGTTTTGCTATTCCAGAAGAACATTTCAATAACTGCAAATAAGATGTATTGGAATTAAAAAAAAGACCATGGGCATATCATTTTCACGTGTTTTAAGCTATTGCTCATAATATACTATAATGACGATCTTTCTAATGTAAATCTTTGGGTTTTTTTTAAGATCATAAATGCATTTTTCTTGTGTAAATGGTAGTAAGTGAATCAGTTAATTCATAGCAAAGCCTATTTCTGCTGCTGGTGCTGTGTAAATAATGAGTAGCTTCAGTAGTTAAACCACCACACGCTACTGGAAATTGTAGCTATAAGCTACTAGTCACTCTGCTAATCCCCTGAACAGGGAATAGAAGGATATTTTCATAAAAGATAATCTTATCTCAGTCTTCATTTTAGAATATATTTACCCAGGCTTTTAATCAGTATCAGTACTTTTTTTTACCCGGCCCTGCCTAGTCCATCAGATCTAGTAGTCCCATAGCATTTTACAGAGTACAGGGACATATGTTAAGTGTGAGAAACACATCTGTGCCTTTCAGTGAAATTTCCCTTTGACTTCTCCACCAGTGTTTGCATCCATCCTTGTGATCTTCCTGCGTAGGAGAGCCCTGATTTGCCTCTGCGCTGTTGATCTTCACGTTCTGACAGATCCTCGTTACAAACATAACCTCTCAGTTGTTACGTTCTTCGCCTCTCATCTTCCTCCTTTCCTCAATTTCTTGTGCTTTTCCTTTTGTTCTGCTTCCCGTCTGGCTTCCCGGCCCCCCCCCCCCCGCTCTCTCTACTGTAGACCATTTGGCACAAACCTCATCTTCCCTCCTCTCATCCCTCGCTCTCACCTCAATTTTCGGCTGTTGCATAATTAATTAGCAGCACTGTTCACTATCAATGCAATTACTCCAGAGAATGGAGAAAGAGGAGAGAGAGGGGGGAATAAAATGGGAGAACAGGGCCAAAATGGAGAAGCCATGAAAAACATGGAATAAAAAGCAGCAGAGAGAGATGGGGAGAGTGATTTTAGCCCTTAAAAGGATGGAGTCAATATGGACTGAAATCAAAGTGGTTATTTTGACAATGCGAAATCCATTTGGAGGCTCAGGGATCCAAAATGGAGACAACACGGGTTTGGTTCAAAATGGAATATGATACACGTCCTTATATTAAAAAAATAGACTCGCAAGATTTTAGATCTGTAAAATGACACACCTCACCGCTGTTTTTTTTTTTTGCAGAGCCAGATTCTTCAAACACTATTTAGATTTGTGACTAAACATCTGCACATGCACTAAAGTTGAAATATCTGGTCTTCACGGCAGATTTATACATCGAAGTATTGTGAAAGTGTTCGCATGTGCTCAAGCCTAACGCCCATTCCCAAATTTCTTTTTATGAATTTACGTCAACACTCCCCTGTTTAATCTTGTCTGGACATAACCCAGACTCATTCCATTCTTGATCTGGCACTGGCGATGTAGATGGTGTTACACAGAGCCATATGTGTCTGGGTATTGTGATCCACAGCAGTTTACTAATAAGGATAATGATACATAAGTGGGTCAAACTTATGTTCATTCTTATTCCCACAATACTGTAGAATTTGGGTGGGTGACTATACAAAAATAACAATCTGCACATGCAGGAATAAAATCAAGCTTGTAGAAAGAGATATGTATTCACGCAGCGATAAATGTTATCAAAACTGAGTGCAGGCTGTTGTTGAAAGCTATGATGTCATGAAAATGTCTGTGGTTTCAAATGAAGTGTCACACATGGTGTAAAGCATGCGTGAAGGTATGCACATTTTTTACAATAAATACCAGATTCTGTGTGGAGTGTTTTTCTTGTGTCCAGATACATCATTTATACATCTGGCTGCTGCTATTTTTTATATTACAATGACTGGCCCAAAGGGAGCCTCTACAATTACAGGTCAAAACAAGGTGACATAGTTGTTAGTTGTTTGACCCAGATAAGTACAGCAGCATTTGCTGGAAATGACATTTCTGCTGTTGTCTGGTTTGTAACAGGTCTATCTGCTGGAATATCGTTAAAACAAAGTCATTTCAATTTACTTGCAGTAAAACCGAGGATGACAAATTATTTGTTGTGTCACCTGCACCATTTCGACTCCGTGCCATTTACTGAAGCCCCTTTTAAAAAAGTGACTGAAAGTGAAAAATACCCCGACAGCCCCTTGTTTCATTTCACGCTGGAACTTTGATCATTTACGTGCAAATGGCCTTTAGCAGAGATTTAGCCAAGACCCATTACTTACTCTGTGGCAATTAACACAAAGCCGGTGCATTCAAGGATCGATGCCATTTGTCTGTCATTAATTTGTTAGCCAGACATCATATTACACTGTTGGGATGCTGGAGTCCAATATTCATCCGTGACTGAGGGATCTGGGGAGTGTGATGCATATGGAGAGGCTCACCAAACCAAATCACCAACAGAGAGAAGACGTTCTCTAGGGTCTGACAACCCATAAATGACAGATGGACTAATACGACTTAATTCTTTCCGCCTGTAATTCTTTGTCCTGTTCTTAGCAATGTAATTGCAATTCAAGGCTGGATGTATTTTCACAAACAATGCAACTTGTGTCGTTGTACGCTATTCTTGGCAGTCTGCCACATTTCATTTCTACATTCTCTGTCAAGAACTGTCAAGTCTATTTGATTTCATACAGATACGGCTCCTCTTTACATTTGAAAAACAACAAACAGGACGTGTTAACAGGTCAAGTAAAGAGAGATAGACATACAGAGGAAGCTATTTCAGTGTATCCTGTTTCCCCTATTCATCTGCAGCCCATTCAGCTTCATTTGACTGTAGTTTCTATGGCTTTACTTTCAGACATTCATTACTGAAATAGCAATTCTATGAGCATTAATGAGTGAGTCATACAAAAGGCCAGCAAAGTGGAAAGGAAAACAGTTTTAAAGGAATTTATTAGGACAACACGCATATGCAATCATTTGCATGCATATGCTCGCACACACACATACACAGAAATAACTAGGAAGGTATTCCTAATTACAGGCAAATGTATTCATTGATATCGTTGCAGCACTTTATCATTGGAGGATGTGATTTGCATTGAAATGTTTTTTTGCTGTTGTGTTAATTGTTTACTGTGGGCTAATTAAAACCCGCCTGTCATTAACGATGATCACTGCTCTCTGCAGATGGAGGCAATGGTGACAGACCCTGACAGAGGGAGGACAGGGAACAAAAGAGACTGCCAGAGGGAGACCGAGAAAGAGAGAGAGCGAGAGAGACTAACTGACAGAGTGGACATTGTGGAAGGATCCATGGGAGTTTTTTTTAAAGCCATGCTAGTGGCATGGCCCTGGGGATGGCAATGTCTGTCCATTATTCTGTCTGTCCACCACTTTGGTCTAAACTATTGGAAGAATAGACATTACATTTTGTGCAGCCATGGTCCCCAGGAGATGAATCTTATCGACTTTGGTGAACCCCTGATTTTTCATCAGGCGCTGCCAGCAGGTCAAAGTTTCCACTTATTCAGTGAATTATGTCTTACCAGATGGATTGGCACAAAGTTGTATGTAGACATCAGGTTCCCTGATGATGTATTCTAATGACTTTGGTGGTTCCCTGTCATTTTCTCTGGCACCATGAGGTTGACATTTGCTGTTCTGAGTGAAATGTCTGGACAACTTTGGATGGATTACTTTGAAATTTGACACAGCCCCTCATGTCCCCCTTAGCTTTTCCTCTAATGCCAACATCATGTCAAAATGTTGTACTTTGTGTTTAGTGCTAACCTAAGATGGTGAAGAGGGTACACATAATATCTGCTAAACATCAGCATCTTAGCATTGTAACTGTGAGCATGCTGCCATGCTAGTGTTAGCATTTAGCTCAAAGTGCCACTGTGCCTCCCAGAGCTGCTAGCATGGCTGAGGACTCTTGTTTATCTAAAAAAGTGAAATTTACATTTGGTGAAAACGGAGTCTTCACTATAAACCTCTTAGAAATTCAATTAACTGTAAGAACATATTTGTGAATTGGCTAACTATTTAAGGACATTTACAGGAGAGTTTAAGGTAAAGTACCACTGCGATGTTAACATACGCTAAGACATACATTCATAAGACTGTTCGTTCATTCATTCACAATATGGCCTCACAGTGTATCTTTAATAACAAAGTAGCTTTTTTTACATTGCAATTTGCAGTTCAAGAGTCATACTTATTTTATTAATTTTGAAAAATGCTTTACGCTATGATATCTCTGAAGTGAAGATATACTATAAATAGCTAAAAGTCCGCATATATAGAAAAACAGGCTGTACGAGACCACATCAAAGTGTGTTTGTATGGTGTATTTGAATCATAACATCCTGACTTGGCAATATGTAAGATTTGGGAGCATGAAATAGATAACTATGTATCTTTTTAAAAATGTAATCACATAAAGTGTGATCGCGGCTGTTGTAATAAGATATGTGGAATGTGTGTGTTCTTATGCTTGTGTGTTTCTGCATGTTGGCCTGTTTGTGTGGGTGACCGTGTGTAAAAGACACAGAGCGTTGTGCAGGCTTGTGGCCGTCACTGTTAGCTGGAGTGGACGTGTTTGTTAGGGCATGTCTTTCTCCATCACTGAAAGTCCATCCACATTAGATCGTATGGCAGAATTAAGTGGCACTGCTGGAGCTACATGGCGGCCAGGAGTGGTTATATCTTCATTTACCGCTGGCAGCTGGTGATTTGTTCCTGTGCACATCTCACAGGTCTGTGTGTGTCTGTCTGTTAGCATGCATACACACACAGTCAGGAGTAAATGGGGAGTGAAGAGATTTCAACTCAAGCTGACAGACTGTGTGTGTTTCACATGTTGCAATAGATGTGCTCCTTTGCATGTATGTGTGAGAGAGAATAGATGGAGTGATAGATGGTAAATGTGAGGAGAAGGATAATCTCTATTGACAAGAGAGGAAAAATCACAGGTGGAGGTTACCGACGATCAGTAGAATGCAGACCAGGCTGGTTCTCTAAAAACAATCTAGGCTGGAGGTACATGGGAATGCAACTTACAAATGAAACCAGACAAAAATAAAATACACAGCGGAGCAGAGTGTTGCACATCGAGTGTGTGGATTGGTTTCACCTTTTAAAACATCAAGACTCAACTGTATTCCAACATGTCTGGAACTTTAGGTCCTGGCACGGGTCAAGCTCCAACAACACTGGATCCTACACTTCCAGAAAAGCAACTCAGAACTGTTCCAAATCTAGTACCCACATCTTTCAAACAGACTCTTTAATAAATGTATACTCGTCAAGCACAAGCTAATATAATCTCTGGTGACATCGTTAGGGCTTATTTTTTCAGACTTAACTAAACTCAGGTCCCATCAAACCACAACTTATTGTTTTTACACTATGTTTTTCGTACAAATAACACAAATGTTAATTAGTGAGCTTCAGAGGTGATGTTTACCCTTGTTTGCAGTCTTTATACTAAGCTAAAATAATCTGTTGCTGGCTCTGGCTTCATATTTAGGTAGACAGGCATGAAAGTGGTACTGATCTTTTCATTTATCTCCCAGCAACAAAGCAAATAAACGTATTTCACCCAACCGTCAAACTATTCCTTCAAGGTGTGGGTTGGCGTTTTGTTTTGAATACTGTAAATAAGCCCATATCGGTCTATGCAAGATAGTCACAGGTGTTTCTGTTTGCAGGCCCATCCTTTCTGGACCTGCAAACAGCAGGATTATTTAGACTGGTGTCACTGTTGTGTTATTGCAATACAGATCTTCTCCTTCCAGGACTGGCTAAACTCAGTGTTGTTTCTTGAAGGTTTTAAGGTGACATACAGTATCCAACAAGACTAAACTGGCATTAAAATGGCTACAAGTGCTCCTGTACTGTTGTATGTGTGTATGCACATGCATCTTTAAAGTGAGAAACATGAAGAGAGAACCAGGCATGGATCGTTTTCAGCCATCTGCCAATTTTACTGCCCCACGGCAAAAACAAAATCACTATACATAAAAATAAGTACAAAGGAATTAGACTCACTGGTGTGGGAGATAAATTACACAGTTTGCAGCAGGTGAGCCAACCCATGTTAATTTGGACCCAGCCATGCCTACTCATGTATGCCCTTCCTCGTCCAAGCTTACAATGCCAACTACCACCAGCATCTGCTTCCTCCCAGCTCCTGCCTGAACAAACAAAAACACTTTCATATCAGCATCTGGTTATGCTTGACTTTTTCTTTAAAGAAAACAATACGAATACAGCAAACACAAGGCTGAAAGCAATCGCAAAGAACTTAAACAACAAAATAATTTGCTGTACAAAAAAGGCGTGTAAACTTAATTTCCCGACTTAAAAGCTGGGTAAACTATGTGTGTTTATCCTCTAACGATGCCAAACTGCTCTTTGTCTATCTCACTGCCCCCAGGGTACTGGCCCATATGCCTGCCTGGTCTGCAAGCCTGGTCACACAGGTCAGCACCCTGCCAGCCTCACTGGGACATGAGACTGTGTGCAGAGTGAGTGTGTGTGTGTGTGTGTGTGTGTGTGTGTGTGCGCGTGTCCATCTGTTACAATTGAAGTGCGTCGTGTGACAGATCACCCCTGACCCTACCCCTCTGGGAGCGTGTGGATTGCTCTAGTTACACACTACAGATGTAGTGTGTGTTCACATGCGTCTGCGCATGAACATGTACACATTCGTGTGCTTGCATCAGGCCCCATATTTCTGTATCTATCTTTATAAGCAATAGGCGTGCCTGGACCCCCCCCAAACCACTCACATCACCACCACCCCTCCTTTCGCCTCTCTGTATTCTGAACCAGATGGGGTGCCAGGGTCACCTCTGACCCCCCACTGCACTGTGACTGATGGGACAGCCCAGCCCTGTCACCCCCCTCTATTGTACCCTGATGGGCATCTGACACCTCTCGGACCCATTTATTAAGAACACTACCACCACGCACCTGAGCTTCTTAATAAGTCTGCCAATCAGTGTTATTCTGTAGGCAATACGTTTCAATAACTCTTTGTTGTTGCAAATTCAAAGGAGTATAATCAGTCATTTGTCATGTGGCACCTGAGCTTTATAATAATGGTGACAATCAATGCATTAGGAATTAGAAACCAACTGACCTGTAGTTAAAGGGTCGATTCACCCAAATGACAAAAAAACATTTTCTCACTTACCTCTGAAAGTATTGAGCCTTGCTGCCAGTTTTGGTTTTATTTGCCCAGGTTTTTCTATATCTGTCTGAGATTTCTGCTTCCACCCCGGAACACCATGGGGGTGGATACAATTGTTTGTGATGCTAACAGCATTTAAAAAAATACATTTAATCCCAGATAAAGTGTCTTAGTCACTCAAGGACAGTCACAAAGAGCAAACTGTCAACAGTTTTAAAAGGGACTATTTCTTCAGTAGAAAGTAGTTCCTTTGAAAATGTGATGACTGTAGGTTAGCCCGAGTACCCGAGACACTACATTTGGAAAGAGGTGTTGCTTTTGAGTTTTTCATTTTTCATTTCCTAGAGCAATACAAATGAACCTTCTTTCACCTCTATTGTACTGGGGTGTAGTCAGAAATCTTAGAAGTGTATATCTCAAAACCTACACACATAAAACTACAATTATCTGCATGCCAGTAGAAGTGAGAGAGAAAACATATTTTCTCATCATTTATGTGAACTGACCCTTTAAACTCCTCCATGGCTGATAAAGGTAGCTAAAAACCACACAGTACCTTCTAACACCTTCCTCTACAGACTCACAACATGGCCAGCTATGTATATAGGCACCTTTACAGTACATTGTAATCAAAGCAACGCACTTTAGTCTGTGTTTGATAATTCTCTCTGACACTGTATTCATCTTTGCATTTTTAATCCATGTGTCTTCATGCGTCATGTGTCAGTCTCATGACCTCTTGCAGGGGTGTGAAGCATTGCTATTTCTGTAGTGAAAAGTGTAAAGTGCACATAAAAGCCATCAGGAGGAGGTGGATGTTTGTCTCACGGAATCTGAGGGAATGCCTCATGCTAACGCTCTGAGACAAATTAGCATACAGATTCAGCCGTGGCTGTTGTAAATCCATTTTTCTCCTTGCAGATCTATAATAAACACCTTCTTGGGTTATGAAAACTAGTTTTTTCCCTTGTGATGATAGCTGTTTTTTCCCAGCTTGGGGAAATACATCATACAATATTATGTGATTGCTACAGCATGCTGCAATATTAAGCGTAATGTGTTTTTTTTTTGGTGGATGATCCCTATCAGTGTATCGGGTGAGATTGAAATCATATGGTTGCATGCGCCTAGTAGCGTGCAAATCTCTTTAGGGCAGAGGTGATAAGCCAAAAAAGTTATTTCCTCCAAAATGCCAGGGACGGTTGAAGAGGTCAATCTGCTTTCCTAACAGAAAAAAAATATTATCTCTGACTTTTGAGAAGGAGATTATGGTTTCCATCCATTACAAAAGTGCAATTTTTAAAACGTGTATTAGCTTGCATGTGGACATATCCAGTACAGTGGGTGCTTGGTACCCCAATCATTGCTATTAAATCACAGGGAAAAAACAGAAAATAACATAAACAGATGAAATAAGACTAAATACGTTTGGGGATCAGCAAAAGCATGACCATGTCACAGATGATAACAACATGGAGCTGTTTCTTTTTCAGAATGACTTGACAGACCTTTCTAGAAGGACAGTCAATAAAGACAATTGACTCATGAGTTTTAACTGTTGTTTGAAGTTAGAAAAGTCTGCTTTCGATTTGTCTTATTTTGAAAACAATAGGTTACGGATTAAGTTTTGAACTGGACTGAGAGCACTCGGGAAAATTTAAATGAAAACAATCCAAAAAGCTATTTGCCATCTGCAATCCATATCCTTTGGGAAAATGTGCATATGCAACAGTGAAATAACTGAGGAAAAACCATTTGGGGCTTTAAAGGTCAAATGTTGACTGTGAAGCGCTGTCCATACTCAAATGAGGCCCCTGGGGCCATGTTTTGAAGTGAGTGTTTAAAATGAGTACAGTGAATAGCACAACCAGTCACCTCTCATATTCTGAAGGTTACATTATTTAAAAAGGGCACCCAGTCCCAGAATGAAGGGCTTTCAGGACTGCATGCCACATACAGTAGTTTTGCATTTCACCAAAGTGCAAGACCACAACCACAACTGCTCTGACTCGACCTGGAGGTGTCATTTCAGGGGGCTTCTTCAATTGGACTTCCCTCAGGTACACTTTGGTGTTGACCTTTGCATCATTATATTTCAGCCAATATTTTCTTTCATTAGGAGTTATCAGAATCTGAAAAAGTGTAAGCTGTACAATAATGTAGGAAACAAACTTTCCTCTAGTCTAACATGCTACTTGAATGTAATTGGAACTGCAGCGATCCTTTCACAATATAATCCATCACAGATTACTGATTTCATGCCAAAAATGCTAATCAGCATCCAGAGGAGAATTTCCCTGTTCTCGGTTACATTTGGACTACTTTGCTGTATTACTTTGCATCAAAATTAAATTCAAATTTGCAGTATAATCTGATTTCTTTCCATATGTTTGATTTTGCCTCATTTGCACTGGTGGACCTGGGGACCTTGTATAATTTAGGAATCTAATCCACGTCTGTGTCTCATGCGTTGCCTTTCCACCAGATAAACAAAGTCAGTGTTTCACTCTAATTTAATCCCAAGGATTATCTCTGGAGACGACAGAAACATAATGGGTCTTCATGCTGAGTAGCTAGATGAGCCTCCTGAATTTGCACCCAAATTACCATCATGCTTTCATTAGGAATTTCCACAGCAGCTAAACCAAAAGAGAAAGAAAAAATGTGTGTGGGGAAAAAAAAAGAAAAGAAATTCTTGTGGAAAATAAAATTGCCCCAAATGAAAGAGATGCAGATTCACATTGGACAAGTTATCAAAGAATCACTGTGTTTGGCAAAATATGGAAATTTTTGATGGAATTTTGCAGATTACAGATACAGAAGATTTGTACGGTATTAAGAACACAGACAACTGGTGCAATTATTACAAATCCCAGGGTGGCCTGGGGTGATACAACTTCTGTGCAAAAAGCAAATTATTATGATGCTAAATAGACAACTTATTCCAAACAGATTAGTTTGAATGTCATGATAATTTTTATCTACAGCCATAATTAACCTTTCTTCAGGTTGTGTTAAACGACTGCAACTCTAATCTCACAATCAAACGCCTTTGGTGCTGCAAGAAAATTGTTGCCTCGGTGACAATCAACATCATTGTTTAATGGGGCTTGATTTGGATCTAAAGACTTGACTTTGAGAAAACTTCTAAATGATGAATAGGTTAGAGGGTAGTTGTTCAGTAAAAGTAGTGAAAAGCAATGACTGAAAGGTGGCTATGAGGTTAATAATTGGACAGCGATACAACTGAATGTGACACCAGTTTCCTACATAGTAAACCTAAAACACAAAAGGGTCTTCCGAACCTGTTTTATTACTTTTCAACCCCTCAAGTTGTTTTTCTGCTTCAGATAACTCTAACTACCTTTCTAAATGTTTGCTCAGTGCGAGAGGGACTCACAATTAAAGCATGCATTGGCTGCTCCCACTGTACAACTCTGGATGACCTTAACAATGTGTGTCTCATTCAATATTCCAAAAGGCAGTAAGCATTGTTAGATAGCACTTCATTGATTTGTACGTGCTGTTTGTAAGCACAGAGAGTTTTTACAAATGTTGCCGGATGGGAAGGGTTGACTGCCTCTGGCCAATTAATTAGTCGTCATCAATCCTGACACACAGACGGACTGTTCTGCAAGCTCTGTTGACTGTTCTCATGTGGCATAGTGTGTATTAACCTTTTATATACAGTCTATTGTATTAACACATAAAATATTGAATGTGACATCGTGAGGTTGTCAACAGCCAGTTTTACCCTTTGCTACTTGTGTCCTTTGTGGTGAATGAGCTGGTACACGGGATGTGTTGCGATTCAACGAGTGCAAAGCAGTGAGGTTAATTGCTGTGGTTCTGTTTGTTTGGTCTAGTTGCAACAATGCCATTCAACCTCTAGCTCCATTATCAGGTTACTTTGTCCAGTACTTTGGTTTATGACCAAATACCTGCAAGACTGACATTCCCATCAGCTTCAACTGTACTTATTATTACATATATACACTAGGGCTGTCAATCGATTAAAATATTTAATCGCAACTTAATTGGACATTTTTATCAGTTCTAAATGTACCTTAAATTAATATTTTTCAAGTTTTTAATACCCTAATCAACATGGGTATGGACAAATATGCATGCTTTATGCAAATGTTCATAAATTATGAATATGCAGTGATTTCTTTCATTTTAAGAATATAAACAAAGGCAGTTTTTACACTGGCAGTTTAGTTCGGAACGGGGCACAGTTCACGTGAAAAATTGACTGACTGGAGGAGCTGCTCTGAGTGCGCCGCGGTTTCACGTGAACAGTGTGAGCAACACGGACTCGGTAGCGCTCTTGTTCAGAAAAGTAACCTGCGCTTTCATTTTAGCCGATTGTAATGTACGTTTAAATTTAGCAGACGCTTTTATCCAAAGCGACTTACATATGAAAACATTCACAAACCGAAGGCACAGCTTCGGGAGCATTTTGGGGTTCAGTATCTTGCTCAAGGATACTTCAACGCATGGCTGGGGGATCGAACCACTGACCTTCCGAATGGCAGGCGACCGTTCTGCCACCAAGCCACAGCCACCCCATTCACATTATATTGAATGTATAGTTCAATAAAACACATAAGTGGAGATGGTGTTAATGATTTACCTCGGATATGAGTGAGAGCGAGCTTGCAGTGTATTCGCATCGCGCACGCAATCTCCTCAGAGTCCCTTTCCAAGAATGCTACAAAAAGCCCCCTTCATCCAATATATTGACCCGCATTCTGTTTTCTATCATACCCTGATGTTTGTGATTATGTAAGATGCACACTAATGCACCACGGTTCAACAGAATCGAGTTGACCAGCGCTGCGGGGGAAACCGAGAACTATCGTAAACATTAACCGCTAAACATCAGCATGGCCATTGTTGCATTTATAACGTTAGCATTTAGCTCAAAGCTCTGCTGTTTCTATTTCTCACAGTGCCGTTAGCGTCGCTGTGGACTCTTAGTCTTGTTTTAAGACAACGGAGACAAAAATGTATCTACAGCTTGGACTGATACTTGTATCAAGCGGTTTCTTCATGTTTTCATTGCTGGTGTCACTGCCAAATAAGAACAATTTGACAACAAGCACAGACAGGTCCATCAACACAAGCCAAAGCCACAATGATTTATTGCGATGAGGAATTCCAAAAACTCTGTCCAATAAAGCAGCTACTAGTCTGTGTGACTTGTTTTCAGCAGGGAGAAGGATTCTCGCTGTGCCTTAGCAAAGAAAAACAGTCTGTGGGTTTACTTGGGTGTGCTGGTATAAGGCAAAGAATAATGGTTTTAAAAAAAAAGGAAGTGGGGTACAATGTCTGTTTTCAAGCCACAGCTTACTGGTAATGAGGTATTGTCGACCTTAACACAACAAATATAAACAAGCAACCTTTCCCACTGTGGTTTCTTCCAGTCCAGAAGAAAACCACTCTAGGTGTGATGTTACCCTTACTGTTTATTCCAAAGCCCGTCACATCCAACATGCAGTGCAGCAAACGTTTCTGTTCTTGGTACTGTCCCCCAAGTAAGGGACAGCCTGCGGCTCAAGCGCAATAACTGCTCATACTGATGATAGAGCCTATAGTCAATGAGACAGAGAAGTAGCCGGCCTGGACAATGATTTGACTCATTGTTTGTATTCTAAAGACTTGCTATGGGAAATGTCCACTCTAAGGCCTCTTCTCATTCTGACTTCAAATCATTGTTTGTCAGTGTTAGTCATCCTCTCGCCCTCTTTCCCATACACTCATACCTTTCCTTGGGCGCCGCGTTCACGATCTTGCCGTGTCTGCTTTCTCTCAGGCGACCCCCGAAGTCCTCTTGATCCCAAACAAAGGTAGAGCTCTTGAATTGGCTTTAGGGGGAAACGACTAAGAGAATTTAATGTATCTGTTTCTATCCAGGCAGCCAGTGGGAACAAATATTGACATGCAATTCTTTTTTCTCTCCCCTCTCTGTCTGTGGCCAAACCTTCACTTTCATTACAGCTGTGAGGGAGAGTGGGAGGGAGAGTCAATGTCACCGGGGAGACCGACATGAATGATATATTTTTTTGTTCTTTTCTCCCGTTTCTGCCCGCTCCTTCTCTCCTCTCTGTGCTCTTTATTTTTCGAGGCTTTTGCTCACGTCCTGTTGTCGATCTCTCCGGTGAGAAAGCGAAGCCCTTTCCAACAAGGTAAATAACCATTAGTGGGTGAGTGAGTGGGAAAGAGGGAGATGGCAAGGCAGAGGCAGAGAATGAAACACACGGAGCAAGAAAGACAGGGGGAAGAGATGAAACTTGGAGAAGGTCATTTGTTGCTTTTTCAATATCCTCAAGCCCCCCCTGTCCCACCTTTTATTTTATCCAAGTGCCTATTTGTCTTTGCCCAAATTGTGTCTTGACTAGAGCGAGACAGCGAGGGCCTTTTACTATTCACGACTTGTAATATAAGAACACAATGGCTGCTTCTCACAAGGTTGTAAGATTCCTCATTACATCTCTTTATTTATCTTGCCAGCACAGAGACACAGAGAGAGGGATGAGGAGACGGAGAGTGATGTGAAGAGAAGGGAAAATAGGTGATTTATTTTATGATTTAAGAACAATATCCTGTTCCAGGAGGCGTAGTAATTTGCTGTGGGTGGCAGTGATGCAACATATCCATGGCCTGAGTCGGGCTGGCACTATGCTCTGCATATCACACATTGGACACATATTATTGATCACAGATGCTGCTGGTTGCCGTGGTTGCTCTCGGTCTTTGCCGTCTGCCTTTCTTCCTCTTTGTGTCTACTTCTCCGTTTCTTCTCCCCTCCATCCTTCTGCCTTTCCCAAGCGTCCCACTTCTCATCTTCCTCCATCTGCCACCCCTCTCCGCATTCCCCTTCTGCTACCATCCCTCTAACTCGGCCTCTTTGTCTATGGCAGCCCTCGCTCCTGTCAGACATCACTCTCTCCTCCTCCCTCCTCCTGTTCCGTCTCTCGGAGTGTCCTTAGGAGACACTTGTAGACGAGGCAGGGGCTCATATACTTGGAGGTTATGAAGGAGAAACAGTGAATCAAGTTCAGGGCTGTCCAAGTGTTTGCTCGGCATCTGAGCACCCTTGCTCGTTTGTGGATTTCATGAATAATTGATTAAATAATGGAAAATGTAATGAGGGAGATGTTTTAAAATTCAAATTCAAATCAAACAACTAGCCGTGGCATTCACCCGCTCCTCAATAAGCAGATCTCTCCGGTGATTGGCTGGAGGACGGGGCTGTGTGACTACAGCGTTCATTGAGGCAAGGAGGGAGGAGATTAATTTGAGGGTATTTTGGGGAGTTGCAAACACACAGGTGAGTTTGTGTGTGCACAAAACTTGCCCAAGTTCAAGCAAGTCAGCCTTAACATTTGTGTCTGCGCTGCTTTATCTTCAGGAGTAATTTTCAATGACATAACTGCCTCTTCCTATAGGTCTCTCATGATCATGATGCATGTGTTTATACTCAGTGTGTCATGTGCGTGAGCATGTGAGGGAGAATCTGTCTAAAAAATGCATTTGCATGTCTGTTCATACAGCGCCTCAGTGGCTGCGACTGGATTGCGTGTATGTCTGCGCATCTGCTTTTATCTGCCTGTTTGTACCATGATGCATGTCCATTAATGTCATGCCCCAGCGGTGGTGAGTGACATGACGGATCAGACGCTGATGATGGCACAGAGGAAAAGAAGTCGCATTAGGAGGCCGTACCAGATGCAGAATGCATGTCTCATGCATGTTCAGTCGCCCTGCAAGCGCCATCCTTCACTCTTCTGCACCGTTTGGTTCATTTATCGTCCCCTCACTCTTTTTCCACTTTTCTACTACTCCCCCCCC
>CM022475.1:5573328-5643121 GCA_011952105.1 Coreoperca whiteheadi | reverse complement strand
CCCCCGTTTCCCCGTTTCCCCGTTTCTTTCCCTCTCCCCGCTACTCACTCCATAATTTCACCTCTGCTCTGCATCACTCCGGCTCTCTCTCGCTCAGACATTTTTGGCCCCCTCTCCGACACTGTCATGGCACAATGCAGGGATCATTAGTGACTTAATGGAGGTAGCCATTTTCTGCAGGGGGGAATAACAATGGCAATGAGCAGTATCCACCACTCCTCTGCCCTCCCCTTCCTCTCTTCTATCCCTGCCCTTTTTCTATCATGTTGAATCTCTGCTTCCTTGCCCTCTCTCCTCCTGCGGTGACAGTGACACTGAGTGTAGTATGCACCCAGTGTAAGAGTGGTCCTCCTGTCTCATTTACACTGATATTGGAGTATCAGGTATGCGTGTGTGTGTGTGTGTGTGTATATTTTGACATGGGAGCGACCATCACTGCCAAATAACTGCATAAGCGTACAGTGGTTTGACACATCGGCAAGAACAAACGCAGGTGGGATGCTTACACATTCATACCCACACACATACACACTCATGCACAATATTTTCAGTTCATATTTCTTCATCTGAGCAACTCTGACAGTTTATTTTGGGTGATATTTTTGCATGGAGAGGGGGAGAAGGATTCAGTGACACATAGCCGAGGCCTTATGGGAAAGAACAGGAAAATGTAATAAAACCCCACACATGCTTGACGTCAGCATTTTCAAAACGAGATTATCACCTAACCAAAAATCGTGATATATATTTTTATAACTATTACTAATTGGCTGTGGAGCCTTTAAGAAGTTCATTAAAGGGTCATCTAATAAAACCCAGAAAGTTATGAATATTTACAAATACTAAAAGAAAAATGTTAAGGATAAATGTGGAATTACAGGTGGGTTTTAAAGAAAATATATAAAGACACATACAAATAATCATACATTTTGTCAGAATATACTGTATGTGGGAACTTGGTGCTGAGAGGACAGTAGTCCTCTTAAATTCCATCAGAGGGCTCGCCAGTCAGCGCCATTAGCCTGACATGTATAATGAAATAAGTGAAATTCTCTTTTCTCAGTTCTGGGACTTATTTCTCCCCACTTCCACATGATCTTGTAGATTTTCTTGGGGAGGTCTAAACTTGGTGACTTGTGTGATGACACTTTACACTTAGGTCTACGGATGGCTTAAATCTGTGGTTTCCAGAGTTGACATTAAAGAAATGATCAAATATCATGACAAACCAACTGCAATGTATTCATTTTTTTCAGTTGCTAACAAGCATTGGTCAAAACTGAAGTCAAAACTCTTCACGCAGTCAGTGAAACAGACGTGTATGTGGGAATCATTTTTCATTGCTTTCAAACAACATACATTCAATCTTTTCTCATTTATACCTGCCAAATACTATATATTTGGAGCACATTTTTCAAAAACTAACACACTGTGTCAAAAACTGTTAAAAACACATTCAAAACAGAACAATGGCAAATGTCCTGCATTTTTATGCAGTAACCAGACTGAAATATATAGAAAATCTTAAAGGAATATTGAATGATTCCAAACACAGCTGATAGCTATTTTAGCTGAAAGCCTACCCAAGTGTCCTGTCTTTATAAAGTCTCGTTACCAAACAGACAAAAGGGGACAGCTTCGGAATGACTTAGTTGCTTGGAAACATGGATCAAGGAAGACAGGATGGTGGGGAAAGAAGAGTGGCAGGGAGAGGCAGAACTAGAAGTACTGTACCCTAAAGTAGTGTACAGCATGAGTGATTATACTATACATATTGTTGATGTATTTTTTTCATTGCAGCCCTGGAATTTCAGGAATTTGATTTTTTTGTTGAAACTTTTTATTTTTCACAATTACTATATGCAAAGCTGTAGAGCAAATAAAGGACAACTGAATCAAACTACTGCATTTATGAATCATGCTTGTTGCATACACTTCCATTTATGGTCAGTAAGTGAATTCTTTAAGAAAATACTGGTTTGTGCGCACAAACATTCAAACTTTTAATTTTTCTTGTGATGCCCAAAAGGTGGATGGAATCATATCTGAGTGACCGGACTCAGTTAGTTTTTATTAACAATTGCAGATCGGAGCCTCTTAAGTAAGATACTGGGGTCCCTCAGGGATCAATTTTAGGTCCCTTATTATTTAGCCTCTACATTAGTGACTTGCCCTTGGTCTGTCCTGTAGTTAAGTGTATATAGATATGCAGATGACACGGTTTTATTTTTTCATGGGAGATCAAAAGACATTGTTGCTGCTAAACTTACAAAAGCTATGAGCTGTGTCAAAGCATGGCTGCAGGAATGCTGCATGCAGCTAAATGTCTATAAAACTGTCGGGATGTTTTTTAGTAAAACCAGTAGGGTCTCCCATGACCCTGATATATATGTTGCAGGTGAAAAATTGCAGTTGGTCACACTGTACAAATATCTTGGGTTACTGATTGATTCCAATCTCTCCTTTAAAGCCCATGTTAAGAAAGTAAGTAAAAAAAATCAAGCTAAATCTTGCAACTTTTAGATCAATTAGAGGTGAAATGTCTACCGAGGCTGCAAATATATTTTTACACTATGATTTTTAGTCATCTTATATATTGCCAAACTAGTTGGTCACAGGCAAACCATATCACAATCAGATCTCTTGAAATATTATACAAACAAGCCATCAAGGTCATGGATAAAAAAAACGAGATATTACCACCATTGTGCAATTTTAAAAAAGTAAAATTTTTTTAATTGGTCTGACCTTCATAAATTTGCCAACTTATATTTGATTTATTAGCCAATGCATAACTTCGCTCCTGTTTCTTTGGCTGATTTTATCACAGTACTTTGCGAGTCACTAGAGGCTCAGTGAGAGGTGACTGTGTGATCCCTCCATGCGCAAAAGCACCTTCAGTCAGTCAGCCTGGTCTGTGAGGGGCGCTAGTGAGTGGAACAGATTACCAGATGAAATTAGACAGGTAACTAGTTACAAGGCTTTTTCTAAACAGTTAAAAAATTGGCTGATTGACTTGTTTATCTGTCAACACTAAAGATTTGAACTTATTGTGTCTCTCATGCGCCTCTCTTGTGTCTTATTGTTTTGTATTTGTTTTATTTTAGGCTGTTTGTCTTGTGTTTTTTATGGTTTTAAGTAGTGTGTTTTATGTATTTCTCATTTGTAAGTAATGTTTTTTGGATTTATCTTGTGTTGTTACTAACTATGTATTTCTGTGTTATATTTTATTGCTCTTTTAACATCTTGGCCAGGGGACTACAGATGAAAAATAGCCTCTGGGCTAATTCTGGCTTTTTTTACTCATGTTTGTTCATGTGTTTTATGAAATTGCATTGTCCCCTTATAAATAAACTAATCTAATCTAACTTAAAAGATAAAAGTTCATCAATTCAATTTTATTTATTTACGTAGCGCCAATGCATAATACAAGGTCTCATTGCACTTTTCCTATAGAGCAAATCTATACCGTATAATATTTATTCATTATCCATTTATGTAATACTCCCTGTTTGTGTTTTTTAGGTCTGTGTGCTATGAGTGACGGTGTATGCTTTTGAGTGAAAAAGTTTGCCAATGTATGGTCGAACGAGCTAATTTTAAAACATGTATGAAGTGTATTGGTGAAAAACCAAACAACAAATTCATTTCAAAATCAAGTGATAATAAAAAAAAAAGTACAATTCATCACATCAGGAAATTAGCAGAAAACAACTAAAATAAAAAACAACAACGCTTTATGTGTTTGTGACAGACTGTGGAAGCATGTGTTGATGTTCTTAGTGTGTGTGTGTGTATGTATCTGGACAGTGGAGAGGTGGTTGTGTATTTAGCTCCTGCATTAGACCCTCCATCACACATATTAGTATTAGAGGATAAAATATTATATATATATAAAAAATGTAATGACTGACAGGTGATTCCTAAACACTAATGTCCACTTGGCACAGTGAACCCTTCTCGGCAGAAATAAATGACAACAGTCACAGATTTGGTTTTAAAAAATTGCTTGTCTCATCACAATGTTGCACGCATCACATTGCTGATTAACGATTCAGTCAAAAAAATAAATAAATAAATAAAAATCGCTCAGCACACAGGGAGAGATAAAGACTATGCATACACACTTTTCTTATCTTCGAAAAGGACTCTCAGTGGAGTTTTTGGAAGAAAAGAGACAGTTGCACTGATTAAGAGAATCTTATGAGGAGGAAGCTTTGGAGGCCCGTGGTGGAACAACGCCTTACTAAAGACACTTTATGTTGGTTTTACCTTTAATTTGTCACCCATCTGAATATACACACTCATACATACCAATTCCTCCACTAATTGTGCGCACTGATATACACTGGGCACGCAGTCAGAAATTGTTGGCATAAAGTTTTCATTGCATAGATTTGGCTCATTAATATGAATGAGGTCTGCTGTGTGTTTGCAGCAGTCCATCTGTGAGAAGATTCAGCATGCGTGTCATCATGCGCACAAACACACACACACACACACACACACACACTATGCTCACATGCATCATGCAGACTTACTGACTTATCGCAGGTCTGTGCACACATCCATATGTAGAGACACAGGCATAAACGCGCGCACACATGCTGGCACAGTGTGTATGGCCTGACAAACTGCTATTACCCAACTCACATCCCTTTATTTACCCAGCGATGGGCCCTGTGTCCCTCCATGCCTCTCTCTCCATCCCTTCCTTTACTTCCCCTCCTTTAATACAAGTCTACCCTACAGTTACCTCCTCCCCAATCACTGCCTGCCGCCACAAATCACAGCAGTAGAAAGACTGAAAGGACAGAGGGAGGTGGGGAAAAAGAGAGGAACTGAAAATGTTAAAAAGGGAGGGGAGGCATTAGTGGGGGTCTCGCTTTCTTTCTCTCCAACAAAAGACCAGTGGGCATCCATCTCAGGCCTATCTGTTGACACAGGGCCACAGAATGAGCAGCCAGCTGGCTGGATCAACATGGAGGAAAAATAGTAGCGTCACAGCAGCAACAACAATCACAGCATCGACAACTATGACAACAGTTCATCAAACCAAAACAACCAAGGCGTGTGAAAAAAGCAGATCGCCAACAACTGAATGCAGCATCAAGGGCTGCAATCACAACAATAAAAGCATCCAACAAGAAGAACAACCACACCACCTGCTATAACAACTAAAAACTTCTTCATCCACAATGACAACCACCTACACAACAGCAAACAGCAAAAATACTAACAAAAACAGCATAACCTGCTACAACTACAGCCATAGCAACAACAGCAGCGAGAAAAACATCCCCAACCTCCACCACCACCTCCAACAATTGCAGTGTCTGCTACAACTATTATTATTTTTGCTACCACTCTGGGTTTTATGTCAGTTTGTTATTTTTTCTCACTTGTCCATTCTGCTTCTCCATCTCTCTCCCACATCTCTGTCTCTCTCTCTCTCTCATCCATTTCGCAGCTGCGGTGGTGTGAACATCTGAAAACCCTAAATCCAAAATTTGTGCGAGGGGGCAAACAGCACCCCATCATTTCTCTGCCGCACCCGCTCATCTTCCCTCTCCATCTCGCCTTTTTCCTTCTCTCCTCACAGCCATCAACCACAGCAATCAACCAAGATCTTCTCTGAGAGCTGAAAGGGAGGTTGCAGAGATCATGAAGAGGAGGAGGCGAGAGGGAGGAAGATTAAGGAAATTGATGGTAGAGTGCAGCTGCTTGACATTTAAGGCTGGAACTGGCTGGACTTCATAGGTTCTGATGGCCCTGGCATAGATTTGATTCAGGCTTATTTTACATATACGGGTCACACTTGATCCTGACAACATTGTTAATGTAATAATCTGAAACATTTTTAAAATATCAATATTCATGGCAGATTCTCTATGTGTTGTTCTAAACACCAAAGGTGAATAAAGTGAGAAATAACTAGTGAAAGTGTAACTTCATACTCAACCTTAGATTAGTTTAATTAAACCACAATGTGATCTCAGCAGCTAAAATTTATAAACTTGTATTGTCAGATAATACGCATCCTCCCTCGAATGGTAGAATGCAACTGATGGCAGAAAATAGGCTCTTTACTCTCATCATTTAATATAACAGTTTATAGTATTTACCATTTTAATTGCAAGGAGATGAAGTCATGTGGACTTTATCTAAATTACTTTTTTTGGGGGAATGAAAGCAAAGGTACAGGATATGCATCTGAAAATGTCCATTATTATTGTCCTTTGCAAAATGTGAATATAAAACTAAATACTTCAGGTCAAAATTAAGCCAGGAACTAGCTTTCCAAAATCAAAATAGCGTTTTTGGCAAATCATTTTAACGACGACCTTTGTTTCCTCTTCTAAATAAGTGATTTAGATGTAATGGACCGGTTTTAAACCTTAGTAAAATATTATCATAGTTGATGGGATATATGTATATGGCCCCCTCTCTTTATGGACCCCCCCACCCCACGGGTCCCAGTACAACTGCACTGCCTGCATGATCGATATTTACGCCCCTAATGCTAAGTCCAATATTCACTGACCTTTTAGCTCTGTTTGAATCTTTATAGCTTGCAAATGCTCCACCTCGTTCACCAGCTAATTGCTGTTTGGTAGTGTATGGTGGGTTTATCAGAGCTTTTTAGCTGAAAACATCTGCCTGCTGTTGCTGCAAACGGGTTGATGAAAATGGAGTTGCAGGCCGTAAAACCAAAACAAAGAGCTGAAAGACACATAAAACACTTCGGAGAACTGATTCGAACTATGGTATGAACTATGAACCACTTTGAACTCAAACATCAACATTGATTTCATGGATTACCACTTCAGAAATACCGCCATTACCAAAACATTGTTAAATATGACCTTAATTCCTTCTTTTTTTAACTTTATTTAATTTCATTCCATTCCATGCATGGGCATGGCAAAAAGCAATAACCTTTAGAGAGGAACTTTCCGTTTCAGTCTGGACCAAAAATGTCTAGGCCGATAGTGTTGGTGGAGATGGCGCAGGAGAGTGAGCGATGATGGAGCAAACAAATCAGTGGAGGAGTGAGGAGGTGCAGAGGGGAATGGAGAGTGAGGACTGAGATAAGACTGGTGAGGGAAGCGGAGAAGGCCAGAGCGGAGAGAGGTGACGAGAGCTGATCTCTATTGATCACCACAGACAGCTTCATTATCAGCACTTACTGGACACACGGTGAATTCACAACCACTTCCTTCTGTGTGTGGGTGGCTGTGTGTATGTGTACGAGAGAGTGTGTGTGTCTTAAGCATATTACTTTCTAAATGTATGGTTTTTACCTGACAGATTCTCACAATGACAGGATCCATCCAGTTATTTTGTGTTTGCTTGCCTCCAAAATATCTATAAAGGAGTCAACTTCTTTTCATTTGAAAACTACTAAATGGTGCTAAAAGGTGCTATTTATTGAAGTCCGATTACTCTAATCCCATTACATTTAAATATTTTCAAATACAAATGTATTGGGGCATCGTGGCCAACATGTAGGGCACCAAAAACCAATGGGGCAATAACAATAAGTGATAATTACATTGTATGAAGACATAAAGGATGCAATCAACAATTAGGAGTCAGTTTATGTAAACTAGGCTACACCAACTGTTTGACTTTTCCACAAAATGCTGTCTGATAGATTTTTTTTAAATGTGAACAATTCATTACATTAATTGTTATTATATTTTAATGATAAGATAACGTCTATAAATAGGCTAAGGGCGATCAGAATTAATCTGAACAAGTTTCAACACCCATTTGAGTTAGCATTTGAGTCTGAGATCATACGGGCAGTTACAAAAATGACTCAACTTGCTACCAGCCTCCGTTGGTTAGCTGCGCTATTTTAGTTGGAATGAGATGCCAACTGTTCCAAAAACTAATATTTCTCCCTAAAATACATGCTAGGTGGTGGAACAGATACACGCTGAATTAAACACTGACTCATAACACTGTTAATTCACTGTCTATTGTGTGTTGACAATAGACATTTGGTTAGATGCCTGAAATAAGGTCTGGGGAGATTTTCACATTTTGCACTACGACATAAAATACCTCACTCTTGCATTTTGAGGCTTTTACCTGTCTTAAAAAAAGGCGGTTGCCAACAAGGGACTAAATGAGACTACATTAAACATCACGCCGAAAACGAAAACTCATCTACTCACTAGTCCGCCTTTACAGCCTCGTCGTGTCAAGTTTGGGTGACGTATTCTACATCCATTGTTTATACTCGCACTCTTGCGTATAGTATTCCAGATCGCACTAAAAGGCACGGGCGGACTGGCCATCTGGCATACTTTCCCGATGGGCCGACGTGCTTTTTTGGCCCGACCGCAATTAATTCTTTTTCGGCCCACGAACAGGCCCATAAAATTGGTAGACCTAGATCGGCGGCTCAATGTTTTTTCAATTGACACTCGTATACACGGCAGGGGAGCGCAAGGACGGGTGGTATTTGTGATCTTATGTGGTGGTGGGCCAGCCTGGGCCAAAATGCCAGGGCCGATTTTTGGTCCCAGTCCATCCCTGCTAAGAGGAAACGCTTTATAGAAGAGCTAAGCGAGTGCAATCCCATTACAAGTTGAAGATTAGTGGTGGTGATGTTGAAGTCATGCAACTGCGGTGTAGTATATGTCTAGGCTAATGATAGCTTTTTCTTCTGGCGATCACATTTACGCTTCAAAAATCATAAAAGTGGTGTTCATTTGTGAAGATTATCTTGGTGAACAAAAAGTATAAGCGTCAAACTTTTGTGAACCACAGAGCTTCTTTTCTGCAATCATCCATCCAATGGAAAAATCCCACTATCTTTTTGTCGAGGGAACCAGGGCGATGCTAACTTCCAGGTTGGCCTACAAGAATGTCATCCCTGCAACACATGACGGAGACACTGGGAAACGTGAGTTTATTTGCTGCGTCTCATGTAGTTTTAAATGAAGAAATCCGCAACTTTCTTTCAAGGGCACAATGGACAGTTCAAGACAGGGCATGCCAAAGTGGCCTTGTAGGTAGTTCATTTTAGAAGGCGCATTACGGCCACACTCCGGGGCATCCACGGCACTGGCCGTTTGGCCGTGATATAATTCCTGCCTTGTGATTATGTGTACCTGTGTTCACTGTGGATGGATCCCTGCAGTCCTCCAAAAGAGTTTCAGCGAGCACTTTCATCAGTAGTACGTTCATGAATTAATGAGCACGGCTGTTGAGACATCTCTCAGAGCTGGAGAAAGTATTGAACGATCAAGGAGGACCGTGAGAGAATGAAAGAAGGAAGGAAAGAACAAGAAAACAAAATGGTCTTTTGTGAGCAATTACAGCAAGGCCTTCCTCTGCTCGACGCTGTCGTAGGATTTTATTATGAATACAGTTTTTGAAGGCCAATATCAGTATCAGTACAGAAAATATCCTTCCGTATCTTAATATTTTTATTAAATAAAGATCTTTATTACAAAAATGCTTGTTGTAGCATTGTGACATAGAAAACTTTTGGTGTAAATTAATTGTGTTTACTCAAGTACTGTACTTCATATTCATACAGTCATATTCGGAGGCATTGCTGAATTGTTCAACATGATTGGGAAATAGGCTTACTGTATTTCTTGACGACAGTTGGAGGAGAAGATCGTTACCACGCTGTGGTTAATATGAAGTTTCAGCCAGCATGCCGTTTAGCTTACTGTAGCATAAAGACCTCACTAATTAACAGTTATCTTGTTTTTTTTTATCTGTTTTGAAAAAAATTGTTATTTGTGTTTACTACTATTTTTTGTTTGTTGTGACCAGTAACTTGCGGGAGTCACTGCAGGTTTCTCTTATCTAAATAATTGATCCAAAAATAGTCAACAGGGTAATAAAAAAATTGATCTTTTTCAATGCAGACATTTTGACTTGTCATACTAGGAAAAGCCCAAGTGTTACTAATAACATTAATGATGGCTCTGTTCTATTTATGTGTAAGCCATGACCAGTGTGACCGTGAGCCAGCATGATCAATACCAGGACCCTGAAACTGAAACAGCTAAATGAAATTCAGCCATTATTAATTGTATTATTCACACCTGTGCTTTTGCTACTGTGACATGCCAGGATGTATGTTATGAAAGAGGCCAACTGTTAGTTGCGGCCATACTAATTTATACAAAAATGTTATGAAGTGGACCTACTTGTACTTGCAAAGAGTATTTTTACATGGATGATTGACTACTTTTATTCTTATATAAAAAAGGATCTAAATACCCTATTCCACCACTTGTGAAAACAGCAACTGGACATTAAATATATACAATAATAATGTATGTAATCAAACATTTAATGAGCCAATATGTGGTATATAATATAAGACCAATAGGTGAACTAACCATAAAGTCCAATATAACTAACAATATCAGAGGAAGGCTAACTCCGAGGACTGAAAGGCTTGTCAGTGAAGGCAACATGCTCTGCATTAGCTACGCACAGTATGTCTCAGTGTTTATGGGTCTCTCTCATTGGTTTCCTGCAATAAAACCTGGGGACATTGTCCACTCCACATCCAACCATTATATCACCATCTGAATGCATTGAATAGTCAATAGGATACAGCAGCAGATAATACGGCAGAGGGAAGGGAAACAGGGTATAATGCATGTTCACTTCAAATCTTCTTTCTTTCCCTTTCAGTGTCTCCCCCCCTTCCACCCACACCCTCTGCTTCATATCTTTCTTTCATTACCTGGAGAGGAAACGGCGGAGGGGAGAAGGGGAGGGAGGGGTAGGGGTTGAGATTGAAGCTAGTTAGTGGTTGCTGGAGTTAGAGGTGTGTGTGGTTGGGGGGGGGGGGGCGTTGGGTGAGTAGAGAAGGGAAGAAAAAAATACCAAGGTTGGTGAGGAGTTGCCTTGGCAACGGGGAGCGGGGCCCTCGTTAGCCCAGCAGGTGCTAATAGGGATAACGAGGGGGTGTTGAGGGGGGAGCACGGGGGAAGGAGACAACATTTTTTACCTCTCCCAGCATCCTTTGCTCCTTGTACTCCTGTCTGCTCCTCTTACTCCTTTGCTCCTTTGCTCCAGACCTGGTCTCCGTCCCCCTATTTACTCCTCTCTCCCTCTATGTCCATCTCATGCTCCCCATATTTCTTCTCTTTTTTCCCCCAGCTATTCCACTTTAAGCATCTCTTTCCATTTCAGCTGCACCGGTTGCACTCATTTCAACAACTACCGGCCCTATTTCCCCCCCTCCCTCTCTCGCTGTCTCTCCATTTCCACTTTTCTTCTCCAATCCATTTTTGCCTCCCTCTTTAAGCCTCGTACTCTTTTCCACCCCTCCATCCTGTCCTCCATCCATCCTTACAGTATTTCAAGATGGATAGAAAATATAGTCCTCCAGCGGCTCTTTAGATGAAAAAAAAGGCAGAGAGACAAGGAAATAAAAGCTGAGGGGAAGGCGAGGGCAAAGGAGAGAAAGGAGGAAGAGGGAGAAAGAAAGAAAGACAGGGAGGACATTCAAATCAATACTTGTGTTTGTCAGGTTGTATTTTTCTGCTGCCTCGTGTTTAGTCCTCCCCCTGTACTATTCTTTCTCTGAATCTCTCTTGCTAAACACACACACACACACACACACACACACACACGTGCTCTGGCCATGAACCCAGCAGCCGCCGCCATTTCAGGTTGTTTTCTCTTGCTCAAAGCTCTTTCTCCTTCACCTGCCCTGGCCATTTTGCCGTCTCTGACAAAGCCTCTTCATAAGGCATTCTGCAAAAGGACAGATCTTTCACCGTCGTTTCATGCATTTTCGAGTTCATACAACCTGATGCTAATTAAAATACAAGAGCCCAAGGCCTGGCCACTTATCAGCACAAAGAAAACAGGGACTCCACTCAGCCACTCAACATCAATGCAGCCAGACGTGTTCAAATGCAAGGTGCTCTGCTAGAAATATGTTCATCCTGTGGTACTATATAACCTGATAGAATATAAAATGTTTCCACATTTTCCCAAGGTCAGTTTTTCTGTTAGGAGATGAAAATTGTCATATAGCAGACTGGTAAAAAGTAAGACTGACCTTTTAGTAATTTAGTATATCTGATGCAGACTGCATACACAGAATAGACAGGATAGCCCAAGGTACATCACCCAATATGCTCACCCAATATGCTAAAAACCAGTCTCACATGCCAGACACTCAGCCCCAACTGTTGACATACCTGTCAAGTCTCTGTTTTTACCCGTGCAACTCACATTTTGTGTCTTAGTTGGCATCTTAGGGACATGAAAGGAAAATCTCATGGATCGTCACACTAGCAAAAACAACAAAAAAAGGGCATGTTGTATTCTTGATTCAGTGATACAATGCTGTGAGGATGTACCGCAGCACCTGGCTTCAGTGATCTTGGGAGAGTTGCAATCACACTTAGAAGCATGTAGCAGGGTAATTTCCATTGTCTGCTATGTTTCAGGCATCATATGGCTGACCTCAAAAGTGTTCTGCAGCAGAGCTGAGAGCAGCACGTTAGTGCTGTGGTGCTTCAAGGACTGAAAAGTCTGATCACAGGTTACACTGATTCATAGAGGTTTTACATCACCCTACTCCCTATTTCCGTTGTAGTTATGTTGACAGGTATGTGTTAAGCAGTAGTTAAATTGTTCTGCAAGCCATTAAAGGGAAGCAAGAAATTGATTGCTACCTCAAATTGTAAGCAGACTCATTCGGTTTGATATTCTAAAATTGACTGGCTTTGTCCACAGTCACCTAGGTTTCTTCCAAAACATAACAACTCTGTGTAGGAGTTGATGAGTCTTTTCTTCTGCTTGTTTAAATTCCAGCTTTTGTTTGGTAGTGAGGCTGTTTAACTGCCAATAGAAAACAAACAGGGAAGCAGGATATAGACATAGGAAAGAGGTTAAAGCTGGTTTTCATGAGTAATAGCCTACATTCTAATATGTGGATGGGACTGGCTGACACCGCCTGGGGACCTTTGTTGCATCCAAGTCCAAAAATGCCCATACTATGGTTATACTTTCACATGGAATTTTTATTTTATTATTTTTTTTAAATCATTAGCCTATTCATATTATACTTGGCTTGCGCATTTCCAGATATCTGCAATAACTGATATTCTAGATGTTGTTGGGCTTTCTTGGCTGACGCCTCTGCAAACCGTGTGGCGGTTGGAGACAGTGCCTCTGGACTGGCAGACCAGGGTGGTGGTCCCTCTGTTTAAAAAAGGGGGACCGGAGGGTGAATTCCAACTACAGGGGGATCACACTCCTCACCCTCTCCGGAAAAGTCTACGCCAGGGTACTGGAGAGGAGAATTTGGGGTGATAGCCGGACCTAGGATTCAACAGGAACAATGTAGTTATCATCCCTGTCGCGGAGCCCTGGACCGTCTCTATATCCACTCCAGGGTGCTGGAGGGTTCAATGGAGTTTGCCTAATCAGTCCACATTTGTTTTGTGTATCTGGAGAAGGCATTCGACTATGTCCCTCGTGGTAAACTGCAGGGGGTGCTCTGGGAGTATGGGGTCCGAGGCCCTCTGCTAAGGGCTGTCCGGTCCCTAGACGACCGAGGCAGGAGTTTGGTACGCATTGCTGGCAGTAAGTCAGACTTGTTTCCGGTGCATGTTGGTCTCTGGCAGGGCTGCCCTTTGTCACCGGTCCTGTTCATTATTTTTATGGACAGGATTTCTAGGTACAGCCAGCGGCCGAAGGGAGTCCGGTTTGGGGACCACAGGATCTCGTCTCTGCTTTTTGGAGACGATGCTGTCCTGTTGGCTTCATCGAACCAGGCACTGAGACAGTTTGCAGCTGAGTGCGAAGCGGCTGGGATGAGAATCAGCACCTCCAAGTCCGAGGCCATGGTTCTCAGCCGGAAAAGGGTGGCTTGTACCCTTCAGATTGGTCGAGAGCTCCTGCCTCACGTGGAGGAGTTCAAGTATCTTGGGGTCTTGTTCACGAGTGAGGGTAGGATGGAATGAGAGATCGACAGGTGGATCGGCGGATCTCCCGCAGTGATGCGGTCGATATACCGTCTGTGGTCGTTAAGAAAGTGCTGAGCTGCAAGGCAAAGCTCTCTAGTTAATGGTCAATCTATGTTCCTACTCTCACCTATGGTCATGAGCTTTATGTCAAAAAGACAAGATCCCGGATATAAGTTTCCTCCACAGGGTGGCTGGGTACTCCCTTGGAGATAGGGTGAGGAGCTTGGTCAGTTGAAGGAGCTTAGAGTAGAGCTCCTGCTCCTCCACATCGAGAGAAGCCAGCTGAGCTGGCTCGGGCATCTGTCCCAGATGCCTCCTGGACGCCTCCCTGCGGAGGTGTTCCGGACATGTCCAACCGGGAGGAGGCCCGGGGAAGACCTAGGACACGCTGGAGGGACTATGTCTCTCGGCTGGCCTGGGAACTCCTCGGTATTCCCCAACACCACCAATACCAACACATTTAAGATAATGACAATAGCTTGTTATTACTGCCAAATTGTTGGCATGGCCTCTGAAATAAACAGTGACAAGGTTCTCATCATTTGATAAGTATATGATCAGCAGGATCTAAAGTCCTATCTAAGCTCCCAAAAAACTTAACACGTGTACCGTACTGGTATCTACAGTACCTTATTCTTAAATCATTGTATTATATTATGCACTCATACTACAGCAAAGCACTTCGGATGAAAGTGTCCCACCAAATGGCATATTATGCATATATTGTGTATGCATGCCAGATAGAGGACAAATAAGTAAGTGCAGTGATGCACAAACCAACAAGGGAACTGAAGCACATATACACACACACACACTTATGCAGCAGATCCTGAATGAATAAACCAGTGATGCAGAGGACTAACTCAAGGACTATCTCTCTCTCTTTCTCTCTGTGTGTGTTTCCCTCTCCCTCTCTTCACAAAAATAAACCAGGTGTGCATCTGGCGTTCCCTCCTCCCTCAACCTGTCACCTCAGGGATCAAGGAATGAGTGAGAGAGTGAGGGGAAGGAAGAGAAGAGGGCGAGAGGAGAGGAAATTCCCAGAAAGGAGATAGGAGTACAGACATTCCTGGGGTGTGAATTGTAACAACCCCTCCCTTTTATCCCGCCCTAGTAGAATCAGGTCCAAAATGCCTGGGGGCAGATATGACCCTGGAACTTACACACACACACACACACACAAAATAGCACAAAGTCTTCTGAAACAGCTGGATAAAGACATCATCTGTCATGGTTGTCAGCTTACGCCCCTCGCTTCTCAACAACAACACCCAAATGCACATGTACGCCAGCGCGTGCACAGGCACCCCCGAACACACGCTGGCGAAAGTGTGCGTGTGTGCGAGAGAGATAGTTGAAAGCCACCCTCCCACCTCCAGTAAATCACATGGACAAACACACATTCGTCCTTCGCTCTCATCTCTCTATAATGGTAGGATAGAGACGTCATCTGTCACACTCAACTGTCAACTGTCCAAACACAGCCGCCCAGCTGTCCACACACACACACAAACCCCAAACCTGCGCACACACACACACACACACAACACAGATGCAAACGCATCCTCTCACAAATCATAACATTTCTGTCTGTAAACACTCCATTTACCTGAGAGCAGCATGGGGTCTGGAGGGAAATTGCTGCTTCATTATCATAGCAGTTATTCTGTTAACCCACGTGTCAGAGTCATGGCCACACACACACACGTGTAATGAATGGGTCACACTATAGGGGCTGACAGAACTTCCATAGGTGGATAGAAGAGATCATTACAGCAAAATACATGCATTTAGTACGAGGACGAAAACACATGTACTCACGATAATAGTTGCTTTAGCTGTGCAAATACAAAGCAAAGCTTGTGAGTATTTGTTCATAACATCACTACAGAAATGCACAGATAAATTCCACTTCATATGGGAACATACTTGTAGACATCATGAACAAGCTGCTTCATTTTGAACAAAACCAATTTTAATCTAACAGTCACAGCTGCTTGTACAACAGCAGCCCTTCTCTGTAATATATTGTTCAATATTCTGTAACTATGTTAAAGACCAGCTCTAGAGCGGCTAAGCTATTACTGCTAAGTGGCTAAGTGCTTCCTAATACACTTCATCCTGTGTGCTGGTTGTTTAGAAAGAAAAATCAAAGTAAGTAAAGGAAAGCAGCTTCAAAAAGAAAGTGGCGATTCAAGAATTGTTGTAGCTAACTGCTGGTGGACAGTTTTCTGTCACTGTTGGATGCTGGGAGTTTTTAGTCTTGCTCACTGACTCACTTACTGGAGCTCTTATTCTATTTTATGATTTTAGAATACTGTACAGTCTCTTTCTGAATTTTCTAGCCAGCACATTCACAGCCTCTTCATTAAATCCTGGACACCTGTGCCTGGTCAGTGCAGGTTCAACAGAGGATAGTTTCCCAGTGTGTGCTCATAAAGCAGGCAGTTTTGGACACCTTCCTGGACTGTGATTGGCTCCTTTATTCCCACTTGACAATGACTTTTCACTTGTGCTGGCGCAGCTTTCTGAAATGAAGTGAAATTGAGTGTAGAGAGAGCTATGGCTCAGCAAGATCTACCTTTGAGGGGTGCTTAGCTCTCTTTGACGGTGTTGGCTCTGTCATCCAGTCAACGGATTTTGCAGGCCAGACAAACATTCAATAACATCCTGATCACCGTCCAACCCTAATATGGGCTCCATAAAATGCTCCACTGCCAGACCAGCTCATAACGTTCAACATCGCCACTGGGAAGACCGAGAGAACGCAAGGATCACATATTTTCATACTCCCCTGACCTTGACGATTGAAAGTTATTTGTTTTAGGACAATTCTCAAGTGTATTAACAGGCCCAGTGTTTCACGAGGCTGGTGGTATAAACACAAGCTGTGTTTAGGTTTGAATGGGCCCGAGCATTCCTGAATGACAGGGAAAGGCAAATAGCGTGGTCAAAGCTGCTGGCAAGCGAGACAGTAGAATAGAATATTGAATCTGCCCAAATATGGAAACAGCCATAAAACAATCACATCAACAGCAGGACTCTTTCAGGACAAGCGTTTTTGTGGGCATCCAAGTGAGGGGATTGAAATGGCACACATGCTTGTACTCGCACACACACACACTCAATTACACACACACAGACACACACACACACACACACACACACACACACACACACACACTCAATTACACACACACACAGTGTTGGACAGTATCTCCATTTAAACAGGGGAGTAGAGGGAGAAAGCACATAATGGCAAAACAAAAAGCACCAGAGAGACAATTAGCTCTTGCATATGAAGTCACAATGGAGTATGTGTGTGTGCTCATGCATGTTTACGTGACTGTTTGTGTAAGTGTGCATACATGTGCCAAACTGTGTGTGTCTGACTGTGCATGCATTGCAGCCGGCTGTATGTATGCATGCCAATCTACTTATTTGCTCACCAATCAAACACACGCCACTTGTGTGTGCATTGTAGCCGTCACTCTTCTCCAGCCCAAACACACACACACACACACACACACACACACACACACTGCACACGCACTGGTTGGCATCTGGGTTGGCATTTGCATTGGCAGCATTGCACCCGTGTCTGGTATCCACACAAAGAGGCAGAGAGCTGTAATCCAGACCCAGCCCTTGGTGTCGTTTGTGGGTTTGTGTGTGTGTGTGTGCGTGCGCGCGCGTGTGTGTCATCAAGAGACACAGTCATCGTCCTTAGTGGGTTGCGTAACAGCATGCTTCAGCCTCGCTTTCCTCTTTCTCTGGCACAACATGCCACAGTGACAGCCAGACAACTAGGGCTCAGGCCTGGAGAGGTGCGCCTGGCCGGGACTGTGTGTGTGTTTGTGTGTCTACATAGTTGTGGTGTGTGTATAAGTCTACTTTTTTATGGGATTGGGTGTGTAGCAATGTGGCATAACTGTATGAGTCTGAAATCCTCCCAGGTGTGTATAATGTGTTCCAGCTCAGACTGTGTGATATCACATAGATACACACAGCAACCACTGTTACACAGGTGTTGCAGTGCTGATATGCTTTTGTGTTCTCACACAAGGACAGATTTATACAAGTTACATATCTTTCACACCTTAAACCACTCACTATGTGATCTGTGTGTGTGTATGTGTGGAAGACTCAGGTGTGGATTAGAAGGCTGGGGCTCAGGGATCGAGCTCAGCACACAGCCAGTCCTGGGGGGGTTGGGTGGGGTGAAGGGGGTTAATTAACAATGGATACACACGTACACACACACATCTACACACCATTGACTATAGCAGAAGACCTGTGTTTTGGTTCATCCCCAGCAGAGAATAGGTGTAGGTTTAAGGAAGGTATGTGTGAATGGGAAGGTGTGTGATTGGATGGTACAGATATAGAAAGTAAATTGGAGTCAGACAGACATGAGGAAAGGTACGAGGACAACATGGAAGAAAGATGAGCAGACAGACAGAAAGCAAAGGTCAATAAACAGAGTAAGAACAGCAGAATGCAAACAGACGGAGACAAACAGGGAGAGGAGCAAATACGCCAAACTAGATTGAAACTTGAGAGAAAAAAAAAAAAGATGGAAACTTCAGGGTTCAAGATATCATGAGATATTGACAAGGGAGCCGATAGCAAACTAACACGGGTAATCCGTAACAGGAACAAGTAACATTAAAAACATCACTCTCTAGTAAGGTCAGACTGATTATTGGTTAGCTGATATATGAGTCAGTCCTTTCACTGACATCTTTATTGCAAGCTGATGCAGTTTGATTGATTAGTTATTTAAATAATTGATTACACATTTGTATTGATGGGAACAACATTGTCAAGTCAGGTTTATTTTAATAGCCCAACATCTCATTCAGTGTCTTAACGGGCTTCATACTGTATACCCAGCCCAAGCTCCCTGAAAGCCCTTGAGTACACCAGTTGCAGAAGAAGTACAAAGGAACAATACACAAAACATATCCCTAGTGTGATGCACATTGGCCAAAAAGGTGGACCACATGTCAAGACAAACATCTGCATCAGCCCTATGACAAACGCACAACACCCAGACAGTCAAATCCACATTATGTCATTGTCCAGTCAAACCACGCTTCTCCAAATTTGGTGATATTTTGTCAAAAATGCACTAGCACAATGCTGAAAAGGCTTGTTTTTCTTAGCTCATAAAAAGTGTTTGTTTTCACAGGACAGCAACGACAGAGATAACGTGTAAGAATGCGTAAAATAGCTAAATACATATGAATGAAAACAGACCTAATAACTAATACATGCAACCGAAATTCAATTAACCTTAGAATTATACAAAATGACATCGTAAACGAAGTATAAAATACTATTGAATGTTTCTCTGTCTCTCCCGGATAGGGAGGTGGTTATATTATGTTCAAACAATATTAAAATGGTACTCCACCGATTTAGCATTGCACACCTATAACTCACGACATACAGTAAAAATAAAGGATGAACATCGATGCAGCAGAACCAGAGTTATCGTCTATTTAATTCCATGCGTTCCTTTTGTCAAAACATGCTGCCTACACTACCCATAATGCAATTTGACCGCTGACAGTTTGGTCTGTGATTTGGGTGTGTTCACGCAGCTCCCTTTGGAGCCACAAAAGGCTTTATATAACCTTTTTCACATATGCTGTAGTACTCCCCAATAACTGTAAACCGACTTTGATGTGTGATCACAGAGTTCCCCTTTAAGAGAGGCTATGTTTTAGAAAAATGGCTATTCACCAAAATTGAGTGGTGTCCAACTCACAATAAACCCAGGTTGGGAGCAGGGTCATGGACCCAGGTCTACTGAGATGACTTAAATCAGATGGAACAACATAGGTCTGATTTTGGTATAAGGGGACGCGGAAGAACCTTTGAGAAAAAGAACTGGAATAAACCTCTGGAGAGGATATTTAAGGAGAGGCCTTCATGCTTTCAACAGAGACAGAGCGCAATGAGTCATACTCTAAAAACCACGCCCACTGGAGGGGGAAAACCGTCGGCGCCGGAATATGTATTCAAGGGCTGAAACGCTAACAAAATGCCTCTAGCTAGCTTAAAACATTGAATTTCAGCAGGTCAAAGGATTATTTTAGCACCTTAAGTCTGTCTACCAGAGAGGAAAAGGTTCATTGACCAACTCAATTTTCCTTATGCTGCTTTTATTGGAGAAGTGCTACTGTAGTTAGCTAAAGCAACTTTCTGATTTATCCACATTTCACTATAACACAAGTTGCATACTTGCATACTGCTTTAGCTTAACTTAAAAGAAAAACAGAAATATAGAAAACTGACATTTGGATATTTGACCAGTGACAAAATGCTTGCTGCACTCGTACCCGAGTGTCAGGATCCCACAGTTTTCATATTCTTCCAGCCAATGCCTCACGTCTTATTGCCTGTATACACTTTTGTCTTCAGATTATAAAAACTCAGTTCTGCGTTCTTTATCCTGTTGGTGCATACCACCACACAGCAGCTTTTAGGCATTTTTCAGTTTGCTAGCATAACTGAAGTGACAAGGAGGCACCTTCACGCAATAGAAAGTCAGTGAAGAGCGGTGAATCGTTTTCCACGCCGGTGGGGGCGGGACTTAATTGTGCTCTGTCTCTATTGAGCAGTAACGTAACATTTTAATAAATGACATGTAATAATTGAATGAATTAATAATGATTAGGATTATCAGTCTTTGTATCGGTGGAGTTAGTGCTGAAGATTTCAGTGGACCATGTCTAATGCTGCTTCAGATTCAGTTCCAGTCTGGTACGGTTCTGAGGGAAACTCTGAATATTGATTGGATTTAAAGAAGTGATCATACAAAATATCAGCTATTGGCTATGTTGGTATTAGCCATTAAAGACAGCAGTTCAACTCTGCTCTCCACTTTTTTTTCGTATTCAATCATAGATGGAACTATTGATTCCTTTCCATCCAGCGACGCCAGACCAGCAGTCTGTGTCTGTAAAGGTCAGTAAAAGCAATGAATTGATCAGCGCTCATTAGACAGACAGAGAGAAAGGCGAGACAGCCGGCCCGAGTGACAGACAGACTTACAAACAGGAAGACCAGCATACATACAGATAGCAGAAACATGGGCAGTGGGCAACCTATATTGAGGTCGTGGCGACAAAATGGAGGTGATTCAGGCATACCATTTCATATAGGAGAGCAGAGAGAGATAGAGATAGAGGGAGGGAGCAGGGGAAGGCACAGACAGGCAGATAGCAGACAGTCAGTGGGGAAATTACTGAGGGGTGCAGAGCGAGAGATGCCGGCCTTCACTGAGAGAACGGTAAAATGTCAACTCAAGACACACATTATGAAACACACAGCGGGAGAGGGGAGAGAGAGGGAGGAGAGACTGGGGGGCTGGCGCGTAAAGTTATATGCAAAAGCCATATATTTAAGTTATTGGGGGATGTGTCTAATGTGAATTGTCAGTCAAGACATATAGCTCCCACACACACACACACTGTACTTATATACACTCTCACACACATAGTGACAAACACGCTGTTATGGCAGCTCCAGGCACTGCAAATGACAACGTCAAGAGCGCCCAATTACAACGGCGACTGATCTGACTACCATTTTGCCTGCCTCTGTCAAATGCGCTCTGTCACACAGTCACCTCCCCCAACTTCAAACACACACACACACACACACACACAAATGCACAAACACCCAGAGATGCAGAATGCATAATGAAAAAGACATGCCAAGATACATCCATATGCAGCAGATCTCTCCTTCTTTCACTTCTCCTGGCACACACACACACACACACACACACACACACACACACAGGAAACCCTTCTCCCTCTTTCCGCCCACCACAGCAGCCTTGGCATGCCATAGAGAGAGGCAGGAGGGCACATTTAGAAAACAGAAGGGGGCTGTTGCTCTGCTTCGATGAAGAGCTTCTACCAAAATTTAGCCAAAGTTCCACTTCTCTTCTCTTCCCCATATCATAGTAGCTGCTTCAGGGGGTTTCTGTTGTAAACAGAGCTGAGAGTGCTGTGTTACATAGAAAGGCACAGCCTTTAAGATAGCAGCTCCCGTCCTGATTAGATCGGTAATACATAATATCTTTGTTTTGTTCTGTCAAACAGTTTCACCATCTCTGGCACTAAAATAAACAATGCTGTGTTGTTTTGGCATTACATTTCCTACCAGTCAAACAGTGTTGGCAATAGCCTACCGCCATGTCATTTTCCTTGGAGTTTCTGTTCATGAAATTAGATTATCCGTAGGAGACGTTCTTTCTTTATTTGCTGTTTAGCCATGGCATTTATCCCCACTCATGTTTACGGCCCACTTTTCACGCTACATTATTTACACGACGTTCAAAAATAATACACAAGAAAGACCTACAACAAACAGCAGGTGAAAATGCTCCAGGTTGCATAAAGTGGCGATATGTTGGATCAACAGGTGTTACAGAAAATATTGTGGATAATTCCTTAAAGTCCAGCTTGGGGTGGAGATTTATGCCTCCACACCAGCACAACGATGGTGGTGAATGGAATTTCTTTTGTCACACTAACAACAGTGAAAACTAACAGTATCTCTTTCCAAAAAGCAGTGTCCCTGTTAGTTTGGCTAATCCCCCCCAGAGAACACGGTCAGCTGTTTTCATAGGGACTATATCTTTGGTAAAAATCCATTCACCTCCATTGTATTAAGGTGGAGGCAGAAATCCCAGAGACTGATATCTTAGAATTTGAACAATTTCAACCGAAACAATCTGTGTGGCTAGGCACGACAAGTGGTTAAGTGAGAAAATATGGGTATTTTATGGTACACTAATAAAACGTAATAAGTCGTACTTTGTATCAAATTAGACCGAAACTATAATTAATATGCTCTTTATTAGACAGTAAACGAACAGTTATACTCTAATTAGACACCATAGACCTAAATTATGCTGTAACTAGAAACCACATATAATGCTGTATTAGACCCAAAATATGCTATACTTAGACAGTATTATACCAAATTATACTCTAATTAGAAACCGAATAGGAGAACCTAATACAAGTTGTCTAATATAAGTTTGGGAGTTGGGTGATAACAATGCTCACTGAGTTTGCACACACATTGTCATGGAAGTGGGTTCAGGAGAAAAATGCGAACATATGGAGAGTAGTAAATATGCCAGAGACTGGAGAATAAAGTGGACTTAATAATGGCCAGCGGTGTCATTTGAGACGTGCACAACCCTCCAAACCAACCTCTACCTCGGCGCACACACACACACACACACACACACGCACAAACAAATGTGAACGCTCATTCACACAAACATTTAGGCTGGCCTCATTTCAGTTGCTTGCCTCTCTCTCTCGCTCACACACACACAAACACAAATACACCACACATGCACCCACACATCTCTCTTCTCTGGCCAGGCAGTCGGAGCTGGGTCAGAGTTCAACTCGGTAATGGAGTCTCTCCCACCTGGCGGTGTCAGGTAATACACAGAGGGGGAGGTGTGTGATTGCATGTGTGTGTATGAGTCTGTCTGTGCGGGGTGGCTGAAATGGGGCCGAGCTGAATGACCCAAATTGTGGCGGCAACCTTGAAGAGCTCAGGTGGTACACGATGAAAAATAAAAAGCAGGAGTTAGTGCGAGACGGGGAGAGAGGCAGAGAGCACACGCGAGCCAGAGAGTGAGGAAGGTGGAGAAGGGGTGAGGAGGAGGGAGGCACACAAGGAGCGCTGTGGTTATACGTGTCTTTAAACTGATTTCAGTTGTTTTCAGAATGAGGTGTGGTCCTCTCATCTCTGCATGGCACTGCTGCTGATTGGAGGCTCTGCGAGTGTGTGCGCGTGAGAAACACAGAGAAAAAAGTAAGAAACAGTATGTGCGCGGATGTCTTGTGTGTGCACAAACGCATACATCATGCGCATTATACTTGCTTCCTTACCTAGATGCAATCACATTTTTTGGCACTGTGTGTATTCTGCTCCACTCTCGTGTGTGTGTGTGTGTGTGTGTGTGTGTGTGCAGAAATCTGTGATAGGCAGAGCAGCTGGCTGTTTCTTAGTGTCTAATTAGTAATCAGTCAGCATTGTGCGTGAATGCAGATTGTTAACAGGGCTGGCTTACGAGTTGGCCATAACACTATGAACCTCATCAGAGCCCCAATCGAGCCTTTATTTGGTCTTCTACATTTCTGCTTGAGTATATCAAATAGATTGTAATAGGAGGTCACATGGTTGATCAACAGACACCAGACTCGGCTGTATAGCTGTTTTCTCATATGAACTCCGGACAGCGTCCTGAGAATCAGGTCGGCCCGGAGTTGCCCTTTCACGTATGCAGCACACAGCAGGAGATTGTCCATGTCAGATGCATTCTCACCTACTGAAAAAAAATTCTTCCTTTTGGTTTAGGCAAGGGGTGGTGCCTGGGTAGAGCGTGCAGGAGGTCGATCTACGTTCCTACCCACACCTATGGTCATGAGCGAAAGGACAAGATCCCGGATACAGGCGGCCGAAATGAGTTTCCTCCGTAGGGTGACTGGGCGCTCCCTTAGAGATAGGGTGAGGACACGCTGGAGGGACTATGTCTCTCGGCTGGCCTGGGAACGCCTCGGTATTCCCCTGGAAGAGCTGGAGGAAGTGTCTGGGGAGAGGGACGTCTGGGCGTCTCTGCTTAGACTGATGCCCCAGCGACCGGCCCCGGATAAGTGGAAGATGGATGGATGGTTTTACACCAGTCACATGACAGAAACATCATTAACGCACACTGGACAATGACCTGCTCTATTCACACATGGGCTCAATGGGACATTACACCAGTCCATTTAATAGTGGATGGTGGCACTTGGAAGTTGCTAAATTTCTGTCTTGAACCTTATTTATCCATATATGTTTGCTCAGTTATGACCTAATATTGTCATTCTGTTTCTCCATATTGTTATTTTGTTTTTTTTACTACTGTGTATATAAGACATTACATGTCTGATCATCCTGGAAAAGGGATCCTTCCTCTGTTGCTCTTCTTGAGGTTCTGTTTTTTTTTTCTGTTACAGGGTTAGGTAAATCCAAATCAATTGGCTATGGATAGAGGGTGTCATATGCTGTAAGGATTCAGGGCTCGTTGAATTGCCTGGAACACTACTACCTCAATTTAATTTCATTGTACTGCATTGCATGACTACTGCAAACATTACATTTCATTTGAAATTTTACTTTTAATAGTAATGTCAAGACAATTAATCTGGACAAAATGGACATCTGCAGGGCAGCTGAGAATTCTGAAAACCCATGGCACCAGTATTTAACTGCCGTTTTACTTTTTACATTTCCATTTGACTGCTGTAATGTTTGACACTGTGTTGTACAAATAAAATAAAAACAGCAGCCTGATGACCGCAGACTGAATTGAAACACTTGCTTATTTATACAATGCAAACATTAGCTAGCTGGATAATTGGTAATTAGGGTTTGCTTAGCTACATTAGTCAATAAACCAGTGGTGCTCAGATCTAGGGGCAGTACAGTCTTTAGTGGGACTTTTGTTTATACCAGTCCTGTTGGCTGTTAGTGCTGATGTGTGAGCCCGACAGACGTGCAGATGCAGAATTGCACGCCTTGAGTCCACGTATACTAGGAGGATGTTACCCATTCCCGCCCACTCAGTTTCTGTACAGCCACACACAGCCAGCAGCGAGAGTTGGGGGTGGTTCGGATCATACGTTTTATGATTGATTATAGATTTTTTCCCTCTCAGAAAGATTTGGGGCTGGTCAAAAAACTTTTACAGCTGAAGACCCGGATGCCCGATGTTGACGACACCAACGGTGCTGATTTTACCGTTTCTCTTTGTTTTCTCTTCCGAATAAGTTTGTCTAACCTGAAGTTGTCTGACTGCTCGTGTTTCATGTCCTGTCAGACTTCTTTAGCGATATCACTGTTTTCCAGATCTCACCAACTAACTACTACAATGTTGTTATTACTGAAGGGGAGAATGGTTAAAAATGACAAAAATAAGGCCCATCTTGTAACAAACTATTCTTTAAAGAGAATGTCCACCACAAACCTTGTATTCTCTATAACAAGAACCGACTTAAATGATGTGAAGCAGCTCCCTGCATCTTACGTAACAGACTGCAATTCTCGATGTAGATTTGTTGTTTTTGTTTGAGTGCACATAACACAGAACACAGCTATATGAAATACAAAGTATATGGCTTTCCGCTGCCAGAAATAATCAGCTTCAATTTGGGCTGTGATGAAGTTTTTCAAACATTTGTCATGCGTATTTGTTTTGAATACGTTCTGGTCCATTATTTCGGCATTTTTCACTGTTGAAAAACATATGGCCATATTGATGAATAGAACCTATTGTTGGAGGTATTATTTGTCATTCTGACTCGCTCACAGTGATGGATGTGCGTGTGTGTGTGTGAATGTGATTTATGGCACTGGGGGTAGTATATGGATGTGTGAGTGAGTACATGTGAGAAAGCAAAAGTCTATTAAGATGACCTTGAAAGGAACTCCCAGAACTGCCTGTACATAAATTAACAATGAAAACTGAAAGGGACGAGCTGACAGAGTATGTTCATATGTCTATTCGCATATTTTTAATGCCTGGCAGGATGTAATGTTAGGTGATACTGTGTTCTGAATGTTGTGATACTTCATACTGTTGCCATGTTAATGCTTTAATTTCTACATTTACTATGGACACTGCCCATGTTCACTGTCCCTCTTTGTCCGTACGCCAGTGAGTGTGTGTGTGTGTGTGTGCGCGCGCGCTAAACTGAGTAATTCTATTTCTACTTTGCTTTCGTCTTCTACCTTTATTTTCCGTTGACTTTTTTTTTATTCCCTTCTGTAAAAAAGTTGATTTTTCTCCTTGTCTCATTATTATTGCCTCATTACCTTCTCTCTCCGTTTCTTACCTTTGTCTACCTCCTATTTGTCTGTGATATGTGCTCTTATTGCCCAGGGATGTCTGTCCGTTAACCACTGATCACCCGGTAATAAACACACAGACTCTCAGCAGTAGCCTGCTTACCTCCTCTATAGGAGCTTGGATTAGACACACACCAATCATTTACCACTAGATGTGTGTGGCTTCCTCCTGGTGGGACATCTGCGCCCAACTTGATGATTTATTTACAATTCTGACCATGTGCTTGCCTGGTAAATGCTTGACTTTGAAGGGAAGGATTACTTTCTGAAGCAAGGGGCAACCAGCCTGGGTGTGACTTGGAAAATATTGTGGAGTGCATAACAGATGATGGAGAAAGTACCATTTCCATTTTGTTTTTTAAATTGCCACTTATTTTGACAGATAGCCATGGCCTCAAACTATTAGGAATTATGAATCATGTTCCGAGATGCTGGATAGAAATATAATTTTAATAAATTTGCCATGTTTTTTTTTGTTAAGATTTGGTTCACTATACCTTTACTCAGAGACCATACACTTTAAATAAGCTCACAGTTTTTATACTGTATCTAAAACACAATAACGACATCCAAAAACAGTGTCTGTTCCCACAGAAATGTTTCCCGCAGAGGCCACTATAACAACCCCAAGCAGAAACTCCGTGAATGATGAAAATGAATTGCGTTAAAGGAACAGGGAACCTTTTCAATAAATATTATAGGAGCCATTCAGCGCACACAGATGGATTACGGGCTTGAGATTGACAAGGACACCTCTCAGCAGGGTTATTAGCTTAAAAGACCATACTGGCAGTTTAGCACATTTTAGTCCATTAACTACGAATCACATATACTTCATGTCAGTGCTGACCATTTTCCAATGCACACTGGAAATTTGATGATTCATTTCTGACATAATTACCCACTGCCTGTATTTAAAGGCCTTTTTGTCCGACCAATAGTCCAAAACCCAAAGATATTCAGTTTAGTAACATCAGTGGCAAAGGAAAGCAGCAAATCCTCACATTTGAGAAGCCAAAACAAAAACATGCTTGGCATTTTTATTTAATAACTGACAAACAATAATTCATCAAAATAACTGCAGGTTTATTTTATGTCGACTATTGATTAATTGACTAATCATTGCAAGTGTACATCACATCTTATCAGAGTCTACAACTGAGACTTGTGCAATTAAGTCCCTTTCAAACATTCACCTCGTTAAGTAAACGCAATGACAGTGTCTGAATAATTATGTAAAAGTCATGTTGGCAGTCTTTTCAGGTTGGACCTTGTAACATTTCTGTAACATGGTACAAGCCTGAATTGAATGTGCTTAGATTAACGTAAAGGCTGCAGCAGCACAAGGTTAATTACAAGAAAGAAAGTTTAAGAGTCTGAATGACAAGCCATCACTTCACCTGACAGGTGTCAACAATGTTATGCATTACATGTCTGAAAAGGGCTTTAGAAAGGGCTTCATTATTGAAATTGATGCAATATAACATTTAAACAACAAATATGAACTGCTGCTCAACAGGCATATTGATTCTATTAACTGTCTGAAAATATTTTGTGCACAGTTTATGTTTGCTGTATCCCAGTGTCGTATTGTGTTGGAAGTGTTTCAGAGTTATGTTTTGCATTACTGGTAGGCGTTCTACACTATGTGTTGTACAGATGGTCTCTAATCTTCCCAATAATGTATTTGTAAAGAGGTTTGGACTTGTCTATGCAAACCAGGCTTTCTGCACCATTCACGTCTTGACATGACGCCTGAACGGTGTCATTGATTGGGTGGGAAGATGGATGGTGGTCAGACAGCCATTAAACGTGACCCCCCCTCCCCCTCCCCTCCCCGGCCCGTGTCAGAGTCAGAGCCCATAGTAAATCACAGACTCTGATGAAGGCAGCATAGATCACCGCTAATAACGCTGCATCAACAAGTAGACAAGCACAGAATAAATACCACAGGAGACCGAGAGCAACTTCAATAAACATGTTTTTCTTTTTTGATTTCTTGCTGCAAAAATGTCAGTCTCTAAAGGTCATCTAATGTTTGGATGAGATTGTTTCACTTTATTTTCAGGTGTTCTGTTCTACTCTTAGGAGTTTTACTTGGTCAAATTAACATATATTTAAATCAGTGCCTTAGATAGAGACCTTCAACAAAATCCTGGTGTTACTGTAGTTTTCTTTCCAGTTTCTTGTACTACAGTCCATTTTGTAAGCACTGGGATTCTGTAATCTCTCTGCTCACTGGCTGACAAATCCCATTTGGAATATTTTGCTTTGTGTTCTACCAAGCTTGCCATGTCTGTGGAAAAGATTTATGTCCATCATAATAAAATATTATTCAGAGAAAACACATACCTGGGGTTGTCAAAGATGACGAAATGTAGTCAAAATCAATACTGGTTATGTGCCATCATGTTTTGTCTATCTAAAGTCAAAAAACTATAATCAAGTCATATTGTAAAGAGGCTCTTTTTAAACCTAACTGATTGAATTACATCCCTTTTAGTTTGTTCTCAGCAACATGGGAGCCAAACTGCAAAAGCCTCTTCCTAATACAAGCCAAAGCTACTCATATGAGACAATGGCATCAAATGCTGCCACTCATCCATGATGCTATTGAGAAAGCCTTAGAGAGCGGAAAAGGAATATTTAGCGGAGGTTTTCTTTTTGTTTTACCAGAGTAGGTTTCCATTCCATTCTCTTGGAAGGCAATAAAAACAAACTGTGGATGTTAGTGGGCGGGGGAGCCCCATCAATTTATCTTGTTTATGGAAGCGACAGGAGACCGCTCAGCTATTGTGTCTGCCTCTCTGCCACAATTGGTACAATACTCAGGACAAGGATTTAACCAACTCCATCTGCCTCCTCCTGCACCTCCTCTCACTCTCTAACTTCCCATCCTAATAATTTCGCCAGTCCTGCATGGGGCACGAGTGTATGCTGTAACTTTATGCCTTTCCGCACTCATTCTCTCTCTCTCCCTCTCTCACATCCACCCTCTTCTCCATTTCCATCTCTTTTTGATTCTCTTACTGCCCCAACCCTATCCTCTCCTCTGCCTTCCCCCGTTCCTCCTACCTTCATTGACTCCATCATTGACTTCTCTGACCCTCTGACAGCCTTGACTTGACATTCAGACATCGTGTTCATCTCCTGTTTGTCTCCGTCAAAACAGCCCAGGGTATTTGATCCATGCACAGACTGTCAATAGACAACACAGCGCAGTCTGTCCACCTCTCCAGTTGCTCTCTGGAAGACATCTATACTTTAAACTGCCAAGAACCTAAATCCTTTTTCATACAGCTGTGAGCTGCTGGGACTATCAGAGGCTCAACTTTGTAAAGCTACAAGCGAGGCTATGGTTTGCTTGTATTTAATGTGTCAGTGGTTCTTATTGGTGAATTAGCTACTAGGATTGCTAAAGTGTAGACCCGAATCAAGGCTGTGTGTCATCTTCTGTAACCTGTAATGTAGTGGAGGCTAAACAAACAAGTCATGTTTTTTTGCAGAATATAGAAATGTATGCAGCTGTTCAGGATGATTTACAGTTAGGGTGGACAAAATTGAATATTAACATGTTCATGTTACTGTAAAATACATTAAAAACCAATAAAGTAAACCGACAGCTCAGATAAGATCAGGATATGCTTTCCGAGTAGACACTGACTCCTGCAACCTAATTTCTTTGGGCAGGTCGTTCCAGAGCCTCGGGGCCCTGATGGCAAAAGCTCCGTCCCCCTTAGTTTTCAACCTTGGACTCAGGAAGAGACAGAAGACCCCTGCCTGAAGATCGCACGCTACATACAGGTTCACAGAGGACTCAAAGGTCTAAAATATAATATGGAGCCATCTTTGGTATAATAAAGAATTTCCCCCCAAAATTATGATTACTTTTTGTGAATGTAAAAATGTGAAAAAATGCTTTTGTAATGATATTTTTCTGTCCTTTTCTTTTGTTCCCCCCTATCATTACCTCACCACTTTTAGTGAGTATGGTGCACCATAGCTAACTATGTATTTATTACAATTACACACTCCTCAGCTCCAGTCTGTAGTCACAACTACTAAACTGTCAAACAGTTTGAAAAAGCGAAATGTTCACATGTAACTAAATTAAAGTATATTCTAAATTAATTGTAACTAGGATAAATGTTTGCAGATAATATCTCTTAATATCGTGATAACATCTTAGAGTTATAGTATGCCTACACGTGAAATCTAACACACTGGGGTAGATATGATCTGCATGCAATAGGCCTACATTCTTCGTCTGTCTTGCTGGATTATTTCCTGATCTTGACTTGCCTGTCTGCTGCTGCGCACCAGGAGGAAGAATGAGAGACGCCACTGACTCAGACTTTCCGCCTGCAACAGATTCCACATTACACTATTGATTGACATCATCACTGGCTAAAGTACCACAGCAGTAGTGTTGAACAGCAAAGGTGACAGGCTGCAACACGTGTGACGCTCTTGGCGTTCACCTTTAGCCAAAATATCCAGAGGGGATCCCGTTTTCCTGTGAAATGTTGTGTTAGAGTGGTGAGTATTGAAAAAGACAGACAGTTAGTCATGGCACATTGCACAGACACTACATACAGTAGACAGACCTAATGCTTCAATCTTCTTCTGTATTGGAATAACTGTTGGAATGGCCGACCTCGTGGCCAAACAGATCGCTGATATAGGTTAGGCAAGGCTGGTACAGTACCTTTTTTTAAAAGTTAGGCAAAGCTCGAGGTTGCAGTTAATGAAAACTGAATTATTATGTCTTTGGGAGACACAAACTCCAGTCTCCTGCTCGAAGGTTGGATGCTCGACAAGCCCACCCAGCCCGGTCTCCGCTGTCTCACAATTCACCTTGCAACACAAAAGGACACAGGACTTTCTGTATTGGCAATAAACCGTATGATGTGAATCATGGACTGCAGAATAGTCCAATATGAATGGAATATCTAGGATAGTGCTTTTTTCTGCACATGTCTCCTGTCACTGATCACTCCCCCACCCCACTAAAAAACAAAAAAAAACAAAAACATGCATATATTGAAGGATATACCCAATGTTAATAAAGAAGCTCAACATATTTTCAGAATCATTGTGGCATGGCAATTGCTAATAAGAAACGTCAAGCTTGAAAAATGTCGTAAGCTGATATCAGTGAGTTATTTTGGCCAAGATTCAACAAAACAATGCAAACTGCAGCCAAGAACATTGCTGTGTCAACAACTAAATGCATGCATGATAACAACTGCTTATATTATTTAAACTAAAATTATTACTGCAAACAGACAAAGCTCAGGTGGTGTTTATACCTCCTGAACGCAGATGTGAGCTGTACTTCCAAGCAGGGAGCTTGTACTCTATTTGCTGTCTTTGATAAAATGCAGAATGATAAACACATCGACTCGCTGACTGACACGGCAGATCGGTGGCGAGACGAAAAGACATTTCTGCCAAACAGCCACGAGAGCTACAGGTAAATACACCCAAGATAACAACCACCGTATCTCTCCCTCTCTTTATTGCCACTTCTCCCCCCTCTTCTCTTCTTTCTCCCCAAACCCCCCCCCCCCCCCCCCAGTCCCTGTGAGTTGTCGTGGCAACGCCGCGGCCGCCCCATTATAATGCCTGCGTGTTTATAAGTGGAGTTGCTGCTTTGCCGCTGTTGGTTTCTCCCTTTTTCTCTCTTTGTTCCTTTGAAATAGAGAATAAAAAACAGGGGCCGACAGACAGGGGAGAGGAGGAGAAGAAGAGGAGGAGGTGGTAAGGGAGGAAGGTTTGGGGTGGGAGGGGTTGATGCAGGAGCTCTAGCAATCATTTAGCACTTCCCTCTCTTCCTTTTATCTGTCCTTAGAGCTGCTTTCTACATTTCCTTTTGTCTCTGAGGTTGGAGGCTGCTCGCCGCTCCTGTAAAAGTGGCTGTGTTAGAGAGCAGCTGAGAAGTTTATTAGGTTTAACACGCACACACATTTGCTTTTCTCTCTCTCTCTCTCGAACACACATACATACGTACTTTGAAACACACAGACACTCACCATTACAGACAGACAGAGTGTATAGAGCTATTAGATGCATTGATGAGGACGGCTGTATCAAAGAGAATCCACAATGAGAACAAACATACAGAGCAGATGAAACACCTCCTTTGTGTTTGGCTCCAGGAGCACAACACCTTCTAATGAGGAAGTGCATGCGAAGGTGTGTGCACGCGTATGTGTGATTAGCAGATTTCTTGTCTTATATTTGTTTTCTGTACACGGCATGCTCGTATCTGTTCGGAGTTGTGTCTGGCAGTGTGTCTACACGAGCAGACTGACAGGTGTGTGTGTGTGTGTGTGTGTGTGTAATCTCCCAGATAAGGTAGGCAGATAGAGCCAGCAGATAGACAGGGGTGTTGGGGATGAGATTGCAGGAGGGGCTTAAAGCCGAAGCTGTAAATCACTTAACCTGGGGCTAATGGGCTTATAGGCTGTACTACAGTACACACACACACACAAACACACACACTAACACAGATATAAACACAAACTCAATCCCACTTGCCCTTCCAAACACACAATAACTACTTTTTGCAATGTTGGGCCCCAAGGCCTCAATAAGTCTTATCTGAAATATTAACTATTAAATCATGTCCATGCAGAATGTCAAATTAAAAACCGACTAATTTAGAATATGTGTGTGCAGGTGACGTATTGCGCCACCATTTAAATCAGTGTACTTTGTGTGATGCACATTTTAGTGTGTGTGTGTGTGTATATGTGTGTGGGAATGCTGTTTTTTCATACTGTCCTGCATGTTTATTCATCATTGTTTGCATTGGTGTTGCATCATGACGTGTGCGTGCGCACATGTGTGGGCGTTTCACATTAATATGCAATATAAGCTTTCATCAGATGTACATATGAATCACCATAAAGTTCTGCCAGAGTTGGGCCTGATGTATTAGTCAGTGTTTTTTAGGACCCACATGTGACTCATCAAGTTATACTCATTCCTCCTAAAGCATACTTGAATCATTTGTGCGGGAGCGTTTGGGGCTTTCATCTGTAGCGGCTTTAAAACCTGAGAGTCGAGCGAGAGGCTGGTGCAGACGCCAAGAGCGAACACACACACACACAACACGAAAAAGGAAAGTGCTGTGAAAAAAACGCAAGGTGTGTGCACGTGCAAGCTAGAAAACACTAGCTGTCACTTTCCTTTCATTTAAACACACCCACAAATAAGGTACACAAACACATCCTTCCTTCATGCAGGGTCACATATGGTTGGCCATTCTCCTGGTCAGTAGCTCATTACATTTCTCATTATGTCTTTACACACATTTGGCCGATCCTCCGCACCTGTTGAGGTGTGATATACCGGCTCTCTGTTCACACCTGCTCCTTCTCCCTCTATCTCACCCTCCTGCCCTCCATCTCACACTTCTCTCCCTATCACTCCATCTGTCTACCTGTCTCCCTGCCTGCCCGCCTCATCATCCTCCTCATGTATCCGACAGGGACCACGCTGTTGCCAAGGCTACCGCAGCCATTGTGTACCCGGTTGCCAGGTGACTGGTCGCCGTGGCGATGATCAGGAATTCTGAAGCGCCGTCGCCACCACTCCGCCTCCCTCGATAAATAAATCTTTACCATCCCCCCCCCCCTCTCCTTTCTGCACGCCGTCGTTGTCCTTTCCTCCCTCCTGTCGACACTGGTAGAAGAAAAGCACCGCGACCTTTAAGGGGAACTGAGCAACACTGGAGGGATGGGATGGATGATGGCTTGTTTGTTTTCATTTCCTAGGTCTCTCTCTCTCTCCTCTCTCTGCCTTCAGCTCTATTTTTCTTTTCCCTTCATCCATCTAGTCTCTAGCTGTCCAGCCTGCCCAGTTTAATAATGAATTGTCTCTGCTTTCTATCTCATTTCCTTCTCTGCCCGCTTGTTTGATCACCCCTCCTAATTCTTCATCTAACTGTTTCTCCATCCTTGTGTTTTATTTCACCAAATAGCAGACCATGAATGGCCCTCGCTCAGGCTCTCTCCTCCTTGTCTTTGTTCATCCTGGCACTCAGGGTAATTCAACCTTCATCAGTCTCGTTCCTCCTCTCCTTCTGAACCCCCCCCCCCTCCCCTCCCTTCGTTTTTACAGCATTCACCTTCTTCCACCCTCTCTGCTCCCTCTGTCCTTTTCTCTCCCCATCACTGGACAATTTTGTCAAGCTTGTAGTGATGCTCTTATCCTTTTAATATGCTTACTCTAATGTGATGGATAATTCCTGTTCCCCATCACAAAAAAAAGATGATGGCAGATAAAATTGGTGTGCAGTAGGGTTTGAACATTATGGGGTCTTTTTTTCAGAAGACTGATGAGTATTTATTGGTATTTCAATTTCCATTAGACTGCATTTGGGCTGAAATTCATTTTACATTTGACAGTCTTCAGGCCAAAAAAAGATGGTATCCAGGTTTTGCTCCCAGAATTTTATTTGTTACTTGAAGATGATGTGACACTAACCTCTACTGCAAGCAAAGCTGATGGTGAAGCAAAAGCAAAAGAATAAGACATATCCACACATGTGGAAACTAATTAAACTGTGAACCATATCTCATTTTTCATCAAAGGCCTGAATTGGTTCTCAGCAAGCTGATGCGCTTGTTCAACCCAAGTGGGTATTAGACAGAGATGAGGGCAGATAATGCAATACTTGAAGCATAAAGTATGTTTATTGCATACACAGACATTTCAGGTCTCATAACACAAAGCTTAAGGAAGGCCAGAGAAGTGTTTACTGTATATTACATAGTTTCTGGAGGCTAAGAGAATCAGATGTACACTTGATGGCCAAACATGTGTGGACAGCCAAATATTACACCCCAAATGTGATAGTTGAAAATGTCAGCGTTTTCTCCCGTTCAGCCACAAGAGCATTAATGAGGTTGGGCACTGATGTTGGGCAATAAGGCCTGGCTTGTAGTCGGTGTTCCAGCATGACACTGCATGAAGGAAATGTCATGTAGAAACAGGAATGGGCCTTCTCCAAACTGTTGTCACAAAGTTGGAAGCACACTATTGTCTTTTGACATTTTGGGATATTGAGCATAGCGTTAGTTCAGGCAGGTTACAGAGTCAAGCTCACCTCACAATCCCAGCTACATCAGCTGACAGCAGCCATCTCAAGCCTGCATTCATTGGCAATCTCATACAACGCGCCTTATTTAAGCTGCTTTAGCCTGCCTATCCCTGCTGCTTCCTCTGCAAGCCGCTTTGCAACCCACCTCCACCCCAGCTCCTCCTTTTCATGCTGTGTCTGACTAATCAGTGTCATTTCCGTTGTCATTGATGCCGGCTCTGTTCTGTACCCGTGTGTGTGTGTGGTGGTGGTGTTGGGGGCTGCTGCTCTCCCTGCCGTAGGCTTTCCATGTTGGCACGTGGAAGGGCAGGGAGGCACGTGAAAGGGCAGGGAGGTCCCAGATCAGAGCCATACCACCATATATAACTAAATGCAGATCAGATAAGTCTTTGATGAAATAAGTCCCGACTGAAATACACTTTGAGAACACTGATACCATTGTCATGTCTGCACATTCAATATTGGATGGGACAAACTTGGTCTTCTAATCTAAAACTCTCCTTTAATTGGGCCTTATGTAGATAGAGATGTCCACATACCTTTAGTGTAAAGTGTACATCAACCTGAATAATCGTAACAGTTTGGTGAATCTTTTACAAGTTCGAGGTTTCCAAACAGTAATCAGTGCAGCAGATTTTACTGTGAAAGTAACCTTGACTGCTCACCCATCCTCTAGGTGTGCTATCTTCAGCCAGCTGGCTGTGTGTGTGTGTGTGTGTGTGTGTGCGTATGTATGTGCGTCGTAGTGTAAAGGGCAGGTGATTGCAGTTTCCTGTGCCTGCATGACGTGATGTGATGTGTGAGTGTGTGCGAGTGTGTGCAGCTTCATTGCGTGTGTGACCAGGCTTGTCCCCTGATGTGTCCCCGAGCTTAGCCTGACGCTTCATTGATTTGTATGGAAATAGTGCTTGTTCACACAGCAGGTCGAACGCCCTCTCTCTCTCTCTCTGTCATCAGTGCCCAGCTGTGGGATGCTTGCTGTGTTCTTTCATTTGATTGTGTGTGTAACAGAGTGAGAGATCTGTGTGGTTGAGTGAGGGTTATGGTATGTGGCTGACAGGATGAGAGCACAAGATTGTGTGTGTGTGTGTGTGTGTGTGTGTGAGATACAGATTCAATGTGTTGGTATACAGAACTCTGTCTCTTGATGATATTGTTCAATCTAAATAATTTGAGCTGTTAATTCACAGACACCATGTCCCTCTCATACACACACAGGTTTGCGCCACTATCTTCGTGGGGACCCATCATTGACATTCTTTCCCTAGCCCCTAACCATCACAACTAAACCCTAACATAATTGTAACATTTTCCCTAAAATCAAGTCATAACCCTCAAAAAGCCCTTTAAACTTGTGGGGTCCAGCATTTTGGCCCGGCAAGTATAGTGTGCTCCTGGTTTTTGGACCCCACAAATATAGTAAAACAAGAGCACACATACACACACGCGCTCTGGCTTGCCCTGACAGAATCCATGGGGTGAAATATATTGACCAGAAGCCCCATTCAACATCCCCCTATCAACACCAGCCGTCCTTTTGTTTACCACCCAGTCTTCCTCTTGTCCTCATCTTCCTCACTCGCAGGATGAGTCAGTCCTGCCCTTTTCCTCCTTTATCCTCCTCTCCATCCTTCTGTCCTTCCTCCCTCTCTCCTCTCTTTCTGTCTTTTCCCCCATCAAAATCTCTCCTTCCTTCTGTTCTCCCCATTTCTTCTCATATTCCATCCTACTTTATAGTCTCTCCTCTCTCTCCCCCTCCTTTTCTCTGTCTCTTCAGTATTCTGTTAAAGTCACGACCCTATTCTGTTCACGTGCTCATCACTAAATGACAAACCAGAGACAGCTTCCGCCTCTTAAAGGCCAAAGAGAGATGTGTGCAAATCTCTCTCTCCCTCTCTCAGCCCTTTTACAGCTCATACAATATGTGTTTTTTGAGCCACCCTGGGCTTCACTGTCTAAAACTACAAGTAATGGCACTATTCACAGTGAAAGAGGACCACACAGAAAGAAAAGGTCTGGCTGTAGCCTGCATGTTTGCTTTTTTTTTTTACTTCATTTTCCACGTTAAAACATTGACCGACCGTGTGTGTTTTCCTCCTTTGTGGCAGTGGTGGGGTGGCACCCAGTTCGGCTTTTGATACATGCAGTGTACATCAAAATGTAACCCACCTAATCTCAGCATACACCTTCTTATTTGCAGAATCGAGTTTATCCACTGTTGGAGGCTGGCATAAATATTTATGAGATAAATTCGTCGTCTACATCATACTCCGTATCATCAAACGGATGCAAGTTATATGAAGAAAGACGAAATTGAATTTTGTTTACATTGGTTGTTAGTCTCATGATGCCCAGACTTTTCCATTTTCCACTACATCACTGCATAAATCATGTTCGAAAAACTCGACTTTAATGTTGGTTTGTTTTTCAGTGAAGATGTGCTTTTCAAAAATTACATGAGCCAATAATTCTTCTTCCCAAGTGATGATTCCTACAAAAGTATTTAAATGAGCACTACATAAAACAAATACCTACAGTGTCCTTCCTACCTGCTCCACAGTAGGTAATCAGATAAAAACGTTTCTCCTTTGCTGCCATTCACTGCAGGCAAACCTTTGAAGAAGATGGAACTATTAAAAGTGTTTGTAACTATTATTGCTTTACTGCTGTGCTTTGTACCGAAGCAACAGTTTGATCTGAATATACAGTACTACTCCTGCAGTTATTAAACGGGAGAAGAGGAGCTCACAGCAGCTCTCACTGTGATTCACAACCTTGTTCAATCTCATAAGCCTCACGTGGGTTAGAAAGACACAAAGCTTTGATCTACTGCGATATGAAAGATGAGATAATTAGCTCCTGCTGGTGGCATCACCACCTGAAGTCATCGTGACATCACCACAAAGTGATGTCCTTCAAATTCCCTCTGCCGGCCAACACCTAAACAACCTTTTCGGTGTTTTTATTCAGCCTGTGCAGCTACAACCAACCTTATTTATGACCTATGCATGATGACATCAGGAAGAGATTCACTTCATGGCCCAATTTTATGCTCCTCTACAAACTGAAGTATGCGCAATGGGATGAAGTATAAGACAAATATGACCCTACTTGGAAACTGTTTGGGGCTGTTCATGGAACTACAACATAAATTGAACCATCATAAATTTGGTTTATTGTGCTGCGTCTATGTATGTTTGCTTAAGTGTGAGTGGACTGGGTTTTTACTATTCTGCGATGGCCAAAAATGCCCCCATGGAAATAGATTACCCTAAAAAAAAAAAAAAACAAAAAAAAAAAAAAGTGGTCGGCTGTAAGTCGTTTATTCTGTAGTTTATTAGAAACTTTTTTTTTTGGGGGGGGCGTGGCGGCGGGGAGGTGTGCCTGTTAAGGGTGAGGATAGTCCTTAAATTAAAATTTTTGTGTTTATTTTAGTTATAACAGAAACACATGGAATTCAACCATGATTTGACCCAAAATGTGAAAAAAACAACTTCACTTTCACTGTGGCCCGTGTGTGTGTGTGTGTGTGGGCGGGTATTACTAATGTTGTGGGGACATATATCTGTTTACACACACTTTGTGAAAACTTGCCTTCCTTATGGGGACAAAATGCAAAGTCCCCATAACGTAAATCGTTCCATTTTAGGATGAAAACTTGGTTTAAGGTTAGAGTAAGGGCAAGGCTAGGTTTAGGCTAGCGTAAGGGTTAGGTTTGATCTAGTAGTGGTTATGGTTAGGGTAAGTCTCCAGGGAATGAATCTAAGTCAATGTAATGTCCCCAAAAGTGATAGAAACCCAACGTGTGTGTGTCTCTAGTATTAGTAGGTACTAGCTGGCAGCCATGTAGCTCAATAGTGGAATTAGGGTGATATTGGATATTGGATGGACTGCAACACATTACACCACTTCAGTCATGGACAGCAGAGTGCTTATAGCAAACATCACTTACTGCACACTATCAAACATGCACTCCCTCAAACACACACACAGCTTGACAGATGATAACATCCATTTAACAGACACACACGCCTTTTATGATATTTGGAGCTTGAAAGTAAACGACAAAAGAGGAGGATGTTTAAGGAAACGTTTTTTCGGGGAGATTTAGGGAAGGAAAGTGCATATACCGCACATTAAGCATGTTCTTTCCTTTATGTGAGCGTGCATAAAGCTCTTTTATATCATTTTAGATAATTTCTCGCTCGTACGGGCTCCAGCTAAAACATATTTCTCTCTTTTTATCAGCTTATTTTATCGCTCCATCCTCTTAACAAGCATTTTCCTGTCTCTTTTTGCTAAGTACTATTTTTTCACAGCCTCTCTCCCTTTTGTCAATCTTTCCATTTTGCCAACTCTCATTCACAGTCATCACACACAGTTTGTCTCTTCTTTCATCGTCAGTCCTCTCTCAGCATTTATGTACTTCTACATTTTGCATTGCAGACATGATATAGTATAGGTGTAGCACACTATCTTGAGTCAATACTGACCTTTGGAGTGAATAATATAATCTTTGTGATGTTTTCATGTGTTTTTAATGCATTCCTGCAGTTATTGCTGCCTGGGGAGGAATAGTGTTGATTGAATTGTAATGTTTTAAATGGAATCTCTTCTGTTTGTCTTCACATCCTCTTTCTCAGCCTTCCATCTGTCTCTAGAGCCTCCTATCTCCGTTTTGTCTGGTTTCTCCTTTCTCTTTGACGGTCTCAATCTTGTCTTGCCTTAACTATTGCATCTTTACTCTCTGCCATCTAATTTCACCTTTCTATAGGGTTTAGTTTAGATAACTGGTTCCATTTTGGATCTGGTTCCATGGTGGCAAAATATGTGGATGCACAAAGCTCCAAGGATAACAATGGAATATTTTATGTTTTCTTGATACTTTTATTTTATTTTTTTTTACTAGCAAAGAAAAATGCACAATGTTTTCAGCTACCAGGCTTCTCATAGCTGGCGTTGACCATCGCTTTCACAAGTAAAAATGACAAATGCAGAAAGTGACAGATTATGACAGCTGCAGCTAATTGACATTATTCTGTAAGTAACTTGAGAAAAGGCCAAAATGAAACATGAGATTACCTTCTGTGACATTTATTTTTTTTACATCCATTGCCAACATTTTTATTAAATGTTTTTTTTTTCTATAAATTCTTGCTTTCTACAATATCTGCAAATGGCTTAAATGCAGGATGGTTAAGGTTAGAGAAAGATTGTGATTCAAGTTGATTAACAGGCTAATGCTAACTTCAGGTCTGTGAAGGGACGCCAACCTTGGTCTGCTGCAGGGAAGTCACACATTCTATACACCCACCCACCACATGGACGTCCACACCCTTACTTTCTGCTTCACTACATAAAGGGCATACTGCTTCCTGCACTGGTGCTGAAAGGGATTAGGACTTGAATCGTGAGGTGCAGAGTTGTCCAATGTGGATGTAATTCTTCTAATGTCTTCTCAACCAGAAAAGACTGATTACAGATCTCATTCGAATCTTTGACTTTTAGTTTTATTTTATCTAAGTTACTTACAAAAAGTTGAACACTACACCTAAGTGGTGTACACTTAGGTTTACTAAGTGGATTCAATAAGGGACTCGAACAGATTTGGATTTGATAAGCAGGTTTTATACTGGATTCAGGTTCAATAAAATGCTATCAAACCCCATCCCTACCTTTACGCAGATTATGCTATCTCTTTTGTACATACATGTTTGAATTTGGCCTTCACTTTCTGAAAGTTTATACCACGTTATATCATCATCTAACGGATATACCCTCTGCTTCTCCCCAAGCTCCGTTTTTACTTTTTCCTTTATTTCTGGTTTCTGATGTTTCTCTCTCTCTCTCTCTCTCTCTCTCTCTTCCCTCTTTGATAAGTAATACACTGACCTTCTTTCCAGGCCTGGATCTATTGCGGAACCTTTTCTCATTTGCCTCCCCTCTATCATATCTGAAGCAAGGGAAAGAAATGGGGCAGACATTGCATACATTTACTGTACTGGCACACATCCATAAATACACACAGGAAGTGACAGACAAGGGAAGCATGGCCACAAGGGATGGGGAGCGAGAGATATGCGTGTGTGTGTGTGAAAGAAAAAGAGGGGGATAGCTGACACCAATATGGTGCTCTATTTGTCTGTTCATATTGGTAAACACCACCTCATCTGGCTTTAACGCTGTTTTCGCGGTGACACCCTGAGCGTAATTATGACACATTGTCCTGCTTCTTGCCATTTTTCTTCAGCAGCTACCACATGCTCATCATGTGTACACACGCACAAAAATACACACACACACACACACGTCGTCGGATGGTGTAGCAAATCTGTGCACAGCAACACTTTGATACAAATGCAAGTGCAAACACAAACACACACACCTAAACAAACAGGCACACACACAATGACTCAGACACACACAAGCGTGTCACACTTGTCTTGTATTGTGTTTGCTTACTGGCTTTGTTCCATCCATCACACCATGACAGCCAGTCGCTGCTGATTAGAGCCATGTCAGCCTCGACAGAAAAATCAATGCTGAAATATATAAATAAGAACACAATTAAACCAATTGAGTGGATGGGAGGCAACAAGTGGCCTGTTGAAGTGACACTTCCTGCCAGCAGAGGGCGATGATGAGCCAGCCTCCGTCAAGGGAGAGAGGAGGTTGTTCTGAGGTTTCCTTTGTTAGTTCTCCACCATTTTCCCCATTCCTTAAACTACAACATGTGCATGACTGTAGGGAAATATGCTTGTATGTGTGTTGCCAGTGCATCAGCTTGATAATGACCTCACCCTCGCAAATGATTTTCATCTCAACTTTAAATACAACCCCGTTTCTCACCATCCATCACTGCACAGAACTCAAAACACACAGTTGGCCCCTGGAGGCCCCCAGCAGTGTCATTCAGAGGCCTGTCGGATCATGAATAAAAAATGATTCATGCGTTTTGGGGTTGGTGAAAAGTGAAGTGCCCGGCCTTGGACCTTGAAGAAGCCGGTGAGTTTTTTCGAACCAGGAAAAAAGAAGAAATAAAGTCAGGGAAAGAGCACAGGACAGGCAGTGAGGATATAAACTGAGAAATGCACAAATTAAGGGAAAAGAAACTAAAAATAGAGGAAAAGACACATGAAGAGGCAACTAGAGTGGTCTGAAAAGGAGAGGAAAGAAAAGGAAAAAGAGCGAAAATGCCGCCAGCTGCTCCTGATTCCTCAGTGGAGGAGTTGAGTGGCATTTTTATGAAGAAAAGGCACGCAAGCCAGGACGCCGAACTGCGCCCACTTCACGGCAGCCTGGCACACACACATTCCTGGGTAACGCGGCCTGCACCGCTGCACACACTACAACTGCTCTGTGCATGTGTGGAAGTGGATGTGTTTCTGCAACTAGGAGCAGGAATGCACTCAAAAATGCTAATGCAAAGCCCCTCTCCATAACCTGCTTTTGTGTGTGTGTGTCTGAGTGTGTATTTTTGTTTCTGGCATCTCAAAACAGGATGCTGTTTATGGCTCTTAACAAGTCACTTTTATGTCAAATCTCAAACGGACACACACACACACGCTCACTAAGTAACACCCCAGCGTGGTGTCGCTAATAGCACTAATTAATAGGCTAAATTCTGCTAATTGAACTCGCTTATGCTGAACCTCTCTCTTCCTCCTACTTCTCTTTCATTCTCTCTGGACTTCATGACCACGCTGTTAGCTTTAATTTAAATTTACATGGTGATTACATTACTGTTCCATAGACTAATGCAATCTCTGGTCTTTCATCATTACTGTAAATAATTTCTATAGTAACACTAATCCTACATTCACCTATTTTCAACATTCTCTCATTTTCACAATTTGCTCCCCCTATCTTTATGCCTCAGTATCCTCCCCTCCAATACACACGAACACACACTGACACACACCTCTGCTTCAATTTGAAGCCTCGAGGAGGAAAGAAGAGCAGAAGAAGAAGCAGTGTTCAGTTGAATGAGCAGAGTGTGGAGGAAGAGAACGGGATCTGGGAGGGACAGCCATTAGCCACGCCAGCTGTTTCCCTTGCATATTAATACACAAGCAGGCAGGCAAACACACACACACACACACACACACAGGCAAACATGCAAACTCATACTGTGAAGACAAGACCTAGCAAGACAAGCAGAAAAATCGGACATAACTGTATTCCGCATTAAACATCAAAGTCATGCAAGAGATTTACTATAGAGACACATGCTGCAGATTCATTACATATGTGGGCATGCAGACACACATACGCTATAAAGGTGAGTTCAGACATCAGAAATGCATAACCGATAAAAAGGACATGCTTCAGATTTTTAACAGATACTGTATGTCCATATTCATAAGAAATCCACTCACATGCCAGAGCGCGCACACACACGCAAGCTATAAAGACTAGCCCAGGAATCATGAGCACAAAAAACTGCATGAGATTTACAATGTTGAGATGTGCTGTTCAGATTCATAACAGATACAATGGAACGCACGCGCGCACACACAAACTAACTCAAGCTATCAAGACAAACGTGGAAATCAGACATCTAAAATATATATATATATATGTGCATAAAATCCGAGGAACACACTCACACAGGAGACACATGCTGTGCAGATACGTAGCAGATGCGGAAGCACACACACAGGAGTCTGTAAGAGGGGGAAGAAAGCAAGCGGTGCAGTATGATGGGTAGAGAGAGGAAGAGAAACAAAGAGAGGAGGAGAGAGAGAGGGCAGAGGGTGGCGATGATTGTGGCTGTGGCTCAAAGAATTCCCAGAGTGAGCATTATATATTGAAAGAGGGATAAAGTGCAGAATTGCCTCTTCCTTTTCTCTCTCTGTTGTGTTTCCACCAGAAGACACAAACACTGTCACTTCCTTGGAAGCTTTTCACAATGTTATGTGCTATACTACTACGTAATATGCACTATACATAATATTACATATGGGGCATACAGTAACATTACATAGTAACAAATATGAAAAGTGTTCACTGAGTGAAGTTCATAGTGTTTAATACTTTACTGAAAGGTGTTTCTAATATTTGGTCCACCCAATGTACATGATTGATGGTAGACAAGAAATACAGAGCTTAGAAAGGAAAACGATTCAAAAGCAGCACAAAATCTTAAACTGTTTCATCAAAAACTATAAAGACATTATCTTCATGAATGTAGAATTTATTGTAAAGTTTTACTAGACTGCATTAGCTACTGTTGGTGAAGCTAATCAGCTATCTTAAATACCCTAAAGTGTACGCTACATACTGTACATTACAAAGCAGCTTCTACAATAATCAAGCCTCTTCAGATAATACTGTACATAGTCGTTCAATAAAAAGTTTGGATAGAAAGCCATTAAAGTTTTACTACTGCCATCTGCTAGTCAAGAAACTAAATATGGTAAGGTTTGATCATTTTATTAGAGCTGAAATGGTTAGACAATTAGTTGATCCACAGAAAATGAATCCGCAACATTTTCATATTAGTAAAACGTACATTTTTTTATGCAAAAATTCAAAGAAATTTTTTTTTCCAGCTTCTCAAATGTGAATATTTTCTGGCTTTCTTAGTCTCCTATGAAGGTAAATCGAAACGAGGCGTCACCATGGGTTCTGGGAACTTGTGATGGGCATTTTTCACAGACTAGAAAACTAGCTTAGGCTGTAAATGGTACTGTATGTAATATTGATCGATATCAGTGCATATATATATATATATATATATATATATATATTTTAACTCACAAATGTCAATATTGGTAGCAGCCATGAGGCTCTAGTATCAGTCTGGCTCCATATAAACATGTATATGACACACTAGGTGCTAAGGGACCGTAAAAAATTTATAAATAAATTTAAAAAAGACTCATATACACAGTGGTAGCTACTGTAGAAATCCCCCCTCATGCATTTCTCCAGCATCTATAATGCATTACTACTGCAGACAATCCTTTCTTCAATGTAGTATAGTAAAGGCAGATAAGTATATTGAAATAAAAAACTGAAGCTTCTTTCAGCCTCCTATCAGGCCATTCCTTGTGACTTCTGACAGCTGAAAAGACAGGAAAGCCTGTTTTTACCAAGCAATTGCTCATGGGGATGGTGCACAAGTGCAGCATTAGTTCAGATATCATGCGGCAGATAGCATTAAGGCCTTGGAGACCGTGCACCCTAATGGCAGGGATACCTGGGCAAAACAAGAAAAACAACTGGATAAAAGACAAAAGTGGGGAAAGATAGACATAAATATGGAAAAATAATGTGTCATCTTACCCCAGACAACAAGCAGACAGGCTTATGAAACAAAGGAAAAACAGAGTGACAGGGAGAGGAATTCAAAGGAACACATATTCAGAGACTTGGAGTATGTTCTGAGACAGATGCGCCCATACACAAACATGTACACACATGCTGCAGAAAGTAATAAGTGTTGTGACATAGACACTGAAACACTGAGACAGGGAGAGAGATGATAGTAACGTTAGTAGATCCACACACACGTCTCTAGTGTTAGCTTGACTTATGAAATCCTAACTGTGGCTCAACACCGCAATATTGTCTGAAAATGTCAAGGCTACGATGGTAGCCCCACTGGGACAAAATGTGCTGTCAATACACACAGGGCTGAATCTGTTCTCGCAAAGACATATGGCTTTCATTTATCACATTCTATGCTGAGACAAATTGTTTTCCCAAAACCTCGATGTGCAACTCAACAAGAATGGTAAAGATGAGGTAAAGAAGAAATGTCACGACAAGGGAAAGGAGACCGGAGAGCCGAGTCAGACTCTACAAGACCAATATATCAAGGTATGTTCTTAGGCTTCGCTGCACCTCAATACATATCCTGCTATAACGTGTACTAGATTTCTATGAAAAAACATGCATGTTGTTATTATATGTTTTTTCCCTTTGGTTAAAACCATCTTGGAAATTTGTATTTTCTTTATTTTGGTACAAACTGCCTGATTACAGGGGGGCCAAGGGTCAAAAACAATTAAAAACAGACTAAATATCCCACTTGTTAAGAGTTTTGATACGTTTTTACTAGTTGGAATATTTGGCCCTAGGGAGACAAAACAAATCTGATTCTAGTCTCTTAAACTTCAGCTTAGCATAATGGGTTTGTGCTCTTATAATTAACCTTCTCTGCAGTACAAACCAGTAAAAAATACATACAAAAATAGAATCTGAGCATCAGCCCAGACTGCAATCTGCCCTCGGTTATTTTTTTCTGTTATGCTTTCCAAGCATCAGTGACTTGGCTTTAAGACGTTATAATCTGTCTCCATATACCCATAAACCCTTGCGTTCCGGAGCAATTTCCTGTTCAGATTATGTTCTCACTCCTACCACAACATGCTGCAGTTGTCTGGGAGGAGGACAGAGAGAGCTGCATTGTAAGGTATCTCTGGAAAGTCGAACGATTCCTTCTCACCTGGACAGACGAACGAAACACCTAGGAGTTCAAGAGTTCAAAGAAACCGCTGCAAACATCCTTGTTGTGAACGCACCCTAAATCATGCCAGTGATTCACCCAATCTGAAAATGGGTGCTAAGCCTTACTCAGCGAAAGGAAATCTTTGATCTTTCAGTTTATTACATACAGAAGAAGTGTGAGGTGTGACTGAAATTGTTGAACACATGCAGCACATTAACTCCGACAGCAGTGATAGCTTTACCAGGGATTCAGACGTTCAGGACATACTACGATCAAAACACACTCACATGAACCATATGTGTAACACACACACACATCTTGATCCCCTAGTTTAATTACAGTTGCCTATATTTCTCTACTGTGTTTCACACTAATTAGACAGAAGTGGTCTGTCGCGAGATAAACGATCCCATGTGGTACCCTTATTTTGACTTTTATCACACCCACACACACACACACACTGACAATCATAATACAGCAGTCAGCGTGTGCATCTACGCAAGTGTGAACACATGGACACTGGACAGACAGACGCACGAGAGCACGTGCGTACACATGCACACAAACTCAAATATGCATACACACAGTGGACGCTAATTAGGACGTGCTGGTTTTGATGTTTATAAAAAGGAACAAAAAAAATTCCATCAGCAAACCTCAGTTTCCTGTTGCGAAGGGCTGTTGGATTTTAAAACGTCTTTACAGGCTCTCATGGCAGGGAGGTGCGACACGCTGGGTGCATGACGCCAGGCTCGTAAGGCTCACCGCAGCGCTGCCACTGTCGCCACCAGTCTCTAACCTGTACCTTCTACCCCTCCACACACCACTCTAATGCTGGCCGCAGGACCGCACCCTACCCTGGGCCTCTGTTTATAGATGGGAGGTGAGCTCTGAGTGTGTGTGTGTGTGTGTGTCTGCCTGAGTGAGCGTGTGTAGAAAAGCTTTCACTTTTTTCCCCTGGGGCACAGTCTTTCATTGTGACCCCCACCTTGTGAAAAACTGTGGTGTGGCATGCGGGTCACCAGAGACCCAGAAATGGCCCTGGCACTCAGATTTTATGTGCCCTCAAATTGATCCAAGATGGCAGTGAAGATTCCTGACTAACAATGCAGATGTGGGCCACTGTTGTTCATTAGGAGAGGCCATATTAGTTTAGCCCCAGGTTAAGGCACAGGGGATGACAAGGGATATTAACTTCGGGCTGCTTTTCAGTTGGGGTCTTAACCTTCCTCCACCTCCCATCTCCCTTCCCTATGTTCCTTTTTCCTTTCTCCTGAACTCTCTCTTTGCCAGTTTCACTTCACTTGACCCCTGACCTGTCAGAGCCACCAAGTCAACGGTTGGGTCCTCTGTGTCAAACACCGTCTGTGAAAACACTGGTCAGATAAGCTGAAGAGAGAGCCGAGCCAAACAGCAGACAGCATTCAGATGTGGCAGAGTGCAGCAGCTCTCGGAGACCCAGCAGCTCTCCTCTAATGTGGACAACACAATGAGATAAGCCTAGTGAAGTATCAACACTGTGGCAAAACTGATTCAATGTTGAGAAAACATTGCACGGCGATAAAATGAACAAAGTACCACACATTATTACTGTGTTTATTTCCAAGTTGCAGATAACAAGATGCTGCTGGCTGGAAGATAAGCTGGTGCAAGGAGTCAGGCAAACATATAGCTCCAAGCCTGTATGCATAAACACAGAGTACATTAGAGTGCTACAGGAGGAGCTCTGGGCCAGTCACATGACAAGATACACTTCATTACAGGGATGAATCAACGCTTTCAATTTCAGCATACTGTTTTTCTTGCGGCAGAATTTTGCCAAACTGGATTGTGGAATGTTTCTTCTCTTGCGCTTTAGTTTCTCCGTAATGTCGCAAATGACAACCATGAAAGTAAATTCTCCCCGACAGTGCTTTGTAGTACTGTCCAGTGTTGAAACCAATGATTATTTTGTTGACAAAAATCAATCCATCCATTAGGAGTTGGAGTTTGTCACTGGATTGTGTCACACAATCCTCCTCAGCAGATGGAGTTTGCCCAGTTGTGATGACGCAAATTAGATGTGGATGTCCAGATTTTCATTCTTGTGAGCACTTTTCCATCATCTCAAAGGTGGTTTTGATTATTGATGAATGATTTGATTATTTTTCCAAGTAATTGATTAATAATTTAATCAATAAAATGTCAGAAAATTTGCAAAAAATGCTTGTCACAAATGCCAAGAGCCCATGGTGATGATTTCACACTGGTGGTTTTATCCAAGGTCCAAAAATATTCTATTTATAATGAAATATTGAGAAAAAGCACCAAATCTTTACATTTTAGACGCTGGAATCCGTGATTTTGATTAGTAAAGGATTACTAGATTAAAACTAATCTTAATTTTCTGTTCATCTTCTATTGTTTCAGCAATAGTAATGTGTCAGTCATTTGTTGATGTAGTATAGGATTTCTTTTATTAGTATATTAGCACAGTAGCAAAAGTTTCCTATTTTAGAGAACAGATTGAAGCTGAATTATCCTTTTCATTTTCTTCAGAATTACCAGCCAAACTCCTCTGCTGAGTTCTATTGAAATTTAAATAAAAAATATTCTCCCAAGGTTGTATTGGCAAAAGAAATATCACATTTGAAATGAGCAAACAGAATGAGTCATGTGTCACTTTTTCAGTTTTACAAGCCCAACACTAGCTCTGCTATCCCCTTTAAAAAAAAAGGCAAAAATGTCCATCTCTTTCATTCTGAATAAGGAGACTCCAACAGGTTTCTGTCACTAGGATGAAAAACCAAAGCCCAGACACCCACCGCTCTCAAATAGAGAGCCTTTTAAATCCTCTGACAATGAGCGAGACAGATAAGGGGCGAGAGGGGAGAGCAAGAGAAAGGGAGACACACACAAACAGAGGGAGAGAGAGATAGAAAGGTGTAAAATGGAGAGGATAACGAATGAGTGTGCCGCTGAGAGGGAGCCTTAATGATGTCAATGTGATAAGTCTAAAACGAGGTGAAAATTGAAATGAGTGCTGCCACGGCTGTGGTCGGCGGGGAGAGTGAATAGGAGTTGTGCTGCCACAGCCACTGCATTCATTCGCTCAGATTAGCTGGGGGAGAAAAAGAGAAACTAGTAAGGAGGAAGGAGGAGAGGAAGTGGAGAGATCTGTGAACGGAAAAAGCTAAAAAGGAAAAAAAAACAAAACAGGTGACGAGGAGGGGACAGAGGGGGAACCAGCTAGACATGGAAAGAGGGTAAAACTATAGAAACCAATAGATGAATGTAAGAAAATTGGTGAGACAAAGGGAGAGTGGGAGCTAAGTTCAAGCCAAAGTCAATTGAACAACTAATGTGAATCGATTTGTTGCCTCTGCTTTTGCTCTTTTGGGAGTGAGTGACATTTTAAAGGCATATTTTATTATTGGGAGGAGGTGGGGCTGTTTGCCTGGCAACTGAACACACTGACAGCCTGCTGACAGCTGTACGGAATACACTGAATAGAAGAAATACTGAAAATGGCCTGTCTGTGCTCGGGGATCCATTGTGTCTGGTGAAATGTGTGTAATGTGTCAGATAACATACAGAGGGAACATGGGAGTGTGTGGGAGTGCACACTTGCTTCCGTGTACACTCTTGCACAAGTCTCTGTGTGTTTACCTACATGATAAATACTGCAAATGACCTGTTTTTTACTGGCTGCGTTGCGCCTTCAGAGTAAGCATGTTGTGTGTGTGTGTATGCATGTACAATTGTCATATTTTATTATTAGGCAGGTGGGTACACTTGTCTCCATATGTCCACTGTGGGTTTCATGCTTCCTCCATGTGTGTGTTCTCGCATGTGTGTGTTTGTGTACTGCCATGTGTTTGTGTGTATGTGAATGTGAGTATGGTCTGTGAGAATAATTCATGGCAGTGAGTGACTGAAATGTGGTGTCCGTCCACAGGCAGCCTGGAGTTCTGCCAGTATGGAGGGCCAGCATTAATAATTAAAAACACTTTTACAGGGAGGATCTCTGCAGCGTCTGTTGTCGGCTGTTCTCTTCAAGGGCACATTCAGGACAGTCAGACAGAAGAAGTTTGGAAACACTGCACTGGAAAAAATCCCAAAGATAGCACGGTTATACAGAGAGGTCACCACTAGGCAACAGTTTTAGTTTGGTTTTCCTCCACATCTAATCGTTCTAACTGGATAGTGCAGCTCCTTTGTCTTTGTAATTGATTCAAGGTGTTTAGTCTGTCCTTTTCCACCAAGCATATGATCATTTTTGGTTCTGGACAATGAAAAGTCAAAGAAGCGTCTCAGGAATTCGCAAGGACCTACATCCAAAAGCAGGGCGCCAAAATAAATAATTGAATCCAAGTAGTCTTAACAGACCTCGGCAGACCTCATCTCTCAGCAGTCTTTGGTCAGAATCCAGTGAGAGTGGTAAACTGATTTTCATGGTGTATGTAATCCTGGGGAAAGTCTTCCAAACAGCATGCTGTGCTGAGGAGCGGATCAAAAAACAAACAAACCAACATAGCTGTTCACCAGCATGGCCACGGTCCAACCCAAAGGAGTCATCCTTAAGCCCAAATGGCTGGCCAAGTATCAGCACTGGGCCAATCCATGGTTTATTGGAAACATTAATGACTAGCAAGGGAAATCAGCTTTCGCATATTACAAATTCTGAACCACACACATTATCGCACATTACGGACACTTGCACATATTTTTTTCATATGCAGCTAATCAAAGATTAGGACACATTCCCCTTAAAAGTCACAAGTAAAAGGCATTTCAAAAAGTGTCTTGCTTCTGTAATCCAACAAACTTTCATCTGAAACAAGCTGTTATGGCAAGACATAATGTGGAGGTTGGTTCCTAAAAGTAGTTATTTAGTGCATAATAAAATTGACTCAGAGCTTTGCACGTAAGCTATCCTAACCCTAACTAAGATGATATCAACAAGGTCACTGTTAAACACAATGTTAGCCATTTTTTATCCTACAGAGTCCCAAGCCATATTAACCTTGCGCAACCACTCAAGCTCACTGATGTTTGGAGAAATTGTGATGACAAGACCATACAGCGCTACAGCTACTTTAATCATAAAAAAAACAATATATACAAAAATGGTGGATGTAATGTCATGCTTACCAGCTATTAACTACATTTTAAGTTCAGGTTTATCCGATTTTAATGATGACAGAAGCTTTTTGTTTTAAACAGTCTATAGCAGGGGTTCTCAAACTTTTCTACTTCAAGGCCCACCTGTTCATACTTGTACCCAGGGCCCATTTAAACAAATAATACAAATGATTTTGGATAATCTATTCTATTCTAATATATAATATATTGGTCTTGGCAGTCAAAGAACGTTGCTGCAAATGTGCCTGTTCAAAACAATGACATTATCTGGAATATGTATTTTTCATATATTTAATGAATGAACATTAAATTAAAACAAAGCAGAATTAAATTGTTCTCATTTTTAATTACAAATGAAGAACGGATTATCCGATGATACATGGACTATTACATTCCCAATGATTAAAAACCATTTGGTTATCTTGAGTGCGAGTAGGATTGTTTTATGATCAGTCACTCTCATCGGATAATCCGTACTTCATTTGTAATTAAAAAAGGAAAAAAAAAAAAAAAAAAAAAATGTAATTCTGTTTTGTTTTAATTCTGTGCTCATACAATACAATTGATTCAATATGAAAAATACATGTTCCAGATAGTATCATTATGAATGTTGTAAATATACGTCAGAGTATGTAATATAAAAATACATTTAGAAATCCTCTGTTGCAGAGTTCTCTCTTTTTGACTTAGTCTACTATAGTATTGTGTTAATAATAAAGTAAAAAAAACTCGCTCGCTGTCTATATACATCCATGGGCTGTCAAGCGAAAAGTTCACACCATGGACTGTATATAAAAGATGGTCGACGCTTCTCCACATCCTCCTACTGTACAAAATTGAAGCCAAAATATCCCGGCTATTCCCGGAGCTGGCCATGTTTGACCTGTACTTAGAGTTTTTAGTTGGCTCATGTCCCATCTGCTAACATGGAGGGGGTGGGCTTTATGACCTAAACTGGAGCCAGCCACCAGGGGGCGATCAAGATGTTTTGGCTTCACTTTTGGGGAGCAGACATGTCTTCCATCTTTATAGACAAATCGATGGTTCACGCATGCATCAGCTTATCTCTGATCAGGGCCAACTACGTACAGTATGCACACATTCCCAAAACTGAATGTTATATTTAAACACATCATTCTCCATACATCTATTTGCTAAGTGTTGTTGGTTAGTGCTATTTCTGCTGCTAACCGTGTTAAAAGCTGAAACACACTACCCACCATCCAAGCCTTCGGTCACACTGTATATTATTCAGTTTAAAATATTACTGCTGCAAATCACGTTGGTTGATAAATGCCCAGTAGCTGCTGTGCACGGCTGCACAGAAAGCTAACTTCACCTAACTTTATTTGACCTTTATATTTGTATGAAATTCAAGACATACTTCATCTACTAGTGTACTGTCAAAAGATAACCCCGAACAATTTCATTTCAACAGTGTCTTTTGCCCCTGGAGGTATAAGGTTTAGTTTTCTGATTTGACTGAAAAAATAGAACGATGTGAATAGAACGATTGCACCAAGGTAAATTGCATTTGCCATAATTATTAACTATGATATTTTGGACTGAAATAACACTCTTCCAATGTGTGTTCTGCATTTGTTGTTTGTTTTTTTTTGTAATGACAAAATAAGCTTTAGATAGAGACTGGGGTGTGCATGCAAAGTTTCTACTACAGTCACAGGTGAACACCATGCTCCACCTTTCATCTCCACCCTTCTCCAACCAACTGTTCTGCTTGACATTCCCCTAATGTGTGTAAGTAAACTGAGTTAAAACTGTACTAGTGCCTTGGTACATCGTGGCTTGTGTGTGTGTTCAGTAATAGGCACAGATGTTTGTCGAATGTGAATCTTGGGAAAAGACAAGAACCCCCCCCCCAAAAAAAAAAAAACCTTCTCAACAAGTCAGTGCTCAAAGGTGTGATAGAAAGGCTGAAAACGAATCGCTTTTGCATGTGCACACACCCCCATTACCCGCCGCCCCAACCTCCCTCCCCCCATTCTCGTGGGTGTCGGAGTGAGAAATTAAATTTTTCTGATGAGAAAGTTTTTCCTGCCCCCATTCCTCTCCTCCCTCTCTCTCCTCCCATCCATTCTTTAATTTATTTGCTTATTTATGAACTATTAATTTATGCACTGAGAGAGAAATTAACAGTTGTGCAGTCAAGTGTTCGGGCTGCTGCCGCGCTCACAATAGATGATCATCACCAAGGGACTGGCGTGAGTCACATACACACAGAGAAACACATGACACCATACACTCACTCAAAAGGGAAAGCAAGACAGGTGCTGCATATCAATTTGTACGAAAATAACTGTCCATCAGTTCTGCGTAGGAAACAACAAACCTCCATTTGGTTTTAATTGTTACATCTAAGCCTGAGTACCCCCCAACCATTGTTATGACAGTGTGAGAACATGAGGTGTGTAACATTTTTAATGTGGGGGAAATTAATTGATTAAACTGTTTCTCCCACACTGATCTATTACATTCCGCGGACAATGTGTTCACTCACACTTCAGGCAGAGTAGTACAAAATATTGCTCTGCCAAGACTTCCTAGGTAAATAAAGACCAAGAAACCGTAACACACACAGCTTTCGGTCTTGTAACACTCAACTATTACGCTTATGAAATCCTTTTTATTGCCATGAAAACTGAGTATCTAGAGAAATACTTTAATTGAACAGAATTAATTTTAGAAGTGGTCTAATGAGTTTGATCATTTAGACCAGTTAGTCCTACAGCAAAACTGCACATCCCTACAGGAATGGTAAGGACACATTAAAGGGAGATTGAAAAATACCATAAGGTATGTCAGAAGCAAAAGGCCAGGATTCATCAATAATTACAACATGCTATGAGTCCATATAAGAATATTTAAAGGCCAAGTGTTTCACAGCTACACCGCCGCTATCCATCCCCTCGCACTCCAGTCTACACCCACATGCTCCGTTTCAAGTTCCCACGCCCACGCTATCCCAACATGCTACATGTTTATCCAGTCAGTCAGTCAATTGGGTGAGGCAGTCCATCAGGCAGTCAGCGTGGGCGGGAATAAAACTGACATGGAGACCGGTCGGCCAGCCCCGTGGGGGTAGTGGAACACGACACGACCCATGCCGCCTCATTAGTAGGTTAACTGGCACATGTGGGCGGCCAATGACCGTGTTTTTGTATGTATGTGTGGGAAGGTAGAGTAGACGGGCGGAGCTGCAAGTGAGTGACAGCGGCATGGGCGGTGGGCTGTGTTTTGGTGGCCGGAGAACACCCCAGGGAAGGTGACAGTGTGAGTTTACGTGTGTGTCTGTGTGAAATTGAGTGTGTAGCAATGAGGTCAGCTGCAGTGGCATCTACATGGTTCTCAGTGAAAAAACGCCTGTGGGTGGACAGGCTGTTTGTCGAACTCGGTCTCCATTTAGCTTGGACAAGCGGACCACACACTGCACCAAAATGACCACAAGGACTGAGTGCCGACCCCCTGTGACATGCCTGGACCGGAGGTCGACCTCAGGATGAATTTGCACCTTTCTGTCTGATTTTGAAGCCTATGTATATTCAAAAGCCTTGGTTAAATTGTTGTGAAAAACATTCCTCAAATGTAATATTTCCAAATAATTACCAGTTTCTATTTTCTATCGGATTTGTCTTTGCACAAATGTCCCCCCCTTGCCTTCTAATGAGGGATCTTTTCTGACGGACTGAAAGTTTTTACCACTGGGCAACCAGTGCTTAAAATTTAGGAGTAGACAGTGAGACATTTTTGCTAAATGTTTAATCTAATTGAGACAAGTGGAATCACGTTTTAAATCATTTGAAAGCACGGTAAAAAAAATCCTGATTTTTGCCTTAAAGCAGTCTTGCAAATTTGATCCGGTGTCACAACTTAAATCACAGTGATTTATTGATGATAAAATGTTATAGTTTATACTTTCGAACTGCTTTAAAAGTGGACATATCACCTCTGGGATAATTAACCACAAGCCGTTGTGTTTATTCAAGTATTCATGTAAAAAGATGCTGTTTTCATTATTTGATGTCTTTTATCCACCTTATAAAGCTGCAGGTGGTCGCCTAATGGTTCTTTTGTTCCAGCCGTTTCAATTACTGGACCACATGGAAAAATTTGGATGATAAAACTTTCTAACCTCCCTGCACAATTAATGTCAAGGTGCCCTTGAGCACAGCAGTTAACCTGATATTCAGTGGTAGGGGATGGTGGTCGTACTGGGTAGTGACATCATCTAGCCTGTGTGTGTACCCTGTTTTCCCAGTAGTTGACCTAAAAGTCAAATATGTTTCTTAAGTTATCTTACTGGTTAAATGAGGATTACCTCAGAATTATTGAAATCCACCCACCTGCATATATTGGTGTGCCGTTAATGGCAGAGATAACAAGGAACACGAACTAATTGGTATTCTCTCTCACACACGACAGATGGACCAAGCAGACACATAATATCTCATCCGCATGAACACGCACACATAAACATAAGCCCCCTCCAGCGTTCCAGATAGGCTGGGTCAGACTGGACCTTTCCACATTTTGATGATTGACGGCTTGGCCTAAAAGAACTGCTGCAGAGCTCTGTGCGTATGTGTGTGCGTGCAAAGCCGTAGGGGGCTACCTAAGTCAGTTATTGATCCACAGGGCCCCTTTAGGCCACTAATCAAATGATGCCGATGCTGAGGGGACACAAGAGGCACTTAAAAGTTTCTCAAGTTTCTTAGACCCGTAAACCACCTACACATACACACACAGGACAGAGTCTGTCAGTCTGTTGTTCAGTTTGCTTCGGTGCGTGTGTCTACATGTACCCCAACAACCTCCCCTTCTGTCTGGGCCATCCATCAACCCTAGTGACTGATGGGTTAACTCCAGCAGGTCCAGCTCCACAGATGGACTTTTCCCTACAGCTGAAGTCCACAGGGAGAGGCCTTCACTGGGCCAGGCTTCTCAGAGAGGCTGGGAGTCTAGCCCTAGATCAATGGTAGACTTTAAGGATCTCAGGCCTAATACAATAGTTGTGATGTGTGTTATTTTGTGTATATGGGGGACAGTTGATGATGGATGGGAATATGGTATGGATGGAAGGGTAGAATGGATAGATAGATAACTATGATGCTGACAGCAAATCTATGAGACGTGTACACAAAGATGATTGCTACTTTAAAAGCAGCAATACATGAGTGTGGTGACGAAGGAAATATTGAACAATACTAGCAAAATACACAGACGTCACAGGATCAAATTTAGCTCATGACTCCGTTCCGTGTCATTCCATTTCTCCAACCTCTATGGCTACAGAATAAAGAAGAAAAGATTTACAATCATTTTCAGAAAGAATAGCAAATTGCTGCCATTTGGAAAGGACTACCCAGTGTGTTGCAATATGCCAGGGTGCAGACCAACAATACTGTACAATCACTGTTCCCACATCTGTTGCCGGGGTTAATCAATGACTATACAGTGACAGCAAAAAGACTGCTGATTCCATATGCTGGGCAAAGAATAGACAATAATTGACTAATCAGAACTTGATAGAAGCCACATAGGGTGGAGAACAGCTGCTGTGCCCAGTGAGCCCAACTGTAATCACATTATGCATTATTGATCTACTAAACTGAGGATTATGGGTTCTGATACTTCTACTGGCAATGAGAACAGTCACAATTTCCAAGGTCATTGTCGTAGTGCTGGGACTGAACCAGTGACCTTTGGGATTATCAATTCATAGTTTGAGCTGTGATATAAAACATTAAAAAAAAACAAAAAAACAGCTACTTAGATTTCTGTCTGGTATCATGAAGGAGGCCGATTCCAATAACTTTCCTCTCAAGCACCATATTTTGTGACACACACACACAAAGACAGACACTCTGCCATTTGGATATTAGAGGTGGTGCTTCGGGCATTAGAAGTGTAGCTGCAAACTGTCCACACTGCACTGCAGAGATATTGATGTCTTAATACAATAAAAAGCAAAATAAACATTATTATCCTGATCGTTATAATTATCTTCAGCCCAGAGGCTCAAACTGAATTATTCATAGAGTGCTTAATTAAATGGGTAGACTAGGCTGTGTGTGTGTGAGAATTTGTGTATGCGTGTGTCTCTCTGATGCCCAATGTCTCTTGGACAGTAACATTAAATGAGTAAATATTCAATAATTCTGCAGGGACTTAGAAAGAAAACGATGATGCTGTGACAGAGACATGGGGGGGAATAGAGAAAGAGAGGGGGAATGGATTACACACGCATCCTCGTTCGCCCTTCACTGTGGTCCTTGTTGATGAAAAGGAAGACAGACATCCACATTTAACGTTTCAGAGCGACGAGGATTTATTTATTTTTTTTATACACTTCTTACATTTACCTACTGGCACAATAAGCAACCAGTCACTGCACTCCACAACACTACTCATGGAGGCCATAAGACACACACAAAGACACACACAAGCGTGTAACAAAACTGAATACGAAGCCTCTAATGCAGTCAATAGTGATGTCAAGGCCACAGTAGTTAAGCGGTGGAATAGTAGACCGTTATTACTTCTCCCTCACTCTGATTATTGTATCAACCACTGAATGAAAGCTCTTCCTTTGGTCCTGCCACTGATATTACTCTTAGGAAATGTAGATGGAGTCACAATGCAAATACACAGACACACATATACAGTATGTACACATACTGTTTACACACAAATAGACGCAAGCAAACTTACACAAGAACTTTAAGATGCACAAATTCACAAAGAACACTCACACACATCTACTGTATGATATTTGCATACGTGCACACTCAGTGGCATGACCACACACAAATATACATGTACAGTATGCACACATATTTGCATAAATAAAACTGAACAAACGTGCACATGAACACATATGAGATCTCTAATACAACTGAAAGTTCCTACTCACTCTTTCACTCTCAGCATTAACTCTGTTTCCGTCATCTTTTCCTCAAACATTTGATGTAGGTATGCTCCACACACACGTGCAAACCAATGAAGTGCTGATGTGCCAACAGGCGTAGTCTGGACACTGTGGTAATGTAACAGCCCATTCACTTTATTATGCATTAGTACCAGGGTTGCTTTTTCATTACATCCTAATGACATTTGGTAGGGTCCACTAATCAGCCTCGAGAGACCCCTGCTGACTCCCCAACACAGACACACACACACACACACACAAACTGTATGTTTAAGCATATGTTCATATTTCTGCACAGAAAACTATACACTTAAAGATGTAGGACACTTATAGGCAGCACAAGTGCAAATGTGTCCTTGTAGGCATACAGGGACACAGGCACACAAAGAGAGATGCATTTATGTTGTGTATGTGCACTGAAAAAACATACAGCCATTTCATAAGAAAAGCAATTTCGAACTCGCCTCCTAAGTCTAAAGTGCACTTACTGTATACAATGAACAGACCCACACAGGGGAGGGACTTTGGATGCCTGGGGCCCCTGGGTTTGAGTCATTATCCAGGCCCTACCTACACCATGAAATGATACATCACAACTGCTCAATAGGAGAAATGCCATGCCAGCAGGATCATAGAAAGGCTATGTCACTGTATGTTAATGCTTCTGAGTAGGCTATACATAGTTATACTACTATATGAAAACTAAGTAGGTGCTGAGCAGAGGGAGACAGAGAGAGCGATATCAGACATCTTGGATGGACACTAAACCATGGACACTAGGATCCTAGAGTAGGGCAATCAAAACAAAATCCAAGCTTAAATAGCGCCAGAATGCTCATAATTAACTGATCCCTCAGCTAACACCATGTCAAAACCTAAAAAACAGTACACTGTATGACAGTCTGATCCTCCAAACGTCCAGTTTGAGACATGAGAGAGAGATTAAGAGGAAACTCAAGGAGTAGAGAATGTTTGCGTGCCCACGCGCACAGAGGGAGAATGATAGCACAAGGTACAGAACAGGGATACCACAGACAGTGCGAAAAACTCCTCAAAACACAAATGACACACCATTCAACAGACTCTTGCCTGTCTGCAAGTGTACAGCAGCATTGAACAAGTCAATAATATTCTCCAGAAGCACAGTAACAGTCCAAATAATAGTCGTAAAATCAGTTACTTACCTTTAGACTTGCTGTATTCTACATATTCTTTGAAGCAAAATTAAAATTCACTTTCCCAAGCTAGTCCCTCACGCAACAGTTGTCAGTTATTTGGCCGCATCTTCTTCCAATGTGACAGCCGCTGTAGCATGAAGACCAGAAACAATCAGTCAGTTTGGTATTTTTCACGCATGTCACTTTTACATTAATAGCTTTTTGTTGTTTCTTTATTTTGCACCGCTATTAGATTTCCTCTTATCCACCATGACAGCCCACCTGCATGACCCCCTAATTGGCAAACCCCATCCAACCAACAAAGAGTGATTACGGAAAAATACACAAACAACCAGTTTCATCATCCAAGTACAAGTAAAATTGTAATACATGTGTTTTATGTACTTTTGTCACTGGTGTTTTCAGTTTTGTTTGTATGACAGGTTATGTGCTTTGTAACTGTAAAATTAGTGTTTTTATTTTGATGATTTGATAATGAATATTATATGACTAAATGATTTTCTATTTAGAATTTGGACGGTATTGGGAGGCACATTGCTGCATCCCAGGTTAGTCCGTGCTCAACTCCAGCCTGGCGCACACATATACCCACAGATGCAATACATGCAGTATTTTAAGCACACATTCCACCAGTTTACTTTGATTCTTCACTACACCACAGCTCTAATATCTTCACACAAGAGTGGGAAATAGAGAAGAAATAAGAAGATACCCAAGCACACACACGCTCCTCTGTTGCATATGCATAGAGGCATCCGCTTATATGCAAACATGCACACAAACACACCCCCAAAACACACAAGAAAGAAATGTGTGGAGGGATTAGGTTGATACTGTAGAGTATCGCCTCGACTGAGTACTGAGTGATTAGGTTTAGAGTTTCAACCTTGGGGCAACAGTGAGCAAGGGACATAGGAGTGTGTGTGTGTGTGGTGCCAGAGGCCAGAAGTGTTATTGTACTGAGGCTGGGTGTATTGTTTCAACCCTGAAGTGTTTCTGTACACAGCGATCTGTTGACCCCTACCTGAAAGCTCTTAAAATTGTTTTCTCCCATCCAAAGCTTTGGCACTCTTTCCCATAATCATCTGGAGAGAATGCATCATATTGAGGGCAATTTCATCAAAAGCAAGGACAAAGGACATTCTTTTAATACAGTTTTATTTATTTTCTGCTCTCTTTGTTGTTAATTTTGTCTGTTACTAATGCCTTTGCCCACTGACAGCAATATTAGCACCCTATAATGTATAAGCTCTGTTCTGTCCTAACTGTTACCTTATCACTTATTTTAAATATTAACTTTACTACCAATTACCTCTCTCAGCTATTAACTTTAATACCTATTCCCAATAATGTAGAATTTAATAAAGAGGCAGATAACTAACAACATTTAGTTGGCCATCATGAAGCAACATTTTCTATTAAAAATGGGGTGTGAGATTCTAATCCAACACACGACTTTGTCAAATTCAGCAAATATCTCCGCTACCTGTCCGCTCATCGTGTGCGCTGCAAAAAACCAAACAAATCTGGTGTTTGTACACAGCCCTGGCTCTGTAAATGGGAAAGAAATACAGAGGCTCAGACCCAGCCATACAGCACTATTCCAGCCATGATTTGTGTCATTTCAGTACAAATCGTCGCGACCCTCCTCCACCCCATTCACCTCCAGTCATCACTTCCAGCGCCCAAGTCTGAGCTCACCTGAAGCCTACTGCTCTTCTCATCCATCCAGCTCTCAGCACTCTCTTTATCCCTCACCACCTGTGTCTATTGGGGGGGATCCTACACTACTCACAGCTTCACTATCCCCTTTAAAAAAATGACGATGTCCCGATGGGGTCTAATCACCAAAGACTTCACATTTCTCATCCTATTGTGCACGTGTCAATAAAATTGTTCATTCGAACGAAGTCTCTCCTGATTGAAATGGCAGTTGAACTATGTTTTGCTAGGCTTACTCCTTCTCAGAGCTCTTATTGTTGCTGAAAAATTCAGTTGAGTTTCAACGGGGCAGAGACAATGGCCACCCCAGAGTCAATATAATCGCTTCCTTTCCAATCTGCCCAGAATGCCTTCTCTTTTTTTTTAACTCACATAGTGCTATAGAGCTAATCTAATATTAGCTCTGCTCAATAGAGGTATATGACCTTTGAGTCAGGGTACTTTTAAGTCTACCATGGCCTGATCAACTAATGGTGTATGTATAGTCTAAGCAAGCGGGCACAGAGAGCTTCATTGGCTACTTAATGGTGGCTGTTTAATCGAATTCTTTTTCCCCCCCTTAATTCCTCGTGTCTGTTTTATTGGCAATGTTTTTCAAAGGGAGGAATCCACTCAGTGTGTGGAGAAGAAGGCGGAGGTGGGAACCAGATGCACACTGAGTGTGTGTGTTTGTGTATAGGCCCCCATGGCTCAAAGGATAAGACATGGATAAGACAATGGTGTTTGCTACTGGCACTAAAGGCTCATTATGGGCGGCCCCTCCTCAGCTGACACACACAAACACAAACATGCACACAGAGAAATACACACTCCAGCTGGGACGGTACCCCGTGACAGGCACTAGGACTCACAGATGCCCAGGTGGTGCAGAAAACCCTGGAGCTATGCCCAGACTGGCATAGGAGAGACTGCCTACACACTTCAAAAAATGAGCGCACACACACACATAGAAATGCACACATGTACAGTTGCAACAGCCTACACACACCTATAATGCTCACGAAACCCATGGACTGACACTCACAAAAGCACACCCTTGCTCACTCCCCACCTTCTCGCAATTAACACTGCTCTTATAGCTTGAGGCACAGAGGAAATGAGGTTTTGTAACTGTGTGCGAGAGAGGGAGAGAGAGTTGTAAGAGGTAGCGGGAATAAGGAGGAGGTGGGTGGAGGGTTATGGTTGGTGAAGGAAATATAATGTGTGGCATGGAACTATGTACTCAGAGTACGGTAATGACTGTACATGAGAGGTTGTGCGTGTCAGTGTATATGTGGGCCCGGATGTGTGCATTCCCGTGTGTGCATACGTGCACCCACATTAAGTCGTTCCCACCCATTCCCTCTCTAAGTATCATGTTCAGAGGCTGCAGTTCATTCCTGTCTGTCTGATTGTGTTGTTGTGCAGTCATGGCTAATTACCCTGATAGTCTGTTGACAGCGCTGAGACAATTAAACAGCCAAATGGAAAACAGGAGGGGAAACTTGTCTGAAATGTCCTCTCTGAGAGTTGAACTAAAGAGTGATTCATCTCCAACATGTGTTTATAATAGGAAATCGTTTACAGGCAAAAGGGATGGAGTTTGTTTAGTAAATTGTAGGATGCCTGCTCTGATGTTCGCTTCAGAGTCAGAGCGGTTACAGTTTTGTTTGTCTTACATCTCAATGTATACATCTCAAGCTTGTAGGAGAACAATTTACCCAACATTATCATGAACTCCTATAGTGTTACCAAATACATTATAGGCTACCCTGTATGGCTGACCACCAGATGACTCGATACAGGTTTCACAAACTGGCTCAGGGAATGTGATGAGACTTACTTCAACAAGAGTCATATACTGAACCAAAACTAACACAAATCATAAGTCAGACCAAAAGATAATGAGGCAGGGTGGATGCTGCAATAGGAAGTGAGAGACCGAGGGAACACGTGGGCCAGCTTTTACAGCCCAAATGCCCAGGTGAGCTCAATCAGCTGACAACCCTCCCATGCCTGCTGAGGTTGCCTGGAGAGCCTCCAAGACAGTGGGAGGGGCGTCACACAGGATAGTATAAGACAAGCCACAACTTTTTAAGGTAGGGTCACAGCATTCAGTTTGCCAAGGTGACTTTTAACATACAAAAATATATGTCAAAAGAACCTAAATCAAATAAAAAACCTGTTCTTTTATATGGACTAACAAGCACAGGCAATTCATTTTAGTTTTCCAAGTATTTATTTAGGAATACAATTTGAGGCTTTCATTTCAGTATGAAATTGTATGTCATTATATTGAACATCTGTTTCTAGTCTTATATTTAGTAGTCCCACCATATATTGTTCACCTTTTTTTTGCCTGGCTCTATGGATGGCAATGTTGATCTGTCGGACCGTCAGATTGTATAGAAGTCTGACAAAATTATCGCACTTCTCACATAATTTTTTACCGCAGTAAACTTCTTAATGCATTTATGGTCTTCTTCAATACAGCATCATGTTCATTTTGTAAATGATGGTCCCATTTAGAGTAAACTAAACCGTAAAGTGGGGTAAGCTTTAGGGAGTGGCTATCTTGTGATTGACAAGTTGCTACCATGGTGATCTGTCCTCGGGATCTCAGTCAGATCCCCCCTCACTCCTCCCCAGCTCCACCCTCTCATCCAAATATGGTCACTTCTGGCTCCAAAAAACCCAAAGTGGTGACAGCCAAAATGTCTAACTCAAGGCTTCAAAACTGTAGTCCACACAGCAATAAGCGATGTCACGGTGGCGACGTCCACTTTTATACAGTCTGTGTCCCCATCAAGATGATTTGTAATCACTTAGGTGATCCCCTGAGTTTTCGTCTAGCACCATCATCAGGTCAAATTTTAAATTCAATACTTTGGTTTATGACCAAAATATGTGCAAATACTAATGACATTCCCATCAGCCTCAATTGAACATTATGTTTACTACTAATAAGCAAATGTTCGCATGCTAACACGCTAAACTAAGATAGTGAACATGATAAACATTTTACCTGCTAAACATCAGCATTTTAGCATTGTCATCGGTTAGAATTTAGCTCAAAGCACCACGGTGTCTACGTACAGCGTGGCTGTAGATTGTAAGTCATGTAAATTGTTGCCTGGTCTTTATTTCTGCAAAGACTCCGCTCTTTTTCAAACCACCATTTGAGAGTAAACAAACAAACAAAAAAATAAAAATCTAGTCAAGGGATCATAATAGCAATACTTCAACCAAATCTTTTGGTTACTCAGCACCCCAGGTTCCAGTACAGTTTTGACATAATCAGATTTAGAAGCCTATCCTTGTCTAGAACATTAAAAAACCCCACATTGCTCCCATCTGCAAAATCCATATATAATTTTTATCAGCATGTAATAGAGAAACTGGCATATATGAAAGGCAGGTCTGTCCCATAGGTGAGAGCAGCCTCCATTATGTACACACATTAAAGGGAATTTGCATAAACATGATGAGGGAATCAAAAGGGTTAGGGGTTAGTGTCGCTTGGAAACCGGGGGCTGGGATGAGAAGAGGTTTAGAGATGCATTATGGGATTTCTAACAATGATTTTTGAGGCATTTCTCCTAAGATAGGAACATATGCATTTTATACAGACAGGGAAAACAAAGGAAGGGGATGACATGCAACAAAGGTTGTGAGTAGAATTTAAATCCACAACATCAGCTGTAAATGGTACTACATGTGTCGGCTGAACCTCCACTTCACCCGTGGGATTAAATAAATTGCGGTTATATAAGCAAAGGTTGTCTAAGGCTAATGATTGCCTATGGAAAACAATCTCTTCACAACTTACTGCTCCCAGCGTTCTACAACATCAAGATTGATTTTCCTCCAGCGTTTCAGAAGAATACAAAATATTCTCAAACAATTCACAGCTTCAAAATGCATTTCAAGCGCTAAGCACTGCTGTGTGATCAGTCTTTGTGTCGAGAGCTCAGTAAACCCACGTCTCGAACTCAGTGAAATATACACGATCAGGGCCGGCAGCAGGGCAAGCTTGGCACCAGAGTTGTCGCTGTAGACCGATTCCAGATTGGGTCTTCAGGGGTTGTGGGGGGTGAGGATGGATGGGTGGTGGTGGTGGGGGTACAGTTGGCAGGGTTGTTCACACACTTAGGGCCAGGCCTGGGGGTGTGTGCACATGTGTGTGTGTGTGTGTGTGTGTGTGTGTGTGTCTGGCTCCTGGTGTGTGTTGGCAGGATGTGTGCTGGCAGCACCTCCGTCTGACACCACTACAGTTGGTCCCCTCTGTATATCCTTCGCACCCCCTGCTCTCCTGCGCCACAACCTGCCCTCCCTTCCGGGGAGGAGGCCTGGGTGCCCTTCTTCCCACTTTTCATCATCTTCTTCCTCCTCCACCTTCTCCTTCATTGTCTGTCCACGCCATATTTTCCATCCTCTCTAAACCTCATTCTGCATATATGAGTTTTGAGGACCAGTGCTGATATTTTGAGACTGAAGATGTTATTGTCTAATATTGTGAGGTTATAGCCAGCATTTAAATTAAAAATTAATTCATAAAAAAAAAAAAAACACAACTAAGCAAAATAATAAAATATAGTCTGCTCAGAAAAAAAAAAAAAAAAAAAAAGCTTTACAGGGGTGTTTTCAGGCAGCTTCGGTCAAAGAGGAACTGCCATCATATTGGCAGTGGATGCCAATATATGATATAATAAAAAAAGCAATAAGTGACCGATGTAACTGCAGATCATATTTCTGCCTAACTATAACCAGATTTGCACAACAAACCCATCCTCCCTGTCTTTGTTTCGGTTTGGGAGCTATGCCTGTGCACCAAAAAGTTTCCATGAAACATCCATGAAGCCAAATTTCCTTTCGACTGGAACAGATTTACTATTAATATTACAAGTTTCCACATCAAGGAAAACCTCATATCTCCAGAACTAAGAAAACAGTCAGTTTTCAGATTAAAAACACATGATGTTTTATTTAATCAAGTTCTTTTTTTCCTTCCAACGATTTGATAATCCTGCAGAAATAAGATGACATAATACCATCCGTGGAAGTAAAAAAAAAAAAATTAACTAAAGTGGAGATGCACAGTCTTTACATGGCAACAGCAAGTTTCTCCTTGCCCCCCCCGCCATTAGCCCTCCCTTGCCTCCGGCATCTTTGCTCCCTCTCTCTCTGTTCTACATTCAGGACAGTAGTCACCCTGCTTCCTGAGTATTTTCTTTATTTACCGTAGGAAGCCCAAGATGGCTCCAGTTTTAAGAAGACCGCAGACAGGAGGCTCTGGATAGATCAGCCCCAGGCTAACAGGAGTAAATTTAGTTCCTGAGGTGTTTGAGTGTGTGTGTTGTGTTGGTAAGGAGTGGGAGGGCATGCAGAAAGAATAGACAGGGGTCTAAAACCACAAAAACTTCTCCGGGCACTAAACAGCACATCTGTGCAAAAGGGAACTCAAAATTTACCGTGAAGACACATTCTTTCTTTCCTCTGCCCTAAGTTGCTTCAGTGCCCCCCCCTCCCTCAAATATCCAGCCTCCACCTCCTTCAAGACACCCCCACCCTTGTCCCCTCCCTCTGTGCCTCTCTGTGGCAGATGGGCACTGTGTGTGACAGCAGGGTCATTGGGTCATAGCCACATGGGGTAGGGCTCTCTTTCTGTGTGCAATTTGACCTTTTGCACACACACACACGTATTTGTGTGTTTCATATGTATACTAAGGTGCATGTTTGTGTGTGTACGTACAGGAACGCAGATTGATGCTATTGTTTGCGTTTTTATGTTTTTTATGCCTGTGTTATATATATATATATATAAAAATGAGTACGTATCTGTGGTGGTTACTGTGAGTGTTCATTTCTCCAAATGTGTGTGTTTGTGTGTAAAGGGGTATCCAGTGCAGCCATGTATAAGGGAATTGGGGGAAATGGTTTGTACTCTTAAGCAACCCCTTTTAGCCTCACCATGCACAGAAGCACACAGACACACACACCCCAACAGTGCCTCCCGTCTCCAGACATGATATGCGTGACTGTTTGTGTGGCACAGTCACGCATGTTTTCAGGAGTGTCTGAGCATGTATGTGTCAGAGTGTGTGTGTGTGTGTGTGGGTGAAAGACACAGACTGCATGGATGAGGGTATTTATATGCATGAGTGTGTGTGACAGAGACAGGGTGTTTGTGTGTGCGAGCACCATTGTGTGTGAGACAGAAGCCTAAGGGCATGCTCATCAGCAGAGAGACATAGATTTGCATAATGAAATTCCCTCTATCACACCACCGCAGAGGACAAAATAAAACAAGACCCTTAACAAACCCTTTAAACACCTAGGTGAATACAACAAAAGTACACACACACTTATCCTTTAGACCTTTGATTGTACCTCAAGCCTTGCAAGAGGCTTTGAAAGTTTGCTACTATAGGTACCATTGCTCGTGTGTGTGTGTGAGAGTGTGTCCCTTCTCTTCTGTGTGAGATTTGTTTTGCTCAATATGACAACAACAACGCTATTCTCCTACAACAATTCTCCTCTCCAGAACTGTATGTGAATAGCCTTTGTGATGTGTATGTTTGATTCTTTTATGACCCAGGCAGCCACATGGAATCAGGAGCACATCCAGTGTCTAAAGAATAAATCTCATCACTTTGATGCAGTCATTCAGTTGAAGAATCTGCTTTCAATTGAGCATCATGTGAACGCCCCAGTCATGTCTGTCGGTGGTCGAGAGAGGGAGAGAAAGTCCGTGCACCATGGTGCTATCAGTGTATCTGTCAGGCGAGATGATAATGGAAACCTGGGACCTTCACATGTGCACGCCTGGCAGACAGGAAATCTACCATCACCACTGTCCTCTGCCTGCCTGAACACGCTTCAACTGCAGAGACAGGAAGAGAGAGCAAGTGGGAGGAGGGGTGGTTGAGGTGGTGAGTGTGTGTGTGTGTGGGGGGGGGGTAACAGGTCAATAGAGGAAGGCAGGTGAGGGCAGAGAAGGAAGAAACCGAGAGAGAAAGTTTCGGACAAGCATCATTTTTCCTCCAAAGGACACTGGCAGCTGTTGTGTGTAATGGGGAGGGGTGAGGAGTAGGGGAGGGAGGGAGGGAGGGACAGGCGAAAGAGGAGAAGAGAGAATGGGGGAGATGGGGATGCCGTGAAAGCATCGGGGAGGAAAAGCATCCTTTAGCTATTATGGCCAAAACCTAAAGGGAGTAGGAGTGTGTGTGCAGAAGGGGGGGGGGGGGGGGGGGGGGGCGGACTAATCGACCAACCACCTCCCCCCTCTCCCCCCCTCCATGGTCAACCAAAAACTGTTTTTTTCTCTCACTTTTTTTTTTTTTCTCCCTCTCT
>CM022475.1:5558431-5573303 GCA_011952105.1 Coreoperca whiteheadi | reverse complement strand
GGGGGGGGGGGGGGGCGGAAAAAGACGGGGGGGAAAAAAGCTCCTTTTAGTTTTTGGGCCAAAAACCAAGGGGGGGGGGGGTGGGGGGGGAAGGGGGGGGGGGGGGGGGGGGATGGGCTGTCAGATCTATACAGAGACCACCTGTTTCATCAGAGGAAAAAACAAAAACATAGATCAAGCATGTCGGCAAACAAGGACAGAAGCAGGAGAGGATTTCACAGGTCTTAAGGATGTTATTCCTCTCTGTGCTTAGACACTATAGACAGCTTTTAACTACTGCTGGCAGCAGGTCTGTTGAATGAGGCCTTCCATAAAGCTCAGCTGGTATTTTCCAGCTCCTAAAACAGTACTTTTCCAAGACACTCTCCAGAGTGGATAAATTCACATTGTGGTGTGGAAGTGGGAAGTGTTTTGGAAACACTGATGTACAGCTGCAAACCGTCAGAGACATGATTAGGTACCTCTGTGTAGCAACCACAGTAAGCCAGGTTTATGTCACCGCCAACTCCCTCCACGATCGCTCATTTTGTATGTCAATAAAGCCAATCACCACAAGGTCTCAAGGAACCGCTATTGGGCTGAGTTCGAACCAACATCAGCCCTGCGTGAAAACACGGTTTACGCAGCAGAGGGTGCAGAGGGCTTTGGTAGAAAAAGATGAAACAGGCTCAACCTTTGCCACAATGTCATCTTGCAAGGCAGCCCAACACACACAAGATAGCGCATATTCCTGATAGATTACTTTGTAATGTGAGCCTCAACAACACGCCCCGAACAACAAATCCGCAACTGCATTTATTAAAAAGGAGCTTATTTTAGTCTGAACGCCCACTTAGCCTTGGTTAACATGTAGTATTAGCATCAAAGAAAAGATGTGACAATGAGAAAACATCTCTCATGTGTTTGGTTATATTGAAACAGAAATAAGTGATTAGTCAGAGGCAGGAAGACTCATACACAATCGATACAAAAGAAATGAAAAACAATTACAAAATGTTTCCGACCACCCTGCTTTATTATCTCATTTCAACTGTTAGAGCAAATTAAACGTTGAAGTCTAAAAGCTCTCAGTATATTTTTCGTGCCATTCTTGCGGACGTCAATCAGCAGCAGTAGGTCTAGGAGGGCTCCCTTGTGCCATTTTCTTCCCCCAGAAGAATGTATAATTATTACATTATATTGTCCAAGCTCTTTTCACTTCTGACCCAGCCTCTGTCATACTCTCACATGGCGTGCTCTAAAAAGAGAAAAAGTAGACCGCGGAAACCGAGCTTGTCATCAAGAACGGACAGACAAACATGTTCAATCTTCCCACAGGCAGTTCAAAACTGTGTCTCGTATGTTCCGAGATCGTGGCGATTACTGAAAGCGGCAATGTTAAGCGCCACTATGAGACAAAGCACAGAGCAACTTTTTAAATCAGCTTAACACGTGAAATGGATTTTGGTCCTTTTGCTAACAAGGGGGAGGGTATCCCCCCCTATTATGGCCTACTAGTCAGCAGGAAGTCAACGTGCTCAGAAGGACTCTAATGTGCTAAAAGCCCACAAATGCAGAAGCCTGATGAACTGGTGTTCTGCCAAAGTGTGCAACTTTTATTGAAATGAATAGGGAACCACCTTAGAACAGGGTATCCAGTTCTCTTAATGCATCTATGGTTTTAAAGTGAATGGCGAGCTTTTAGAAAATATGTGATAATGCTAGTGTGGATGGACCTTCATTTCACATTTTAAGTATGTATGTGTTGCCTGACAGTACATTCTGGATGTGTAAAATGTGTGCCTTGCATGTATTTTGCTTAAGGAACTGTGTGCGCATAAAGTGACTGCTAAAACGGTAGCATGTGCTTACTTTACCACCATATGTTTAGTATGTGTCCAAATGTATGTGTACAGTATATACAGCATTTGCAGGAGTGTCTATGTAATTAACTACTTTGTACTTAAGTGTGTGTAATGTGTTCATGTTTTTTGCATAATGCATTTGATATCACAACAGCATAATACTCCCTTGCTTTAACTGTGTAGTATGTATGTACATTCTTAAAGTCTACTTGGATGTGTGTTCAGTTTTTAAGTATGCATAAGTACTTTGTGGAGGTGTATGTATAAGTGTGCTTAATGTTTTTGTGCATAATGTGCTTTATGTATGGACTTTTGCAAGACAGGCATGTACATTACTGTGTGTTCACAGGGCATGTGAGAAATTCCATTTTGATCCAGAATCAAAGTCATGCATGTACAGCATGTGCTCTCTGTGTGCATATAATAAACTGGGCCTTTGGGGATGCTTCATTTCAGTGGTTTTTCACATCTCTCTTCCCCATTTACAGACACTGGAGTGTTTTTTGACCCCCGTCCATCTCATCCCATCAACGCTGCCCCCATCCCAGAGATAAAACCTCTACCCAGCAGCCAAACTTCTTAACCTGCACCACTTCACAAAACTCTTCTCCTGCTATTACCAGCCACTTACCACACCTCACACACTAGCTAGAAAATCAATACTTTTACTTTGTGTGTGTGTGTGTGTGTGGTGGGAGCTTGCTATCCCCCCAGTTTGCTTTCAAAGCAAAACACCCTATCATTGAACCCCCCTTCCACACACACTGCATTCAAAGTCTCCACTCAACTACCACAACACCCCCGCTCTCTTCCGCCCCTGCAACTGTTCAAACACTCACACACACACACACACTCATGCACCCGCATCTCTGAAACAAAGCGCAACGAACACCTTTGTCTGCAGCCAGCTGCACGGTGTGTAGTCTGAAATGTGCGTAGTTTGAACGCAGGGCACGCACACACGGCGACACACACACTTGCACAGATAAACTTAATGAGGACTTGGTGAACGTAAAGCACTAACCATACTGATGTCATTGGTACAGTGAGGAGCAAGGCCCCGTTGGTATGCTGGCCACACACACACACACACACACACACACACACACACACACACACACACACACACACACACGATACTGGGCCTTGTGTTCGGTTTCCTTTGGCAACGGAAGTTCAGTATTTAAGAGAGTGCTGCTAGACAAAACAAATACCCTTCTGCACATCTTTGTCTCTCACTCCCTCTCTCCCATCATTCTCACTCCCCTTCACTGCATCTTCCTTATGTCTCTCTCTATCTCATCATCTTCCTTTCTCCGCCGTAGTCATCTTATCTAGTTTCAAACTCCATCATTTGTCTCTCCCCCTTCCTTTCTTATGCCCTCTCTCTGCCCGGATCGCACACTAACACGGCTCAGTGCCTCCCTGGACACACACCATTCTCCATGCTTATTGTTCCCCCTGACAGCTTTTGTAGTAGGGAGAAAGAGCGACCTCTCCCCTCCTCCCTCCATCTTCCAAATTCACCAACTCCCCACTCCTCCCCGACTGCTTTTACCCCTCTACCATCGGCCCTCACCACCACTGGTCCACACACACACACACACACACACACACACACACACACACACACACACATTCCACAAGCACAAAGGTCAAAGGGTGCAGCTGCCTCAATAAAGAGATGGGGGAGGGCAAAAGGGGGGAGAGATTGAGAGGGAGGCGGGTGACTCATTTACTTTTCGTAAGAGCATTGGGGGGTATTTATGGAGGGGGTTAGTGGGGGTTTGAGGATGGAGGGGTGGTTGGCTCGTTTTTTGGCTTGTTTTGCAGCGTTTGTAATAGCAGTTGTTGTACCTCTTTCTCACACTCTGTTTACTCTCTTTGGCTGCAGCAGATGTAAACACAAACGGTTGGTTACAGCTATTTACCAGAAAGGATCCTTGGCTGTGTCTTCTTTGTATTTATGACGACCAACATGTTGGATCTGCCTTTGGCTAATGGACAAAATCCTCCACTGCTGGGTTTGTTTAAGAGTTCGACTGATCTGTCCCTTAAATACTGGAGTGTATTACACACACACATTTATTTTTTTTACATTACATATATATAAAAATTGTCTTTAGCTGCTGTTTCCGGGTTTTTTTTCAGTTAGTAATAAACGGATGGGTTGAGGGCTATTTTATTCTGTTAAACATAGAGAGAGAAGCAGATGTTCTCAAAGACTGACAGAGGATGGGGTAGCCACTGAAACATGGTCAGGAGCTTCATGGAGACGCACCACATAACTTAGCCATAGGCCTTTTTCATGGAAGACATTTTGACACGTCACAGTAGGAAAAGCACAAATAGAATTAATCGTGGCTGAATTTCATTGAGCTGCCTCAGTTTCAGGCTCCTGGTATTGTGCATTCTGGATCACTGTCACAGTGTCATGGCTTACTGGGACACTTGAATACAAAGGAGCCATCATACATTGTATTAGTAACACCTGTGCTTTTCCTACTGTGACAAGTCAAAATGTCTGCTGTTAAAGAAGCACTCTTGCACTACTGACCCGTTCATGTTCAGTATGCACCCTTCTCCCATCCCCCCCGTATGGCATGTCATTCGCAGGTTCATTAGAAAATTAAACTTTTAAGTACTAAAGGTTTTGATCCTTTGATATTTTGAATAGTTTCAGAAGACGTCCAACACTGATAAGCACACAGTTCTGGAGATACTGAGTGTATTCATAGTAACATTGGTATTCATAATGGCCTCCAACAACCACAACTGTGACCTAGTGTTTTCTTACTGTATGTGGCTAAATAAGCAAGCTTTCTTGCAGGTTACTGTAGTGCGGCAGACAGTTTGAAAACACAGTCTACCTTTCACCTACAGCCCTCAAACCTGAAAGGCTGGCCACGGAGTTGCAAGACTGAAATGATGAATGTCCCGTTTGTCCCTCATGACTGTGACCTGTTTCCCTGTGCTGGGGGGGTTGGGGCGTTGGGGGGTCTGGCTCACCTGTAGCTCACCAAGCGATGCAATGTCCTTCTACAAGACTGGTGCTGATAGTGGCTGTTCCGTCCAGTAGGGCTCTTCTGCTTTTAGGCTAAAGGCTTTAGCCAGCCTGCTCTTCTCTTCCCTTCTCTTGATGTAAGCAGTTTGGATTTTGTTTAACAGGTAGATGGCAAAGTCTTTCAATTGTTCTACAATCCAAAACAACAAATCAAACTATCACCCTTAGGGAATCCTCTCGGTGCAGCACAACTCCACATCTCTGGTGCCCGCCTGGCTTCTCCCAGGTGTGTCGCATCAGTGGCTAATTACAAGCCAGAGCCTTCCCCCAATTAGTGACATCAGTTTTGCTACAAACAAACCAAAAGACTTGTTGTAACATTAAAGTAATATTGAAAAGGAAAGTAATCTCTCGATAATGCTAAAGTGCAGGTTGTGTCATTTAGGAGTATTTGTCTTGCAGAAGCCTTTTATATTCACTAAAAGTCAGTGTGAAATTCCTACAGGGACAGACAGTGTCTGGGGTCGTTTGAAAATGACACATTAAAATGTGCCACTCACACACAATGATTGATATCTTTCATATCCAAAACACAATGGGATACCACTGAAGGTAAAACAGGTATATGATTTTATATTTTTTTAAAACACCTAGCTGCGGATCACAGTAGTTGTCTAAGGACTGTAAGTTCCAAAATCAGGGAATGAGCCAGAGAACTGTGAAGAAAGAAAGACTGACATTTTCAATAAAATTTTACTCTCACGGATTGCTACTACCTGCAAAAGCTAATGGGAGGCTGCCACAGCACAAGTGGTGTGAAATCCTTCTTGATGGATTGAAAAGTGTCTTTAGGGATCCAAAAGCTCGCCTTCTTGAGCATCTCAAAGGGTGTGGTGCTAACCAGGATGACTTTGGCATGATCACATTTAGACTTGTCTGAGTGAAATTTAAATCAGATTTCCTTTGAACAGGATTTGCTTTGAACTCTGCCCGGGCATCATTTAGAGAAAGGTCTCATGACACAATTTGATCGTGGAAATACGTGCAGGTAGAAATCCGCCTCCCTGTGGTTAGTCCTAAACTTTGAACATAACATGAAAAACTTCCCGGCTCTTCATGCAACCTCTCATCTTGTTATGCACACACTTCCTCGCGGCAATGATGATGCATTAAAGACTCGAAATAGGTGTGACATGCACCAATGATGAAAAGTGTTCTGCGTGTTGCACACTTCTTTGCAAAACAGAACAGGTCTTTCATTGTTAATCAGTTTGGCTTTACAGTATATAAAGTTCGTGCACATTCCTATCAAATTCCTGAGGTACTTTATGAAATTCGGTAACAAGAACAGATACAGCAGGTGATTTTGGTGAAGAAAATGTCCGTTCATTCTCCTCTGCAGGAAGGTCAGAAGCCAGGCTCTGCAGCAGAACAGTGAACCCAGCTGGTAGAGATGCACGTCCAGAATCACCAAGAATGCTTTGCGACGGCATCTGCATATTTTTTTGCGCTTCAGTAACTTGAACTATAAATGGAGATTTTTTTTCTCTCAGTCTTGTGTATGAAATGTATGCAAATCAAGTTGTGGCACAAACAAGCCCTAGAAGATGAGCACTGCTCATCCAAAAAGCCCCCTTCATCACCAACTGCAAGAGCAAATAGTGTGCTTCAGCTGTTAAGACTAATCCAGCAAGTCTGGCACCCGTACACCCTAAAGCCCCTACGTAACTGGAGCTTTTTCTGATCTGATTTGAGAACCTGCGATGGGAAACCCTTTCCAATGTTTCTACAGCTATTTCTTATGTAGGTTTACAGTGTCAATAAGAGTGATTCTGAATGGTCAAATTGCACAAGGGATTTTGTGCAATTGTGGTCGAAAACTGTGGAAGAAACATAGAATGGTGGGGACATGTTGCAGTGTTTGAGAATCATACGGAACCTTGATTCTTGATTGTCTCACCTACACTTAGAGGTGGAATGTCACTCAGCATATTTTAAATAAGCAAAACACTTACAAGTATTTTTTGAGTATTTTTTAATTCACTACAATGCAGAGGGAAATATTCTAGTTTTTACTCCACTACATATATCTGACAGCATATTTACCTGACAGAATAAGGTTTTAATAAGTAAAACATACACTGAGCTTTAACAATATAAAACATTGTTAGAGTGTAGGCACTATGACAGACAGAATTGTATTGGCTTCAAAGGAATTTTCATTTTAATAAGATATTCTACAATTGCTGTTTTATGGTAATGCACAGTTAGTAAGACAAATGTGTATTTTTGTACATTAAATCTTTAACTGTGCTCAATATGCAGTGATTGTTTCATCATTACTTGACTGGCAGTGCCTTGGGCTTTGTGTCCCTTCACATAAATGTCCTCCTTTAAAGAGTACAACAGCAGCGGTGTATGGAGCTGTTTCGCCAACTAGAAGCTAGAATACTTCTCACAGGTTTGTGCAATAGTCATGTAACACTGTGAAAGAAACCAGCCTTCACAATGCGTGCAAATACTTTTATACTTTCTGATTTGTCATTTTGTGCATTTGCCTCCTTGCACAAACTGTCTCCAGGCTCCATGCTCCTGTGTCTTGCTCAAGGACACTTCAGCAGGATAGATGGTTGTAAACAAAGAACCCACAATCCTTCAGATGTGGGACTCTTTAACACACAGGACCACCCTGCCACCAGTAACACATCTTCTTTGTCAGAAAGTATATTGCTTCAGTTTCACAATGAACTGGAAATCTGGGAAGAGTTTTTTAATATATGAGGTAAACTGGCAGATGAAACAATAGAAGGGTGTTTTGGAAATAAACTTCAATCATGACACACCCGCACACCAGCACGTAGGGTTTGTTTTGCTGGGTTAGATTGGAATGTGGTTTATGTAAAGTCTGCTTGGGTTTGTTTATCTGCTCTGGGTGTCTGTGTGTGAGTGTGGAATGTATCTGTGCACAATACCCTGTTGTGCTGAATTGGTGTATTGTTCTTCTGTGTGTGTGAATGTGGATGTAAAAGAAAAGGGACGCCTGGAAAAGAACATCCACAGCGTAATCTGTGACATTACCTCGACAAGAATTGAATCAGTGTGATAATCTACCAGTCTTAGGTAGTATAACCAGATTACTTTCACAGTTACCATTTGATTTCTGAACTCACATTTTGAAGAGCTATCATCGTGCATAACCACAAAAAACAGTACTCGAATTTTGCTAATTCTTGCTACTTTTTCTTATAGTATTTAGCATTATATTTAGCAATTTGGGTAATTTATCGTATGCTAAGCCCGGCACACTCCTTAGGAACTGCTTCGCCTGTCGAGCTTTCCGTTCTTGCATGGCACATTTTACAATAACTGGCAGATTTACAACTCAAAATTCATAGCAATTTTTGGGTCCCCTGATTTCACATGATTTTGCTGAAATGATCTGTTGTTTGCAGATTTTAAGAACCATGTCTTGTCTTAAATGGGAAATTGATGGCTACATTCTTTATGACAGAGCTAAATGTCCCGGGTAAAACGTTGGCATCCTCACCAGTTGATGATCCATGTAGAAGACGTGTAAATAAAGGAGCAGCATTGTTCTTGTTTGGCAGGGTAGATCTAGTTAGCCCCAGCGTTACAGTGCAGTATGCCAAGGAAAATGTAAGTTCCGACTGTTATTTTCGTTCTAACAGAATATTATGCTGGTCTTATTCTTTAAAACCATATGCGAAGAGAGGAGAAAAACTAAAAGCCGTCAGGATTAATGATGAGATCTTTCTAAAGCAGCTGAGGATCAAATGTACAGGCAAAGCTTTTTCATTGAACACAACATACTGTGTTTATTTCCTGCGGCCTCAGTTGTGTGTATGCATAATGGTGTGTGTGTGTGTGTGTGTGTGGTAGAGGGTTTGGGGGACGTTGAGGGACTTGTTTGCGTGACCAGCAGAGGCCTTACAGAACTTTTACTTGTCTCCAGCAACGAGGGCTGCAATGGCGCTATCCACTCAGGAATATTAACAAGTTAATCATCTGAAATTAACGCTGTTACGTCCTCAAGCCAAATACATAATGTACAACCCCCCCCACCCCCGCCCACCCCAACCCCCCTTGTGTAACCAAGCTATTTTCTAACCGTTTTCCCATCGCTCCCTCACTCCTTCAGCCCTGCATTTGCAGATCGCAGCTGTACTTGTCATCAGGTCTGTTATTAACTGTAACATTTTTCTCACTCTGAGATGGAGGGAAAGGTACAGAAAGTGAAAGATTCAGAGAGGTGGGGAGAGACAGCAGGAGCAGGAGGGAAAAAAAGACAAAAGACGAGCGAGAGTCGGGTGGTGAAAGAGGAGAGAGATTGAGTTAGACAGAGAGCAGAGAATGGTGGAGGGGAAGAGGGGGGCAATGAGAGCAATCTTGTGGCACAGAGAAAAAGCTGCCAGCATCGGTACTGTAAAATCATGGATTTTCTACTGATAATTCCTCCTCAGCTGAGGTTTAATTACTCTCTGGGAGAGCTATCTGTCCGCCTCCAGGTCTGGCCACACACAGAAAGGCCTTTGCATCCAATCAAACAGCTTGACCTTTTAACCCTTCATCTCTTCTCCAATCATGACATGACATTTCAGGTCTGTCAGGTGCGAGCCATCCGTGCACTCTGTGCGGCTCTCCTCCTCAGGGTGTTAAGGCGCTACACTACATTAATCACAGTGACATTGTAATCACAGCAGTTTTACCCTGTTTCAGTATGTAGATCCCTGGGTATATTTCTTTGATTTAGAGCGTTGTCTATCTCTCTCCCCACTTCTCCCTCACTCTCCTCTTATCCTTGACCTTCAATCATTCCCATGGTAACTGCGTCTTACTTGAGGATTGTTTCGTTGGTAAGTCAAGTGGGCCAATCCTTGGGTTTTAAGTTGCGCATCAGCGCCAAAGCTTTTCAAAATCTAATTTGGGGGATTATCTCTCTATTGATTTCACTTAAAACTGATTCTTTTCTCTTTCCATCCTTCTGCCGCTGTGATAAAGTATCAGGGAGGGAAGCGACGTGTGTGTCTCTGTGTGTGCGACGTATCAAGCTTTCCTTCCTCGGCGGAGTTGAAGAGGAGGCTCAGCCGTCTCACTTGGCAAAGCACAGAGCGCACGCAAGAGCGTGCATGTTCGTCTTTGTGTGAGTGTGCGTGTGTCGTTCCAACTTTTGGCGCCTATCTGCATCTGTCTGTGTGTGTTCATGCGGCACACACACACGGCTATCATCCTCCGTGGCATTAATATTCATCTGTGTGTGCATTGAGCAGAACAGATTAGCAGGAGTAATGATGAGCATGTAATGATAAGGGGACCACAGCAGTCCCGATAGTCTAAACAGGCCTCCTTTAAACCCAACTGGAAAGAAGCAAGCAAACTCATTTCAGCTTAACAGCCATTAGATTAGCATTAGTTCCTCTTTGAAGGGAATATTGGTGCTGGTTTCCATGGATTAATAACAGTGGTGAGCCATTCAAGGAACATTACCACTACTGGTTTGATATTAGATTTAGCAATTTGTTAGCAGCTACTAGCTTCTTAGATTAGAAATACCAATCATCCAGGTACTCTACAGGTAGAGTTAATCGACTTCTCACCCAGTGGCATTGTTTCTGATTTTAGGAAGGCTGTGCCAATCTCATGGGACAAAAATAAGCCAAATAAGGTTACTACGAACTGTAGTGTAAGTAGTATAAGCCTTAAACTATAAATTAAACACTTGCCATGAAGGACCAGTAACGCTGTGTCCGCATAGAAATACGAGGGTTATATGGTTTATGATTTACATGTTGGTAGGAATATCATTCCATTCAGACATTTCTGATCCAACGTGTTATTTGGCTTTACTATACCACCATTTTGCATCCCTTTGGAGAACAAAACTAGTTTTTGGTCACCTGAATAAAAGCACCAAGTACAATATGCTAATCTAAAAGACATAAACAGAAATGAAGATTAAAAGAATTGCAGCTATTTCAGTTACATTGTTATAATTAATGTCAACATGCGCAAAAAAGGGGAAAGGGGCATCCTGTTGTCTTAGGTCCTGAACACCCGCACGTGTTTTTTCAATTACCGTTGCTGACTAGACCTCTGGTTGGGTTTAAGTTGGGTGGAGCTATGCAGGGTTTTATGTGATATCACCAAACTCCATGTATAAACATACATGATACAAGTATACGTTCTCCCACCTTAACAGGTGCAACATAAAGTAGTAGGTGTCAGTCAAGCACAGTTTGGACATGAACACAGTCCCAAGAAGAGGTCTGATCAGGCAAACAAAAGGGAAAACACCTGTGTGAGTGTACATTAGCTTTGTAGGGGCTTTAATGTTTTCAGTTTGTAGAGCCGCTATAACAGGAATTGTTAGTGTCAGATAAATAGATCCTTTTTTGAAACATCACAGTAAGAGAAGCACAGGTATAAATAGTAAAATGAATGAATGCTGAATTCCATTTATCTGCTTCAGTTTTAGGGTCCTGGTATTGTGCTGATACTGGTATGATGCTATCTTGCCTCACTGTCACACTGTCATGGCTCACTGAGACACTTGAAAAGAACAGAGCCATCATTAATGTTATTTGTAACACCTGTGCTTTTCCCACTCTGACAAAGTTAAAATGTGACGGTCTATAGACACTGCAGGAAATGACAGGAACTGGTTTAAGTTTGGCCCAGGTCTTATTAGAAACCAGTTCTCATTTCCAAACCCTAGTCACAGAAAATAACCTGTTTTGTTTACAAGCAGATTATGATCATGGATTATGAGATTATGGTTGAAAACTTGCTGCAAGAAAAACTGAAGGTGTTTGGTAGGTTAGCAGCCTTAGCAGGTTGCTGGTGAATGGATGTTTAGTGTTTGCCAACCTTCATTGTACTTGGCCTACCAGGATCAGTGCCAGTGTTTGTGTGTGTGGCAGTGCATAAGATTGCATACAGACATGTGTTGGTGTTTGTGTTGTTGGTGCCAGTGAATGAGTGTGCGTATCTGTGTGTATGTGTGTGTATGTGTGTGTGTGTGTGTGTGTGTGTGGGTGGCATGTGATCTACTCTCACACATCACAGATCAAAGGGTACCGGCAGCTGCCTGGTCATCTCGTCCTAGGCCACCCTGGTGGCACACGATGCTCTGGAAGGGCCTTAAACACACACAAACACACACACAACCGGATGAAACTTCATTTTGGAAGGGCGCAAAAGACGCTAACAGTTACCATAGAAACATGCCACAAAGCTAAGGGGAGAGAGGGGGAAATAGAGGAGGAAGAGGGGTGTTAGAGAGGGAGAGACAGAGAATGAAATCAGCTCTGTCAATACGTTGCCAAGCAACACTCAACACTAACGAAGCCGGCTTTGATAACTTGTTGATAACACCAGTGGGAGAGCCAGTGTGCGTGTGTGTGTGTGTGTGTTCGCGTGTCTGAAATGGCAGTGTTATTAGCAGAGGCAGTGAAAGAGCCCCTGCTGCGACAAGCCCAAAGCAGAGATAAGGGGAGAGACCTTCTATTAAAGGCAGGGTTAGCAGTGGGCCTCAGGAACTCACACACACACATGCACACACGGTAGCAGAACAAAAGACCCCAGCAGACCCTCACGCAATAATGAATCACACAACAGGACCAAAAGAGTGGTGCTTAAAACATTTTTGTTTGTTTTTTTATTCAACCTTTTTTTCCAAACCAGGAATGTACTAGTTTTTTTCCTCTCCTTAGAGGTGTGTTTGGAGGGGGGCAAGGGCACTGGGATGGGGGGGGTAAGGGGTCATTGTGATGAGTAGACAAGGGGGTAAGGAGGAGAGTAGAGGAGTAGAGGACACAAAAAACCCTTCTCACACAGAGGTGTCCCAAATACAAAGTCTCAACACATTACGTACGAGAGCCACCTCGCTCTGCGGCCTCTGCTCGCTGTCTATTGGCACAAAGAAACACACACTCACACACGTACACACACACACACACACTTTCACCAACGGAGAGGTGAGGGAGCTCGGCGGTAGCGGCTTTTTTTTTTCTCTCTCTCCCCCGTTCCATAGAAACAGCGCTTTCTTCTTTCTCTTTTCAACATGACAACCAGTGGCTGTGTCCGTGGTTTTTAGAGAAGCCAACGCACGTTGATTTGACCAGTCAAACACAAACAGTAAGAGCCAGAGACAAAGCTTTGAAATAACATCGATATGAAAATCAAACAAAACAAAAACCAAAACAACTTTTGAGTCCAAGAGATACTTGACATTTTGCTGAGAGGGAGCGAAATGGACTGAAAACAGGGCAGTGGCTTCTTTGTCGGAGTTGATGCCGTAAAGTCCGAGAAGTTTCATTTTCCCCCTCGCGGCAGCAGCCATTTTTGAACAAAATACTGTCATTTTGGACCGGAGGGCTCCAAAACGTTGCAGAAGATGTTGAAGAGAGAGAAACAGACACTTCATTTGGCTTGGAGGATATTTTAGGTACTCTGAGCATGTTTAAATAGACATAGACTTATCAGCATACATAAAAAAACACAAGCCGGTAGTTGTACAAAAAGAAGAATTTGAGGTGTTTTCCCCCTCATTTCCTCCTTGAAATTAATTTTGATACAGTCAAATACAATCCAAACTCATTCATGGTATAAAAACATATCTGAACATCATCATGTGTTGAACAAAGTCATATCAGACGAATGTGACACTTTATGAAAGATATCTCATTATATGATGTTAGATACTGATACAAAACACAGTTGAGAAATGTCGTAAGGTCCAGATGTAACACTGGCTTCATACAAAGAAACATGGCTATCACTGGAGGCCGTGTGTGTGTGTGTGTGTGTGTGTGTGTGTGTGTCTGAACAAAAATAAAAGCTTAAGATCTCCAATGCCACCCAGTTTACACATAAGCCATAAACATGTTTGAGCAACACAAAACAGCTTTTTTAGTATGCACATGTGAACGTATTGCACCTCTGAACATAGCGTTGTGTTATTGCCCTCTGGGTTGAGGTGCTGGGCACTAGCGTGTTTGTCTGAGTGCGTGTGTGTGAGGGTGTGTGAAAGAGAGGAGAAAACACACCGCACACAAAACGTTCTTTTCATCGCTCCCATGTCCATTGGGTTAGTCTTAATCACAGAACTACAGAGTCATATGAAAGCAATCAGCATTTTTGCCGAGTGTGGGTGAAAGTGTGCGTATGAATGTGTCTGAGAGAAGGCAAGCGGGAGCCGGAGAGAATGTATGTCACTCAATGCAATCACTAGACATTTGTGACAGTCATTAAAAGGTGTGAAATGTGTGTCAGGTTGTGTGGGAGGGTGTGTATGTGTGTGTAAAACAGAGAGAAACAGAGTGTACTGACCGCCGGGGGTGGGGGGGTGGGGTTTCTCGTGTGTGTGTCCGCGGCTAGCAATGTACTGTGCGTGCCTTTATAATAAATGAGAGCGCGTGTGTGTGATACGCAGAGTTACATTTCAACACAAATGTTGGCGCGTAAGAGGAGCAAATCTGAAACGTGCCACCTCACATTAACGTAAAGCGTGATTGAGTCACAGTAGATGTCTGTGTGTGTGTGTGTGTGTGTGTGTGTGAGAGAGAGAGAGAGAGTGTGTGATGAGATCTCTCCTTTCCGTGGTTAAAGTTCAGCTCCTCCGAAATCCGTTTTGGCTGTCGGTCCATCACCTCCGTTCACGAGGCTCAGACCCTCCTCTCAAAGAAAAGGTTTCTCTCAGTCGCCAGCCACTCTTTCATCTGCTCTCTCCATCCTTCCTTCCTTGGGATCCTTCATCTCTCACTCCTGCTGCTCCCATCCTCCCCTCAGCTTCTTTTTCTTTAGTGTGCAATTCCTTCAGTCTTTTATTTCCTCGTTTTCCTCCCTCCCTCTTTTTATTTATTTTTTTATAAGTTCTGCATTCAGATGCCACTTTATTCCTCCTCCCCAGACAGCACTCTCTCTCGCCCTGTTCTTTTTCCTTTATTCTTCTTTTTCATTTCATCCCCTCTCGCCCCCCCTACCCCACCCTCCACCACCCCCCCCC